>JABBOT010000024.1:1475811-1827961 GCA_016165875.1 Acanthopleura granulata | reverse complement strand
ACTGTTAAAGTGTTGTTGCTCTTGGCTATCACGAATATGAAACAGGCCCATGAAGCTGTTAAAAGGTCTCCCTCACCCAAGGGAAATAATATTGACCGGGCACAGCGGAGCATGGCTGACATCGTCTGCAGCATTATGATATGTGGGCTCTGCCTCGCTTTGAACAGCTGCCGAAATTCTCCCAGCTATGAAAGCTGATGAGTGTAGATCAATTAGAACTGGCAGCTGGTGTAGAGAATACAGTGCATCTGTGCCATATGTCAGCTGGGATGGACCTGCCCGTGACAGAGTGCATTAAAGGTGCTTCGTTTTCAAATCAGTAGGACAGCGAATTTCTGTACCCCCCCCCCCAGCCACAATCTCCCCTCCCCTGCTCTGACCATTTGACATTAAGCAGGTCGTTGACACTGAAATCTAACATTTGTTAAAGATCACTGAGAAAGTTCGCCATAAATTTGCCAGATGTCATCAGTTTTATCCAACCATGCCAAACAAAAAAAAAATTTATGAGCATTGTACATGTGACAACAATTAAATACATCATGAAATCAAAGCATCTGTGTGCAAAGTGTTTCGTCATGTCCTTAGAGTTCAGTTCAGAATGTGTCTTTCTGCACCAAACAGTCTGCTAATTAGATTTCAAGACATGATTGCTGGAATCAGTTCCATTTTAATACTTCCAGTTGATTCTTAACATTTTTTTAAGTGGCCATACTGTATTTTGACCGAATTTTCAAATGTAGGTATATTATGACAGAAAAACATGTACAGTTCAACTCAGTTGTGTGAAGGCATAAAGTATGTTACAGTCTCCAGAATGACTCTTGCATAATATACTGGTTCTAATTAGATACATACTTTAAAAATTTTACCCAAACATTGATTGATTTCAAATATGTAGAAAAATTTTAAAGAATATATTTGGGAAACTCAAATATGTATTGCGTATGTTTTTGTAAACAGTTCTTTATAAGTGTTTATTTTTTTCTCAGATGGACTTCAGTTGTTCCGGCAGTTCTTGAGGTCAGAGTTCAGTGAAGAAAACATCGAGTTTTGGATTGCATGTGAAGATTACCAGCATACGAGAACCAATCGGCTCTCAGCAAAAGCCCAGACAATCTACTCTGATTATGTTGCTGTCCATGCACCAAAAGAGGTAAGCCCTGTGGAATTTCGAAACTTGTTAACGGTTCAATTCTGATATTGCTAACAATGCTACTGAAAGTTACATTCAAATTCATGTTGTTGTGACAATACCTTGTTTTAGATTGTTAAGGTTTTGAACATGCAATCACCAGAATCTGAGTCATAAGAGGAACTTCTTTGTGCTACTAAAAATATATCAGTTTTTGGTGGACTCCATCAAAGTGAATCTAAGAGAATCCATCTAATTCTGGTTTAAAATCACCAAATTAAAGCCTTGGCCCATGAAGCATACTTAGTGTGAAAACAGCCCGAAGCTAATTAAATGTACTTAAAATTTCAACAACATACGTAGTCATAGTATTAAAGGGAATAGCTACTACGAAGTGCACTTCATCAAAACTCCAGTTAATAACCAGTCCCACAAGTGGTTGATAGCTCAGCTTAGATCCGAGTGAATAAATATGTTTTTGAATTAAGCCAAATTTTTAATATGTGGGACATATATTGATGGTCAGTACTTATTATTATGACATTCAGTTTATTTTGTTTTCTTTTTTCTTTCTTTAGATTAATCTGGACTCCAAAACAAGAATCAACACCATTTCCAACATGACAAATTTAAATAGAAAAACATTTCTAGATGCTCAGAAAAGGATACAGGCATTGATGGAGAGGGATTCCTACCCTAGGTTTCTACAGTCAGGGTACTACCAAAGCATTTTGTCAAACCACAGGAAGTGAGCTGGTAGCCATCTTGTTTCCATCTGTTAGTCGCCATAGCATCCTAGTTTATATCTACCCATCTTGTGTTTCAACCTTGTAAATCCTCATGGAATATTTGATGTGAAGTTACGAACTTGTACATAAATTATTAGCTTTCACATATCTGTATTTACATGTTTTATGTATTACTTAACTGCCAACCCACCGCCAGTTTTAAATATTCATATTCAGATGTTGTTGTTGTGGTTACGTATTTTGGGAGGTATTCATTAGTGTAATATGTTTTACATATTTATTTTGTAAATAATAAGTACCAGTATTCGTCCAGTAGTGAAAAGCCTGAGTTTCTACCCCTGTATTAAGAAAAATATTCTTTATTGAAATATTATCTGCCAAAATTTTTTTTTTTTTTCGTTCAGAATATGATACACAATGTAGATGTATTCTGTAACAAGTAACACACAATAAGTAATGATTTCTCCTGAAATTTTGACTCACTTTCGCCTCTGTTGCATTTTTTGTTTTCATATTTATAAATCAGGTAGTGCAATTCTGCTTATTCTGCCATATCTGCTGAAATGATACTGGAATTCTCTGCGACAATAGATGGGGCATTTTATTTGTCAGTTATGGGGTCATTGCAGAAGAACTTACGTTCCGGTTCTGAATTTGACCTAAAATTTGCTCCAAAAAGGTCAATTTCCTGAACAGGATGCAGCTCCTGAAATATTATCTTTGCACTGAAGTATTTTTTCAGTGGTAGCCTATAAATCATATTTCACAAACCAACCTTAAAACAAGGTTACTTGAAAAAGCCCTAAAATTAACTTTAAAAAAGGTTAATAGAACTCTAAAAATCAGACAAAAATGAGTAACATATAGTCATGGGCCAAATTTTAGGTCATGGAGAGTCATCTACAATGTCAAGAAATGGGTTAGTTCAGGATGAAGTACTGGTAATGTATGCTGAACTGCTAGAAATGTTTTGCTATGTGCAAAGGAGAAAAAATTGGCTTATCATAAATGCAGGGCTCATGCCAGGATTTTCTTTTTTTTTTTTTCTTCTTCTTTTTCTTTTTTATTCTTTTTGAACTCTCGTGTCTAATGGGAAGGTAAGTTCCAAGGGGAGATAAGTGCTAAAGTTATGTGATGTGGCAGTCCTCACATATAATTCTAGGCTTTGTCCAAATTATCAGCAGTGCTGTTTGAAAAAATGTTGTTAAGGTTGTGTTGAATTTTTGTTTGTACGTTACTGCAATTTAAGAAAAATGTTTTTTTTTAACGTGTTCAATATATGTGTAATATATCTATGTTAAACTGTGTGATGTAAGAGATTAAGCTTACATCTATAAGCAAGCCAGTTTTAACTCAGAAAGATTGACAGAAGAGATAACAATTTTTAATTGTATTCAGTAAGAGAAACTGACGCTTTGTTAGAAAATGTGAGTACCATAGTCTAGTATTGCTCCATGTTGATGTTGTCACATTATGCATACATTTATTATCAGAATGGCCTTGACCCTTGAATTTGACATGTCAATCATGGGAGATAACTCTAAAGATTTTGACATGCTACCTATTATATTGTACAAAATTTACCCCTGTTTCTGTGATATATATATATATAAATATAAATATTTAAGTTTTTTGTTTTTGCAATTTCCATGACATGGTGAATGATTTTTTATCAAGGACAGAAAGTATGGCACATGAAATGTTGTGTTGAGGGGGCAGTATTGAACATGCATGTCAGTGCGTGTTCCAGGAAAAGTATTAGGGAAAACAACAAAGTATTTTGAAGTACATGCAATGTTATTTTGGTGGCGCTGAAAAACACATGTGAAGTACAGAGGCGAACCAATGGATGTACTCTCAGTAAAGGAAGTACTCCTGGTTATTTTGAAAGTGTATGTATATATATAACATATATATGTTGGTATGAAAGCGTATGGTTAAAGCACAAATACGATACCCGACAAGTATCTGTTAATACAGTATTGCAGAATGAATGCAAAGTACTTCATTGCAAGTATAGGTACATGTATATGGAAGAAGAAAACAATGCAAGCATATGCCGGATGTCCACGCAAGACAACTTCAGAATGACCTGAATAAATAACTGTTCAAAATATTGTAAAGGGCTCTTGAAAGTGCTACTTTGCATGGATAAAAGATTTGCAGCTAAAGGCAGATATCCTCTTGTTTTTCTTCAGTGCAGATTTATTGAAAAAAGATTTTCAGTTTCTGTGTACGAAAAGTATGTCCTGTCATGTTTTAGACAGACTCATCTATTCATGATCATGGGGTCCCAGTCATGTTTTAGACAGACTCATCTATTCATGATCATGGGGTCCCAGTCATGTTTTAGACAGACTCATCTATTCATGATCATGGGGTCCCAGTCATGTTTTAGACAGACTCATCTATTCATGATCATGGGGTCCCAGTCATTTTTCACAATGCTTATTAAGATTCATTTGATCGGTTCACATTTTAATATGTAAAGCATTATATAATGACTGCTATAACAACCAGAATGAACTTGCCGGCATGTAAATATTAGTGCAATTTTAAACTCCTCGAGTTGTTTTGGGATTCCTGGAGCCTTGTGTTCATACTATATTCACCGCCTGTTTGATATTTATCAGCAGTGAGCTTTGTTATTGTGATGTGAATTCAGCCTACAGTCTCTCCATGATGTTTGCAGATTATGAAATAAAGATTATAAACTTAAAAAGAATTTGTTTTGCTTAAATTGTTCTAATCCTTTACAGGAAATGTTAATGGCATAAACTTCTTTTTGCAGATATGCAAATTAATGCACTGTAGATTATTTGATTTATTTGATTGGTGTTTTACGCCGTACTCAAGAATATTTCACTTATACGACGCCGGTCAGCATTGTGGTGGGAGGAAACCGGGCAGAGTCCGGCGGAAACCCACGATCGTCCGCTGTTACTGGCAGAGCTCCCCACTTACGGCCGGAGAGGAAGAAAGTATGAGCTGGACTTGAACTCACAGCGACCGCATTTCTGGGCCATTGCGCTGCGCTAGCGCGATGACCGACTGAACCACGGAGGCCCCGCACTGTACTTAGGCAGCGCTGTCTGATGTTGAACTCCTACAGAGTACTTTATTTTGAACATTCAACATTGATATCGTTGATTAGTTGCATTAGATGATTGATGATATTGAGATGGAATAGATTATTTGATTACATTTGATTACAAGTCGATTGATTGGATTACATTGATTAAATTTGCTTGATTATGCCTTATTGATTTACCAATGAAAATGAATTGGACTGATTTGATTAGATTTGATGAATTCATCGACTGACTGATTGAAATAGGGAACATTGAATCCCAGGGTTATAATCAGTTTCAGAAGAACCAGGGAACACAGTGACCATGGTACTGTCAGACAGTGAACAGGGTCGTGGTCGAGTGGTTGAGGCGCTTGCTTTTCAGTTGCAAGATTTATATATTTATCTATCTGCTTGGTGTTTTATACCATACTCATAAATGTTTCACAGATACAATGGCGCCCAGCATTACGGTGGAAAGAAATGGGGCAGAGCCTGGGGGAAACCCACGACCATCCACAGGTTTCTGGCAGACCTTCCCACGTGCGGCCGTAGAGGAAGCCAACCTAAACTGACTTGAACTCACAGCGATTGAATTTGTGAGAGGCGCCTGGATCACTACGCTGTCTTATCTCTCGGCCACGGAGACTCCTTCAGTTTGCTAGATCTCGGGAGACGCGGGCTCTAAATCATTTTCAGGCGAAATTGTTAGGATTTCCCTCATTCCACTGTTCTCTTGCTTTACAAGTATTAAGACCATATACGAGGACACTTTCAACCGCTTGGTGTCACCAAGGACCCAGAGACTACTTGCTTTCAACCAGCATGACGCATGTCACATGCAAATGTAGCCCAGTGTGACGTGCCAAGGGTTCGTGGTTTACTCCGGCCATTCCAATTGTCTCCACCAATAATAAACAGTCCTCCATCATAAGAGTGAACAATTCTTGCGTATGGCGTGTAACAACAATCAAACAAAATAAAATCTGTGTAGTACAACCCGACAATGAAAATAATACCCGACACAAAAAAAGGACAAAAAAACATGCGTAATGGTAATGCTGAAGCTCTATTGACTGCCCCATATTCCTCATATATGCCCAAACGTATGTATGATAAATATGTCTTCTACAATGCAAAAGAATACAGCATACAGAGTAAAACCGCAGCAGCGACGGCAGCGTGATAAACTGTTTAAGAAGTAACTACTTACACTAGCACGCTGGCTAAAGCAGAATTAGGTAAAAAGAAATTCCAATGATGTTAAATGCAATGTACTAGTCGCCTCTGGCCTAGGATTTCTCAAAATGTTGTGGTGTCGTCACATTTAATACACTTATACAATAACATGAAAACAATGTCAAGGGACCAGGCCTCGGGGATGCTTAGTCCACCCGCAGAACTTCGGTTTATGCAGGAATACAAGACAGAGGCAAGTTTTGATGTGTGATATTCCTGTCTTGGTATACATCAGCCATGTTCTCATGCTGGCTTCCTCTCCGGCCGTACGTGGGAAGGTTTGGCAGCAACCTGCGGATGGTCGTGGGTTTCCCAAGGACTCTTCCAGGCTTCCTACCACAATAATGCTGGCCGCCTATAAGTGAAATATTCTTGCGTACGGTATAAAACATTAATCAAATAAATAAATAAATAAATAAATACATAAATAAATAAATCAGTCATGTCGTTTTTGTTGTCAAAACGTCAAATGTACTTGCGATCACGCTGTTGTCAAGATGGAATGTCTGCGTGGCTTTGACCCTGAAAAATGAAGGGCAAAACTCGACAGATTTTCGCCAAAGATTCAGCTGTGAAGAAATTCGTGATGCACACACTACAAGGGGGACTACACATACATGTAAGTGTTTGCAAAACTTGCAAGTGATGACATGAGCCCTTGAGTTATTCAAATACAGCTTCCCGATTGCTTGGAAGGCATACTGATCTCATTTTGAGCAGATGGAGATAAACATGGGCAGATAAATAATTGCACTTTGATCAGAGGATTGTTAAAAAGGTCGCTGAAATGATTGGGATTGCATAGGGAATACATGCGGCGCGCAAACCGAGTTTGTTGTTTTTCCAGTATATAGGGAAATATAATCCAATTTTAGCGCTAAGCGTTTGGCTATGAAAATTTTAATTTTGACATTAATCTTTCCTCGAAACACGGTCAGCAAAAATAGCCCTTGTTTCAACTGCTAAAATTCCAATAATAATCATAGATGTAACGTTTCAACATTTTGACATAACCAAAAACTGGTTGCTGGAATCGGCCCACAATGATCTGTAATTCCTTTTGATTGATTTGAAGGCCTCTTATTTGCGTGCTTGGTAATATTTATGTGTACTAAGACTCAATGGAAGAACACCTAAGGTTATAACTGAACTGATCACTTAAACCGTGCTGGTCACATGAATAGCTAGAAGAACACAGTGTGAAGAGCAAGTAACCGCCATATAGATGCCCTCCCCAAACCTGGTGATTTAATTCAAACCGCAGCCGCGGCAGCGATAAGAACTGGATTCAAATCTATAACCTCGATCATTGGTCAGTTGTTGATCGACTGCAGCTAGCATAAGGCTTCATCTGATGCATCAAGCGAGGGATCCACGGACGTTTTAATGGAATTCATTATAGTCGCTGATTGGCTCGTGCAGGCGGGAGATAAGCAAATTCAGGCTAAGTCTGGCTTCAGCCGAATTTTAGGTACAGTGCAGATATTCTAAAGGGAAGGATTTGACCCAGGTGATCCTATCTTCACTGCATTTCAGCCAATCAGTGCCTTTACTCCTCAAAAAAAATCTTGCATTTCCGTTGTTGTGACGGATTAATCCGTTTCTGGTAATGAATAATTCCGTTCCTAATAACGAATTAAAGTAGAACAGCCGGATTCTCTGAAATACATCCTACTACCTTGGCGCAAATGATTCCATGGAATGGAGTCCCATGTAAATCAATTCATGTATGTATGTAACGAATTACGGCGTTATCAGGAACTGATTAATCCGTTAGATCAACGGAAAAGCACTTCGCCATGCTTCAAATAACGGATGCAACGGAAGATTTTTTTTCAGGTAATAAGTCTGCAGATTGGAGCTTTTAGGTTTAAACTAAAAGAAAAATCGAGCTTTCATTCTGTGTCTTTTGTTGTTGTATTTAGTGGGTATGAATATTACATTTATTCGAAGGATGCAACATCACTTTTCATTTCTAGGATGGTGTGGAAATGCTTAGAGTTGTACAAGTGGTCATCCGTAGTCCCTGGAGTAGCCTGAGCTCTTTCCATTCACGACTTATCTGACAACTCCCTTCACTCAAATCCAAAATCCAACTAAGGAGAGTGAGATTCCAGTCAGTCACCTCACTGGTCAGATCGTCCACTGTATAGCGAGATCAACATGCGGATGATCGAGGGTTTCCTCCGGGGTCTTCCCGACTTCCTCCCTTCTTAATGCTGACCGCCGTCGTATAAGTGAAATATTCTTGAGTACGGCGTCAAACATCAGTCATCAAAACAAACAAATAAATAGATAAATAAATGTGGCGAGATCATTGTCTTTCTAAAGGCCAATGCGCCAACCAGGATCTGATTTGTTTTACCCACCAACTATTCAGTTGTGTAAACAAAATACACGTATAACTGATCCTGGGTTGATTTACGTCTTGCTTTTAATGGGTTTTGGCAACGACGTATATAGGCATATGTGTGACGTTTATCTTCAAATTGGAGCACAGCAAATAATCAATGTATACTGCTGCATCCAAGGTTCATTATATGCAATTTGATTGATTTCATTTGGGTGTTAAAGAAAGCCGCTTGGGACCGAGTTGGACATTGCGGAGAGGCGTTGAAATGATGTGCTTAAATATCAAGGGTCGTGATCACAGTGCAATATGCAACCATTTCCGGTATAGTTATTGATTCAATAATTTCACTGGTTTGTTACACCCACCTTTATGTTCATCTATGTCGGATTTGTGCGGATACACGATGCTGTTCAATTCCTGTTTCGGACACCTATACGTGGATTCCAAGTGATAAGGGTGGCAATCTCCTTTGGTGGATTTGGTGGCAATCAGCCTTAATGGCAATGGTGACAATCAGTCTCGAGGGTAAAGGTAGCAATCAGTCTCGGTGGCAATGGTGGCAATCAGTCTCGAGGATAAAGGTGGCAATCAGTCTCAGTGGCAATGGTGGCAATCAGTCTCCCTGACAATGGTGACAATCAGTCTTGGTGACATTGGTGGCAATCTGCCTCGGTGGCAATCGTAGCAATCAGCCTCTGAGGCAATTCAGGCAATCAGTCTGGACGACAATGGTGGCAAACAGTCCAGCATGATGGCAGTGACAACCAGCCTCGGTGGCAATCAACCTTTCATGGCTAGTGGTGATTAGTAGTCGACAGCGTTGGTAACACGGTTTTGAAAGGTGATCTTGCGTAAACGTGGTTGAAATCACTCACCTTTCGTGAATATCCATGCATGACTTGACATATACAGCTTTAGTTTACTTTTGGCGTGAGCATGAGCCTTATACACGTGAAAAAACCACGTGTATATTTACCAAAGGTCGGTGGCTTTTACCCGTGACAATCTGATTTCCTTCACTCTTAAAACTAGCCGCTGTATTAGTTGTATTAGGTAGAAACGTTTTCATAAATGTGACGTTAAAGGGAAAGAAAGTCATGTTATTGTGTAAGGTTTACGAGACATTTTGTGTCAAAATGTTTTCATTTATTTAGTTATGCATGCATGCATGAGTTAAATGCATCTCAAGGTTTGAAATAAAAGTTTTGGATGGCACCCTATATGTATCTGGATTTCTGTGATTCTATGTTTAATGTATCTGGCTATCCTTATTTAATTTTGCGCTCTCTTTCCCATTAAACACCATGGATGGACCCACTAGAACACGTTTTGACTTTTACAACCTGCACATGCACCGTGGACCATGAACACGTTTTGACTTTTACAACCTGCACATGCACTGTGGACCATGAACACGTTTTGACTTTTACAACCTGCACATGCACCGTGGACCATGAACACGTTTTGACTTTTACAACCTGCACATGCACCGTGGACCATTAACGCGTTTTGATTTTTACAACGTGCACATGCACCGTGGACCATTAACGCGTTTTGATTTTTACAACGTGCACATGCACCGTGGACCATGAACACGTTTTGACTTTTACAACCTGCACATGCACCGTGGACCATGAACACGTTTTGACTTTTACAACCTGCACATGCACCGTGGACCATGAACACGTTTTGACTTTTACAACCTGCACATGCACTGTGGACCATGAACACGTTTTGACTTTTACAACCTGCATATGCACTGTGGACCATGAACACGTTTTGACTTTTACAACCTGCACATGCACTGGAATGTCATGAATTTCAGTCTCACGGAGTGTTCCACATCATTCAATATTAAGCAGTTTTCACGCTGGCAGTCCACGTGGGCTTCCTACTACGACATTATCGTATCTTTACATTATACATTCACGCTGGTTTATTTGATTTTTGCACTGATTAAATTTATTGGATTCCTGTTAAAGGCTGTACCCAATGATGTTTCATCTTTGCTATATACAGCCGTTAAGTTTATGGGTGAAAGCAACCACTGCTTTAAAAAGCAGGAGTAACTGTAGTTTCGTTAATTGGGACTAACGCTCTCTCCCTGGGTATATAGCTCATACTGTAGTGCCGAGATCACTACTTGTTTCGAACTGACCACCTAAGAGTCAGATATCTTTAATCTAACAATGTGGAAAATTAGGAGTTAAAGTTTACAACGAACATGTATTACCCATCTGATGATCCGAAACGACCTCGCTCTCACACCTGAGCACATCAGATTGGTGGATGCCATTTTTTTATTTATTTATTTATTTGATTGGTATTTTACGCCATACTCGAGAATATTTTACTTATACGACGGCGGTCAGTATTATGATGAGGGGAAGCCACTCAGAGCTCGAAGGAAACCCACGACCATCCGCAAGCTGCTGTCGGACTTTCCTACCTACGGCCGGAGAGGAAGCCAGCATGTGCTGGACTTGAACTCACAGCAATCAAATTGGTGTGAGGCATCTGGGTCATCACGCTGCACTAATGCGCTATCACGCTGCACTAATACGCTAATTGCTTCGGCCACGGAGGCCCAGGATGTCATTAAAAAGTGATTTAAAATTTTGTGGGTATAGTACCGAAAATTGTCTGAGACCAATATCAGGGTTTCGAACCATCGACCTCAGAGGTGACAGCAAGAGGTTTTTTTGGCACCTGATGAAAGGCGCTGGTTTTTTTTTTTTTTGTTTTTTGTTGTTTTTTTTTTTGCGGACATCTCGGATTCCTCCACCTGTTAACCTGAATAAATAAACCTGAGTAAGTAAAACAGGTTTAGAGCGGCGCTTAAATCAATGAAAACTTAAATCAAAAATATTTTATCTATAGTGTGAAAGGCCAGACTTCCACATTTTTGACCTCATAAATTCGAATTAATGCGGACGCATTTGGTGTCTTGAATTACGTTGAGCGGCAGCTCCATGTTTTGCTGTTTAATTTCAGTTTTAACACTTCGTTTTTACAGTGGATAGAAACCAAGATGTCTTTAAATACTTACATATGTTTCTTATACAGTTATACATCACCACAGTGCCGTACGTTCATCCTACTAAAAGTATGAGAGGATACACACAAAATTATAATATTATTGTTCAAGTCCTGATTTCACGAGATAAATTTAAATTTGAGCAAGCCATGAAAACCTGGTTTCTTCACTAATGGTCAACACAGAATGTCAGAACTACGTTAATTTTCCATATTTGAAAACAACGCAGTTTTTTCTCTTTCCATATCGGATACCGATGGTCGAAGGGGAACAACTTTTGAGTCCCATGCTTAACCCAAACGATTTCAGTGGCAGAGTGCTTAAATAATTTTACATGGATCAGACAGAAGGTAATTTTAAATATTTTCTAGTGTTCTACAGTTATTGACGTCGTTGTCAACCGGTAAGATGTCTCAACAGAAATTTCCGGGGTAAATGATGAAGTATACCTGTATATTAAATGTGAGGGCGGCCGAAGGGATTGTAAGAGGACATTCCACCATCATCAGCATGTAGATTCAGCATACAAGTATTGGGATTGCTCATCGGTTAGGAGTCTATGAAGTTGTTAAGGATTCGTGTGGAAATCTTACAACACGCAGTATCATCAAAGGTTTCAAACGTAACCGAAGGCCTGCCACAGGAGGATTTCTGCACTAAGAAACGACTTCAACTGGTCATCAGAGACGCCTGGGAAAGAAGTCTTTGAACCCCGTTTTCATATCATAGTCACTTTACACGGGCAATTTCTAACTTTCTCGACAAGACATTTTTCAAAGTTTATGTACATGTGATTACGATTTTGCGCTTCCAATAAGTGTTGTCTTCACAATAAGATGTTCGCAGTTTACCTGGGAATATATATAAAAAAAAATTATATATCCCCCAAATTATACAAATCTGACCCAGCGCTATTATCAATTTTTATGATAAATTGAACTCAAAGTGTATCCTTCAATTGCTAAAAAATAATGCTTTCCAACATCTTGAATTATACCTCTCATCATGTACTAGTCTTCAAAAAGGACACTTTTTGCACCCAAATGCTTAAAATATGTAGAAAAGCATACAATGTTCTTTTCTGTACACTTTTCAAAAAGTCATTCAAACCACCAAACATCGTATAACGGATATCGCTCTACCATGTTTCCGTCAGTTCTCCCTTAATGACAGATTAGCCCCTACAACAACAACGACAAGGTACTGTTTACGTACTGTGTCAGGCATGTTAAGTTCTCAAGCGAAACTACCTCAGCCGCATCTCTGCCATCTCAACATAGGCACGCCTGTTCACAGCAGGTAACACCACTCAATGAGCTAATACCCCGGATCTAGGGGAAATGAGAAACACAACTGCCTTGGTTCACATGTTATACTTTTTTATCAAGTTTTAAGGTATCTACAATTCGAATTTGGTTTGTATCTTTAAATGAGAGGAAAGATAGGAGAATGGAGAATAAGAATTTGGAAATATATGACCAAAAATTTAAAGCCTGAGGGGTTCTATTTTCCTTAAGGCCTACAGCAATACTGTACATTGCAGATACAGATCATATATATCATATATATATAGATATATTTGCCGTGCTCAAGAATATTTCACTTATACGACGGCGGCCAGCATTTCTGTTGGAGGAAATCAGGCAGAGCCAGGCGAAACCAGACTATCATCTGGCAGCGGACTTTCCCACGTACAGCAGGAGAGGAAGCCAACATAAGCTGGACTTGAACTCACAAGGACCGCATTGTTGAGAGGCACCTGGGTTATTATTCCGCGCTGGTGCGATAACCCTCACGTCCAAGGAGGTCTTAATTACATTGTAGGTTATACCTCACCGAAATCACACCTCCGCTTTTCAGAGTGTAATTCTGTGTAATTTAATTAACAAAGTCATTTTTGTTCTGTCGTTCTGCGGCCAGATGGCCATATTTTGTGTACATTTAGTATGAAAGTAAAGACAATTGTTAAAACTTGGGACAGATATATGACTTTTATTGATGAAAGTTTGAAATTCTTACACCGATTAAATCCGAGCAGCCCCAACTTCTAGAGCTGGCCCTCTGACGCATGCCCTACATGGAATATGCTGCACATACCGCCCACCCTTGTGTGTCAAGGTTTAGTGAGTTTTTCTTTTTTTTTTTTCAAATATATAACTTGTTTACTGAGAGTGAATACTTTTCCAACCCAATATGTAAAGGACCCCTTGCAACTAGACGGTAAATTTGCAGGAGTGAAGTGATTTGAAAATATCTTTTGGAGTGGTGTGATCCATTTGTTTTATCAGAAAGCAAAAGTAAGGTCAAAAGCAGATTTCGCTATTTTTAGGGCGTTCTGCTGAGGGAATTCCCATCATAATAAAAATAGGATTACATGATCCAAAATCATTTGTGCGTCTCTAATGGAAAGCTAGAGGGTTTTAATCTATTGCGAACTACACTGTAAAATGACCATCACCCAACGCCTTAAATGGGTGATTAAATTTCAAAAACGATTTCCCATCTACTTGAAAGGGGCCCTTTAAATAAAACATGCGGATACCAAGGATAACCTTTAAGCTATCCAAGGGCGTAAATGTAGCCCTTCGTGGTAAATGTCCTGTTATCAGGTTTGCCATAAATGTCCTGTTATCAGGTTTGTCTGTAAATATTTTGGCAAGTTCGCGTATTAGTATTTAAGCTTATCAATTTGTTTTACAAAATTATTGGCATTAAGTCGACGTTGTTTGCAAGGAACTAATCTTCATTTCGATTAAGCCTACGCGTTTGAAAGTTTAAGGGCATACATACATGTACGTGACATTTCTCATTGTATAACTACATTCAAAATTATCCATTATTATTTATAATTATACTTATCATTTTTATATGTTGTGTATAGACATTTCTCATTGTATAACTACATTCAAAATTATCCATTATTATTTATAATTATACTTATCATTTTGTATATGTTGTGTATATTCGTTGTTTGATATGGATTATTTTCAGCCTTTCCTCGTTTTGTATGAACGAAGATATGGTGAGAAAAAAATTTCAGATACCCGAGACCATTGTGTTTACTTGATGTGCCAAAGAATGGTGTAAGGGTATCACTATCGGAGTGGGAAAGTGATAAACAAATGGCTTGTTCAACTCTCTGACAACGATAGGCTGACAAGATCTGACAAGATCAAACAAAGAAACACAAAGACGCTAGACAAAGTTCAATACATATATTTGAACAAAATAGACAAAAAGTACAACACACAATAATATACGAAACTATACAGATAAATGTCAAAAATATATAGTTTCTTACTGGTGACAGCGTCCAAATCCGGATGGAATGTTCCGGTTTCCAAAGGCAAGTCAGACCACGTAAGTATAGAATCCACAGTCCTTGGAAAATCTCAAATAGAAGAATGACAGTCCTGTAAGTGACAAACAGCAGACAGCACGGTACGCCGACGGTGGTATATATCCAACCCCCCCGCAAGGTGCAACTTTTCTGAGCGGACGGGTTGACAATATGGCGATGTGTGTTTCAGTCCTCGGGAATATACACAGTCACTTTCAGGGTAAACTGGGATTAAATGTACGTAATCGCTCAAAGAGACAATGAGTGATACAAGCTCCAAAAGAACACCTCAAACAAAATAGCAAGTGGCGAAACACAAGCTCACAAAATGCCACGCACAGAAAAATGGAGTATAAAGTGAGAAATGTCGAGATATCTCCAAATCCCACAAAATCCTTCTGAGTGGACGAGAGTAAATTGACTGCGAGCTTTACAACTTCGTCGCTCATAACTAGAAACTAACGTAAAAAAATCATGGATAATTTGATCGTAAACAAGTTTACAACATGGGTACATCTTTCCAGAATGTACGCTCTATGTACAATGACAAGAAACTCATGAACACACAAACCTCGCGAACAAGCGACTGAATTCCAGTGCAGGCTAAAACCTACACAGAGGAAAAAATGTAGGTTAGAAACTCATCCGGTTACCGAAAAAAAAAATATATATCATACAATATTTCAAAGACGGTGTTTCTAACAATGGGTATTTTAGTTGGTAGACCATTGTTATCAAGCAAAATGACCAGGCGTATATGTCAGTATATAAGGCCTATAGGGTATAAAGTCACCGAGAGAGCATCTGAAAGGGAAAAACCCCACAAAAGACAGGTTGAGTAAACAGACTGTTAAAAACATACCTTGCCTCTAAACATGCTGGAACTGTTATGTTTTCACATTAAATACAGATACAAGTGTTGTACTACATATATATTCACGTATAGTCCACGATAGCACCGTAGTCTTTATTTCTTTTTAATCAGTGTAAAAAAATATGCCAAAAAATAATAAAGACCAGATTTGGAATCAGCACGAAATGGAAATTCAGATGATGCATACTTTGTGTAAATGTGGTCTGTTCTTTTAAGGTTCAGTCACATGTAACAAAGATGAACTACGGATGACCTTGGATTACCACCACCGGGGTTCATCACCGCGGCCATTACGGTTCCATTATACGGTGAGACTACGGGTGGCCAAGGTATGACCAGGGATGACTACCGTGTAACACATCACATATGTAAGTGCATTGTGCCTTTAATGATAGAAGCATGGAACTTGGCATGCAATTAGATTGTTCCTCAACTTACATTTCCGGACGTAGGGTCTCAAAGGGCCGTCATTGGCGGTTGTAGTGCATATTTGCGGCAGGGCATGCCCTTTGATATGGTTGAAAAACATATTTACGAGAAGTACTAAGCTTACAGGAGGAATGTCTACAACGATATACCTGCAACCCTGTCAAACACTTTATCTTTACCATATAAGAGTCCATTACAACCATCTTTCAACATTCGAGATGGCTGCTGTCAGCTATAATACATTTAATAACTAAACTAAATCGCAAGAGGGCATGAGGAGCCGGCTCTAGTTGTATTAGGGAAATAAGGAGCAGCTTAGGTAAAAAGGGTTGTAGGGGGCTGTCGTGGCCAAGTGGTAGGGATGCCAACACTGCACAATGATTCATTTGCCTCTCATCGAAGCGAGTTCAAATGCAGCTGAAGATGGCTTCCTTTGCAGATGAAGATAGGAATGTAAACCAGCAGCCTGCGGATCGTAGTAGTTTTGCCCGGTTTCTTCTCATCTAATAATACTGGTTGACGTGGTATAAATGATGTCAAATAATGCTGCTTGCCATCATATAAGTGAATTTCCTTATGTATTTCACCAATGAAATGAACCAATAAATAAGTAAATAGTTATTGAGATTTCCAGCAAAATCATGGACACCAGGATGGCTCTGCTTCTGGCATATTCGTTTTCGTCTCAGACAAGTAACCTTGCAAAAATAAAAAGCATATCGCGCAGACCAACACAGAGAGCTTCTTTTGTGGGATCATAGACCAGAATTCAGCTTAATGAAAGCGCCTTTCGTTCATCGATATTGCTCTGTTTGTGGCCTTACAGTTTGTGTTGTACCATGTACGTCTTCTTCAGCAAGATATATAAACTATACTGTTTGTCACTCAAGTCCGTCCGGTGCATGAATCAGAGCATGCTTTCAGAAACTAACTGTTTCAGGTGTGGCTTCACTGTCTCGAACAATAGCAACATGTCCATCCACTGTCATCCAGATGGTTCCCAAGCACATTGGGATCTGTCCTCTCAATATGTAGTACACCAAACATTACAACGAAGCAATCCACAATCTGATGTTTGGTTTCATCCGAATATTTGTTTTATTTATTGGACCTGTTCTTTAACTCCATACACGAGACTATTTCCCTGATGCGATGTCGGCCAGTTTATAGGTACATATGTACCCTGCCCAGGGGAAGCTATTCCAAGATCTTATGTGCAACAACAACAGCAACATTGTAGTTTTTATTAATTATATTCACTAACTAACACTAATTAATTCAGATTTACCGGCTGTTGTCAGGAGGGTCTTTAAAGATTAACTCTCAGCACAGTTAGGCCAACGTGTGACTGTAATGGTAAATATTTTGAATATGACGGACATTTTTCAACATGACGGCCAAACTCATGTGAACATTGCAGCCCCCAGGTCTTTGTTTCCATTAACTATGAAATTTGCATATATTACGCCAAAGCCAGATGAAGTTTATTAAACACACTGGCATGCAAACCAATAACAAAATGTCCATACATACAGTCGCCGGCCATCTTGGAAAATGGCAGCTATTATTGCTGAAGGAAAAATCTGAGATGGCCCTATGTCCAAAAGTCTTCCCCATACCACAATCTACCACGCAGTGTCCCAAATGTAGTGCTTCTATCATCAAAGGCACAGCTGTCCCATATGTCCTACCTATGTGCTGTACTAGTGGCCGGAGGCTGACCTTTAGCAGATGAGTAGTATATCCAGGACACTTACCGAAATCAACACTGTGTGAATGCGGTGTTCAAGGCGTTACTATGGGTGGTCAAGGATGACCAAGGTTCCTCTCGGACGTAGCCGACAAGGACTGAAGTAATAGATTTGGGGGTCTCTCTAGTTACACCGCACTATCACTGGCGCAAATCGTGTTGCCACGCTCATTACGGCCAGCCGTTTGTTTCTATGGAATGAATTATTATGAATTCGTTGCTGAGTTATCTTTGTTTTCCAGTGTGTAGCATGTTGAATGTCGACTGAAGATGTGGAGGCGACCATGCTTTTAAGCTTGTGAGATTGACAAATCAGGGAGCTAGGAGATATCAGCTGTCTACAAGTTGTAAGGTAAATGTTCTGAGTTGTCTGTCAATGTAACATGTAATGACATGGGGACAGAATACCATTTTAATGTTATATATTGTAATTACAATAAGTACATGTGTAAAGAACACTACAAAGTATTTCCAGACCATTGTGGTGTGGCGGGAGTAAGTTTCTTGACCATTTCATGTTATAAATTTACATATATGCTCAAGTTTCAACGACAACCCTAGCAGTTTACAACAGACTCAGAATGTTCTGCGCTTGGAGCAATTACGTCTCAGCTCAGGCAGAATGACCCCGTTTCATGCTGGCCGCCAGGACACGGCCAAACGTCAATTTCCACTGTCATAGTAGCTGTTAGAAAAAACACTTTACCGAAATAAACATAATATTGTCTAACCTGTTTGGCAAATTTAACTTTGAACATGCGCTCTGGTTCACATTAAGAATACAACGATATACAGAAACACTGATGTATTGCAGAAAAGAACAAAAGAGTAAACCGCTTCGGCTGACTTGTTTGAGGTCTGCCATATTCCACAGTTCAGCACGTTATTTTATACATTTAGTCTTTATACACTTTAAAGAAGTAAGTAGGAAAAAATCGTATTTGTCATCATTCACTTTATTTCGAATGAGAAATACACTCCATCTGAGCCGACATAGGCCACCCTGCTTTGAATAAGTCGCAGTGTGTAGACTGTGAACCAAGTTTATTGTTTAAAGGAATCTGAAAAATTAGGCGTTATCAGTGGAGCACTTTGGGATTTAAACCTTCGGTTGTTGGGTGGCTGGAGTTCAAACGTTGGCAGGCAGTGTTGGCGTTAGATCTACTGCACAAACTCGCATATTTCCACTTTCCACCGACGATCTCTGAAGCGGGAAGGCAATAGTATGTAACAAAAAACATTTGTCTGGTATAGACTGGTGTGCTAAGAAATCTTACAATTTTAAACTTAGAGTTATTGTCACAAAATACGCCAAATATACATCACAATATATACCCGAAAAGTCCAAATTGTGATATTTTCGACAACAGCAAACATTTCCAAATGTCACAATCATAAGGCTTTTATTCAAAATGCACATTGTTTGCAGCTTTACCAAAACAGAATATTGAGAAATTTCACAATGGGTGAAATGTTGAACAAAATTTATTGGTACATGGATATTTTTGAATTAAAATTCTTGAACTACTTTTATACCATTCCAAAAACCCCTGGCGTTTACCAATACCTTATTGTGAACATTAAACCAAGATTTGATACATAAGCGCCAATGCCATTTCTTTGGGTAAAACGGTGGTACACTGAAGTTGTGGATGTTTATCGCTTTGCTTTGCTTTGTTGTCTCCAACACAGATTTACATGGGTTACAGACATGCAGCTGAAGTTACCAAAAGATTTTTCATCTGCGGCTAAGCAATCCTGTGTTTGTCATTCTGTCTCCCGCTCTGTCTGTCGGTCGTTGTTTGTGCCTGTTTGTATGTCGGTCGTTCTGTCAGTGTGTCGGTCATTCTGTGTGTCGGTCGGTCTGTAGGTAATTCTGTATGCTTATATGTATGTCGTTGATTTTGTGTGACTTTATGTGTCGGTCATTCTTTGTGCCTGTCTGTATGGCATTCATTCTGTGTACCTGTCTGTATGGTGGCCATTCTGTATGTATGTTGGTTGTTCTGTGTGTTTGTGTCTATGTCCGTCATTTTGTCTGTCTGTCGGTCTGTATGTTGGTCATTCTGTGTGCCTGTCTGTTGTAGATCGTTCTGTGTGCCTGCATGTATGTTTGTCACTTTGCGTGGTCCACCAGTAAAATGCAGAGGATCGTGGGTTCCCCCCGGTATGTCGGTCATTCTGTCTGCCAGTCTCTGTGTAGATCATTCTTTATATCTGTCTGTCTGTATGTCGGTCATTCTATCTGTATATAGGTCATTCTATCTGTACGTGGGTTATTCCGTCTGTCTGTCTGTCTACATGTCTGCCTGCATGTCTGTATGTCTGCCATTCTGTCAGTATGTCGGTCATTCTCTCTGTGTGTCAGTTATTCTATTTGTCTGTATGTCGGTTATTCTGTTTCCATGCCTGTCTGTTAGTTATTTTCTCTGTATGTTGGTCATTCTGTCTGTGTTTCTGTATGTCCTTCAGTCTGTTTATCAGCCTAGGTCTCGTCCATCATTCTGTCTATTTGCCTGTCTGTATGTCTGCCATTCTGTCTGTATGTCGGTCGTTCTGACTGTCATTCTGACCGATATGTCTGACTATATCGGTCGTTTACGTTTTAATATCGTATATTTTGACACTGGCTAACATGGGTGCCCTTAATTTTAACAAGAAATAATTACCCACCGAGGGGCGTAAGTGCAAGACAACACAAAATGCTTTAAGCAGCTGTTGCGAATTAGCGACTTTTTTGCTTTTTTCACTTTTTTCTCTTCTTCAACTTACTCGTGATGGTCGTTCTCCTCGCTGTGAAATCCAACGATGACGTAATCGTGTGGGGCCCTATAATCCATGTCTCCGTCATACTCATTGATGAAACTTGTAACGTCACAATAAGCCAACTTTTGCTCTACGAGTTCACAGCAACGAAAACCGAACACTCTGTCCTCATGGTGATTGTCATGGCGACTTTTGACCCCGGCGATGACCTGGTTGCCAGGACAACGGAAGGCCAGCAGTCCGTCCATTTCGTTGACGTCCTCGTACCATTTGCAGCTCTTCGTCTGACCACCATCTGCGAGAGTTCGGCAGCCATATAGCCATTGTCGATCTTCGTGATGATTATCGTGATGGCTTTTCACATCAGATAGGTATTGGTTGTTGCCACATTCAAAGTTGAGTGGGCCATCAAAGTTGTTCTGCCAGGCCAGTGTTGTGAAAGCGGACGTCAGGACTAGGGCCAGAATTTGCAAGAAAACCATGGTGAACGGATCTCGGACGGCGGTACGAAACTGTCCGGTTAATGAATGGTGGATAACAGACAGGCAGCTTCGTGTATACCCACTATCTCACACAGGAAAAAAAAAGATCAGATTTGCAGAACAGTTTTTATCTCAGGGCTTACATATATCTGTCGACAATGCACGCACCTGTTCTGGCTAAGGGATATTTGCACGTTTGTCACCTCCACAGAGATAAGGACATCAGTATGTGTCATGTCATGTCAACACACATGGTCGACAGGTGTTCGGAAAAAGAAGCTACGTGCAGTTCAAAAGAACCTTTCCTCCAAAGGCCTCGGTTTACTAACAATCAACTTCAGAAGAAGTACAGCTTCGGACAAATGTTCTTGGGTTTATCTATACACTCTTGGCTAAAGTGGGGTCAATATACACCAGAAATGGGTGTAAATGCAACAGGATGCACACCATTTTATGTGTAAGTTTACACCCGTGAAAACGATGTGAATTAACACCATAAGAAAGGGTATAAATTAACACCTTTTAGAACAGGTGCGTATTAACACTCTTTGGAAAGGGTGCGAATTAACACCTTTTCCAAAGGGTGGAGATTAACACCTAGGGAATACGGTGTGAATTAACACCCTTTGGAAAGGGTGTGGATTAATACCCCTTGGAACGGGTGTGGTTAAACACCTTTTAGAGAAGACGTGAATAGGAGCCATTAAAAATGTTGTAAAATAACACCTTTTGGAAAAGGTGCAAATCAGCACCATTCAAAAAGGTATGAATTAAGACCAGTTTGCAAAGAAAAGTTGCAAACTGACAGGTTTTTACATTGTTTAGAAAGGGTTTACATTCTAATTTAAAATGGTATACATACCGTTCAGAATGTTAACAACATAATGCCAGTGAAGAAGATTATCCTGCTGCTCCATTTAAATGATATACATCTGCACATGCATTTTGTCCCATGCTCAGCCCTCACAGCCCTGCCCAGAGGTAACCCACAGGTCCTTATGGATGACATACTAATACAGCAGTGGTAGTACATCCTAATGAAGTTTACTCAAAGAGATTACACATAAGATTATCGGCTCCAAAAATTCCATCTCACTTTTGTAGTGAAAATTACTCCAAGTTTAAAGTGAAAGACAGCTCGTAATCTCAGTTAAGTTTGCCAAAAAGGTTGGACAATATTATGCTCATTTCGGTAAAGTATTTTTCTAACAGCTACTACGACAGCGGAAATTGACATCTGGCCATACTCCGCCGACCAACATGAAACGCATCCGCTCTGTGTGGGGTGTGGTGTATTTGTTCCAAGCGCATAACACTCTTGTCACCTAAGACTGTAATAACCTGCTAGGGTTTTGATTCTAACTTGGGTATATATGTAGATTTATAACACGAAATGATCCAAAAACTTACTCCCGCCACAACACAATGGTCTGGAAAAACTTTGAAGCGTTGGTCACCCATGCACTTGTTATAATTAAAATATATAAGAGTAAAACAGTGTGCTGTCCCTCATTACATGTTACATTGACAGACAACTCAAAACATTTACCCCACAGCTTATAAACAGCTGCTAACTCCTAGCTCTCTGACTTGTCAATCCCTCATATACTTAGTAGCATGATCGCCTTCAGATCCCCAGTCAGTAGCACAATATTCCACCCTTCAAACGAAGATAATTCAGCAACGAATTCATAATAATTCAAACAGGTTTTTACATTCAAGAGAGAATTTTATAACCTGTTTAATGGACAGTGCCTCAGCGTGGTTTTCGAACATTATTCCTGTCTTTTAACCTGAGGGATATGAGAAAGTATTTGGGATATAGGTATGATGTCATGTTTGTATGACATCATGAACACCGCGCGTGATAATGTTAGTGGGAGCAGCAGGTGTTGAAAGCTGGGCGTGCCGAGGTTCTGTCCTTTCGACGTCATGGTTATTCTATTGTAACGTCTGGAGCTGCAGGTGTTGAAAGCTGCGTGTGACGTCGTTCTGCTCTCGTTCGAGGCCTCTCAACATCACGAACGTCGAGTATGGTATTTATATGTGATTTGTGTTGGGGTGTGTTTGAGTACAGTTACACCCTAAATCGTCACGAGCGTTAAGATTACCAGTCAGGAAGACCTTCGTATGCCTATGAACGCTGTGATAAGCAGTTCAAGCGGGCATCACACATGAAACACCAGCATCGAGAGGGTGATATGGACTCAGAGATAACCGTAAGCTTGTTTGTTTGTTTTTCATACTGTTATTAGCACACATTTAGAGCATAGCGTGTAGTGTTATTTTACATGACAAGTAAAGAGAGAGTTTTTCTTTGTATGTAGTGTTATAAGTGAAAAGGGGTTCCATTCATGGTGACATCAGGCTATATGTCTACACAAAAACGGGGAACTACAGAAAAATGAATATACAGAGACGGGGACTGTGTTTAGAGTAAAAGTTTTCATCATGGATTAACTGGATGGTTGTACTAATACAGGGTAAAGTCATGTAAAACATGCTGTTTGTCGCACGTCTCAGAGTTCAGTTAACTCTATAGTATGAGGAACTGGGTCTTTTTTATAGGGAAACCACCGCGGAGGTTGGGTGATTTTACGTCTGGACCGTGAACTGGTGCGAGTGGTCTTGATTGGGATGGGAATATACTGTTGCTGTTGTAGTCGTTCCCTTTCTTCCTTCATTTTCTTTTTCTTGGGCTTTGTTTTACGCTTCTTAAGCTGGGAAGATGGAGTCCAGGCCTTTTGCTTACGAAGCGTGAACATCTCGGGCTTATCTCCTAAGCCCTTTCCTTCCTTCTCCTTTTCTTCCCTACTTACCTGAGCGGGCGTGGGTGCTGCAGGTGAAGATACGGGTGGGGTTGCCTGAGCGGGCATGGATTTAGCAGGTGAAGGCACAGGTATGACTATGGTTGGCTTGGGCGGCATGATACTAGGGTGATAGTGATTTTGAAATGTCAGGCAGCGTTGGAGGACTTGTTGATACTGGTTAATTTCATCTTCATTTGACAATGTTCCATTCTTTAAAATGCTTTCTAATTCAGCATCTAACGTATTAGGGACTTTGACAGTAGACGGGGCGCGGTAAGATGAAGTCAGCTGAAGGAATAATTCGAACAGACGGGATTCGACCAGGGCCATTTTTCTCACATGAGACATGTTTTTTTTATTGAGAAGCCTTATTTCTTTCCATTTATATATCGTTTCCCTTTTTCATGTATGTCTTGAATTCCTTTAACTATATGTGGAAGTATTGATGAGAAAAATTGGGTTAATTCCTCGACATTTGTGTAGAATGGTGTGTTTGCGATGGAGTGGAATACGCTTGTTTACTAGCGTACGTATTTGTGTCTTGCATTGGCGTAATCGAGCCTTCTGAGCTTGTGTCAATGAGACATTCGCATTTAAAATATTCTTAGGAATTTCACATACACATCGGATTAATTCCGCATTAGGTCCGTGAAGAATTATATCCTTGGCCTGCGGGTGGGTATTAAGCAGGAGTTTTAGTAAAGGAAGAAAGCAACGTAATTGCACTGACATGGCTGCTGTCTAATTATATAGTGACGGGAAAGCTGGGGGACAAGGTACTCTCTCTTGAAATTCAACATGCGGCATATAGCGTCCTGTAGCGTACATCGCCTGCCATTCACCGTAACGCCATGCCACACGTTCTAGGGATGGATGAATAAGTTCCCGAGCGTGCTCTATGACACGTTTGACAAAGACACATTTGCCACTTCCCGCTGGTCCACTGACAAGGCGAGTGAATTGGTGGCCCCATCGTACATCTATGGGTCTAGCAGTGAAAAAGTCAAGTTGAAAGAAATTGGTCCAGATTGCCAAGGATAGGGCTGGTAAGGTGCGGGGCTGTGTTGAGATGAATGCACGTCCGCAGGTGAGATGGTGGTCTTTGGTATTGAAGACTTGGGCCTATTTCGCTCAGAAGAACTGGTTGGTAGGTTCAGTCTTTGGTAAACCATACAAATAGTAGGCATTGGGGCGATATTGCTCGCCGTGAGTGGTCTATTACGCAGCGAGCGAAACTTGTCTGTCTTATTTCCCAATAACTTGTTAAATACCGTCTTGTTCCATCGCCCTTGCAGAAGATGTAGTTTGCATTTATCCTTGGGGTGTTTAATCAACTCCTATTTCGCCTATCAACAATACGATACACAACAGCATTTCGGCCACGAATACAGTTGTAGGTTTATTCACGCGCATTCTTTGTATGCAGTCATCTATACACTTAGGCATCGCGAAAGGAGACTGAGAAAATGTAGGGTGGGAAATGTTTTTATATAGACTTCAGGTCTGTTGTTGGTACCCTCGAATTATAGCTAGCCGGCCAGTCTCGCCATTTCACCAGGTGATATGTTTTGCCACACTACTTTCTGCTTAGTACGTATCAGGTGTAGTCTTGACGGGCTGGAGTTCTGTGTCTTAAAATATCCCCGCGAGTCATTCTCCATTCAAATCCTCTAACGTATAAACCACAGGTACCCTGGGATGACGAGCTAAAATGCGGAACATTTCTGGACACCAATTGGGTAGGTAAGATTTCTCAAAATTCCCTTTGACTTTACTAATGTGAACTAGATATCCCACATCATACTGATAAATCCTCCGACTGCACCGAGACTGCATACAGCCATATAATTAGGCACAGACTTCATTTTGATTGTCAACTGTAACGGCAATAGGGGCTCGGCGAATGATAAGTCCGATTGTATCCCCGTATTAAGGAGGGTAAATCATCCATGTAACGCAGAGTGTTATTGGCTGTGAAATGTTTAAACATGCGGGCTTTAAACCGCTCGATTACCGAGGCCTTAGCTTCATTAAAAGTGTGAGAAAAGACCCCCCCCCCCAAAAAAAAACCACTCCAAGCTCCTTTGAAAATCGCTGAAAGGCCTTGTTGAGAAACTCTTTCCCTTCGTCTGTTTGCAAATATAATGGTATTCGCCCAGACTTGAAAATCTTTTTAATCGCTTCAGTAAGATTGGTACCTGTCTTGATAACAACAGGACCTACCCAGGCGTATTTGGAGAGAATCAAAGTGCTCGTCAAGTAGTGATTGCCATCATTGTACTTGGCTAATTTACTCATATTAACCAAATCAGTTTGCCACTGGCTGTCTGTGCCGCCTAATGTAACCCCGTTGTGGGGATAGTGTCGACGAGCTGGGTGATGAAGCGTATATGTCTCCTGTTCGGCTAACCATGTCTCTACGCGGTCACGTGACAACTCGAGAGCGTGCTGACTTGCCGCCCGCAATAAAGCGCCTGCTCTAAGGAACACGGCTTAGGCGTCATAATATAAATGCTGTAAGAATTTAGCGACAGTATCCTAGGATTTTTTGATTTTTGCGTTAGTTTGGCATCGAACTCTTTCCTACCGGCGGTGAGTCATGATGGACAGGTAAGGTATTTTTTCATCTTATTTTATACCCCATCTCACTATCCACCAAAATGTAGGAGCACAAGTGATACTGATAGCCGGATATATAAGAATCCATGGCGTAAGGGATATTGACTTGGGGTAACAGGCTGAAGCTGATGGCTCGTGCTGTAAGGTGAGTAGTCTGGGTATGACTGCATGATAATGGTATTTGGAAATCGGATTACGATCCTCTATGCGGTCACAAACACCTTTAGTGAATATCCGGACAACAGTTTATCGTCCTCCATTCACAATACCATCTATAAACATAGACCGCATCGCATATTTGTGTACTCAGAGATCAGTAACTGCATCGACAAGCTCTTCCCAACCTAAAGGCATAGGTTTCATAGTGGAATTGTTATCATGTCTCTAGCTGGCCAAGTAAAGATGAAAAACTGTAGGGTACCACGCGTCTTACAGTATTTTTGCTTCTTATGTAAAAAGCAAAAGTTTCCATCTTCTGCATGCATATATATATAGACTTTCAATAATTAACCACATTCGACGTATTTAACAACCAACAGGGAGAGGTAATTTTACTGGTTTGCTCATCAACGGAGTTATTCCCCTTTGATCTATCCGACAAAAGTTTACTTTCAAGGGGAGTATCTCTCTGAGCCATATGGCAGGTAAGTAGAATAAGCTTACAATACGTAAGCTTTTGAATAACCACAAATCAACACCAATCTTAACGCATGATGACAAAAAACCCCATCAATCAGACCAACACCAAACATCTGAGTAAATCGCTAAGTATTCAAATACTTACTTACACCACCTCCTGATCTTCATCCTATCGTCCTGTCAAACGCTGGAAGTAAAGTTTGTTAAAATCCGGGTTACCTTTCTGGACTTGCTCTGTTGGAGATACTACCGGACTTTAACCTCTGGCCACTCGTCAGCTTTAGCCGCATTCTGGAAATCGGTGATCACCTTAGATTCACCTAGACACAATGTAGCTTTATTGCGTGATTTCACTCCTCACGTCCATATATTCCGGTGGCTCGTGGCACGGACGGTGAGTTTGGCTGGGATGCCTCAAACGGCAACCTTCACACAACACTTCAGGTTATTCAGAATGGTGTTCTTCGCGGTAGTGAGAGGCGTTGCAGACGGCGGAAAAGTGAGAGATGTTTTGGCTGGCTGGTAAAGCGCTTCATTTGTTTTACCAAGCACTCCCCTATTACGATGGCAGGCCTCTGTCAGGTATTTCCACATGTCAACTCCCAGCCTGACGCCACCCTTCATGGGGTAATATCTTTCCTGCGGGCTGTATTGCATCCAACGCCTTATATTTTCTTACTACCAACGCTCCCCGGTTTTTGGATTCCGTCGAAAAACTGAAGAAAGTATCTTCACTCAGATTAAACAGCGGTACCGATGGCACAACAATTTTCTCTTCACTAGCTGGTATAGGGTCAGTTACCGTTCGGTGAATTTCCGATTGAAAGGCATCTTTCAACTCATCCGCTGCATCCACTGGATTGGTGAAAAGGTGCTGGAAGGGCTGGCAGACATACTGGATGAAGGTGATTTTATCTTCTGCGGGTCGAATATGACACTCACTGAAAATGTCAATGTCGTGAGTTTTAGCGAAGCAGTTTTATATAGAGCGTTCTCGTGATGAACGAAAACGCCATATGGTAGCACGTCTACTAATTCGACGTAACGTCAATCGATTGCCAGCGCGTGGAATGCTCCCCCCAACACCTGTTACTCTCGACAGATGGCGCTGCAGATGTTTTCTATTTGGTCCGCGCTCGCTGACATTTTCTAAAAATGGCAGAATCTAATACTTGTGCTTTCATGTACATATAGAAACAACACTTGCATGTTTATGCCTTTAAATTTTTACAGCCATGCTGAGAGACTATGTATATATGTGTCTTCATTTTGTTATTATTAATGCTATATGTAGTTTGAAGGCGATATTGAAGCTGTATTCTTATTTTTTCCGTACAAAAGAGCCACTGAAAAGATTCTATAGAAAAGAAAACTATACCGGTACTTTGGTATCATATAAAGCCAGAGCTTACATTTTTCACATGCACGCTGAAAGCCTATGTGTGTCTCTATATGTAGGTACATTTTTTAATTTATATTATTCTTATATCTACATATATTTCTCAAACCGATATCACACTGTAAAATCAAAGGGATTGAAAAGTTCACAAGCTTCTCCGCTGTATGACTGCTTTCAACCAACCATCGAGAGGATGCTTGCGCCCACGAGTCGCTCTCCTATAAATTATGCACGATCATCGATTTTTTGAAGGTCCGCGGTCGCTGGCACTGTCTAAAAATAGCAGATCCCGCCCGATTTTTATAAAACACCAAGGCCAAGCATTCTCAACTCATTCACTCACTCTATCAACATACAGAGAGAAAATCTAGAAGACATAGCGGCACAGTATGGGAGGGGCATATGCCAGATATGAAGCGACTGTGAGGATTAATACGTACCTCACCCAGATCGGACAGGAAGACATCGCCAACTGTAAAGCAGTCAGTTTGGGAGCGGCTGTTGGAGGCCTGTGTAGCAATTGGACACTAATTCCAGCGGCAACTCCAGCAGCAACCCCAGCAAAAGAACAACGAGAGCTGATTTTTCTCCGCAAAGAAGAAAAACATTTCCAACGGCTATTTTCAGGGCCAATCAATTCTTCCCGAAAGTGAAACTTTCGAATTTGAGCACAATCCATGTTTCGTGTATGTCTCGTTTATTGTTTTCTTTCGGTGATTGTCGAATTTATGTGTAACAAACCAAGATCAGCCCTTCCATTCATTCCAATAAATAGACAAGTTTTCAATCCAACACAATCCTCATCTCATGCCAACCATCCGCTTAATTCGTAATGAAAAACTTCAATCTGAACACAAACCCCGTGGCTGTTAATTTATTTATTTATTTTACTGTTGTAGGGTGTCAGCACGATATACTATGTCGTGTTATATTTAACTACACAGTTAACATAACACAGGGAAAATCACTATGTTAGCACAAAAATTTGTTTTCTATTCGGTCCACGCCCTTATATTCTACATACGCGTACTTTTGGCATAATAGAAAGACAGCATTTTTACGATGAAAGCCTATGTGTGACTCTATACTTTTTATTAATGTTACATTTAACTGAAAAGCCGATAAAAACACAGGGATTGAAAACTTTACAGGCTTGTCTGCAGTATGACTGCTTTCAACCAATCAACGCCGCGCTCGCTGACACTTTCTATAATGGTAGAATCTAATGCTGAAAAATTATATACATGTGTGGGGCCATATTTTCTATTATTAATGTTATATATAACTAGGAGCTGATACCCAAGCTCTATTCTTATATTTTCTGTACCAAAAAAAGCCACTGCTACGATCCCGAGTACTGTATGCGTACTTTGGTATAATATAAAGACAACACTTGCATTTTTTACATGCACGATGAAAGCCTATGTGTGTCTCTATATGTATGTATGACGATATGTATATTTTTTATTAGTACTAATCTTATAACTACATGTGACTGAAAAGCCGATAACACACTGTAGATGTGGGGATTGTAAAGTTTACCGCAGTGTAACTGGTATCAACATATTAGCGAGAAGCTGCTTTCGCACACGAGTCGCGCTCCTATAAATTATGTTCTGTTATGGATTTTTAAAGGTCCACGCTCGCTGACACTGTCTTAAAATAGCAGAACCCCGCACAAGTCGTCCGATTTGTGTAAGAGACCAGCGCCAAGCATTTCACAACTCACTCTCAGCTACATTTATCAACATGGATGACAAAATACTACAGCGAGCGAAGGAATATGGCGCGGCCTGCGCCAAACTTGAGGAGGCGTTACAAAACAACTGGCTCAGTGATGCTCAACAAGTCAAGATCACAAGAGCAAGAGCGATGCGAAAGGCGGCATGGAAACGGCTCGTTCAAACCTACTGGGATGGAGTAGGCTACCGAGAGACGAAGTCATACCAGGCGGCTGAAAAAGACAAAAACGCCGCATCAACATCCTCCAGCACCAACAGAACCCGGTAAAAAATCTCCAACGGCCCTTTTCAGGCCCAACCAGTTCTTCCGGAAAGCAAACTTTCGAGTCTGAGCACAATCTACGTTTATGTTATTTTTACTTATTTTATGCTGTGATTGTTCTTTGATGTATAACAAGCCAAAACCAACCCTCCAGACCATTCTTTAAAAAAAAAAAAAAAAAATTTCAGTCCAGCACAATTCTCGTCCCCTTCCAATCATCCGGTTAATTCATAATGAAAAGCTTCAATCTGAACATAATCCTCGTCTCTATATCTGATTACTTTTTATGATAAGGTATTCCCGCCTTCATAAACTTTAACTTTTTTTAAAACTATTCTAGAAGATTATCACCCGCAGTGTTCGACACCTGCGTACATGTGTGTATGACGTCAAAGAGTATGACGTCATTCACATATACCCCTATTACGTCATACCCGTACCCCAAATAGCCTCCCATACCCCCCAGGTTAAAAGACAGGACTAATGCTCAAACACCACGCTATATACTACTGCTGTCGTTTACTTTTACAAACTCACCCGACTGAGGCTGTACACAAAATGTTTTCCCTAAAATGGTAAAATCTTTTGAAAAGGCGTTTTCACCGAAAATTTACGGTATAGTTTCCTTAATCTCATCATGAACGTCAAAACATGTTTCATACATGCCACGATAAAGAAACACAATAAGAGCTATTCTGCAGTGATATTGATAGTGATATCCTGCAGTGCAGTTTTATATGAAAATGAATATGAGTGTCACCAACGCTGAAAAATGTCTGTGTTTTAGAAGCAATCTTTCGCGTATGTTTTTGTTTGTTTTGTTTTTTTTTTCATTCCCATGCAGATGCTTAAGTTGTTCCGCACTTAATATGGCTATTCGTCCTAACTAAAGTTGGTAAAGAGTACACTTTGGATGCGCATCTCATGTAAAACAACCAATAGGTGGCCAATAGTCTATCCAGGCCAGCGAAGAACTCCGTGGCTTCGAGCAATGGTTCTTTCTCCACAAACAGCGGGATTGTTGAAGCTTCGTTGAGATTCTCTTCAACATATTTTCGAAATGGTTTAATCACTTCATGAGTCATGTCAAATAAAATAAACTAGACTCAGCGTCTGTTCAAAGTTCTAAATATAAGGAACACTATTTTGTAAAGTATCTGGATTTTATGATGACACCACCTTGTCATTTCAGTAGCGTAAAATATTCTGTCTGCTACAATCTTAATCCTGTAATCGTTTGGTATTGGTACTCCAATTTTTTAACCACTCTGTTCTTCTTTCATTCACTGTATATATCAGACTAACACCTTGTTCAAACGCTTAGTAGTTGTTAAACAACACAATCTAATATCTCACCTTCCATTGTGTAACTTGTATTATAAATCATGGAAACAACATGTACCGCAAAAGAAGTTCTTACTTAATTTCCCCCCCAAATTCTTTTGTAACAAATTTAACACACTTGTCACAAGCACAACCATTGCCTAATGGCCTGCCAAAGGAAATGATCACACATATATTTTAATTCTTGGAACATTTGCAAGTTATGTAACAATCATATGTGCATATGTAGCTGGTAAACATAGCTAAGTAATACTTAAATGAATGACATTTATCATATAAATGATCATTACAGTGGAGGATTTGGTATGGGTTTTATGAAGTTACATTTCATTGTGGTTACATAATTTCAGTTGGAATGTATTATTGGAATATCTTAAGAATACAAACATTACAGAGAGGGATCTGATATAGCTCAACACCAAGCCATATAGACAGGTAAAACATTCACAAAACACAATAATTGAAGTCCTAATGGCATAAAACCGATCATTTTGCTTTTCCAGGTGCATACCGCAACAACGATTTTGGTCAGGGCAAAATGTCGTCAGGCCTACATTTTAGTTTTGTAACTTGCTTCTGTTTCTTAAAAGAGGGCATAATAGTGGATGCACTGTTAACTAACGTTAGACAATAGACAACAGAAAAGAAGTTTCGTTTGCCGTGCCCTCATCAACTGTATAGCGTCCATGAAGAGCTTGCATTTCACACCCTTGGTTTGAGAGATGTGTAAAAAACATGCATGATATCTGTGAAGCCAAGAAAGCAATAGATTCTCCACATCTGTGTCAATCAACGCGCCGCGGTCCTTCAATGACTGAAACATAGGTAATTGTACAAATGTGGATTTGACAAGAATAAGTCCTTGAAAGCCTTTTAATGTTATAAGACATGTTTTATGTTAAACAACACAATTTAATATCTGTAGAAGTACAGTAAAGCCACAGGGAATCGAGTGGTTTGCATGGATTATACGATTGTTCCGTCACTCTGTGTAGCACTAATTTGACTCTTGGTGTGCCCCGTTATGAGCACATATGTATCTAAAATTCTACTTACTGAATACAAAACACTGAACAGAAGATTGTTGCTCGACGTTAAGGTGAATTAACTTGCATGCTTACCTTGAAAGTCCACTTATTAGGAATCCCAGTAAGTAATTTTATCCATTCTCTCCAGTGAGCAGTGCTCTGCAGACGGGTCAGCAATGTCGCCTATGTTGCGGCCAGTACCAGTATCACCATGCATATATAAAGTATGAAATCCGCGTCTGCTGCAAAACTGATAAATGAAATGATGGTGCACATTACATACTTCTTCGTGTTACACCGTGTGTAGGCCCGTACAGCTCTAAATGTACACGGGAAACGGTCCCATGCTGATTGTGCGTAGCCATCTGCCCGTCACGGCAAGATGTTAAGCCGGGTGTGGGCTACATGACTTTATGACTGGACATTAACGGGTTTGCACTGAAATCCATTACAAAGAAGAGCATACATAAGAACACAGTGTGCCTCATTTATTTTATGATAAATAACCTCAAAACGTTGATGGCTATAATTCTGTTTTTATAATGCATAGGGCTTAGCTATAAGTTACCGCAGTTCAGGTCCATATTGGTCAATATTGGTCTGTATAGAACCTCAAATTTTCCCTATCATTTCAATAATCAATCAATGATGATCAAACAGGATAACATAAAGCCTACATGTGAGGCTGTATAACATTGCCATGAGAGACAGAAACTAAATAGAAAAGCAAATTCTGATTACCATAAATAACGAGATTTAATTAACAACTTAATTAATGTTTTGATTCCCCAGTGACTGGGTGGTCAAAAGGGTGTAATCCCGAGGGATTCCTGCTTCATTTCGACTATAAATCTTAGTAACACATTTTTGGCACACTGAATACAGCCTTGAAAGGTGTATTCATGGATAAACAGGATGTTTTTAGTAAATTCACACTCTTTCAGCACCATTTAAATAAAGAGTGTAGCCAAATTTCGCGTTTTGCGTCCAGCATATAGCAAATGCGTAACAGAAAACGGAACATGCTGATCTTTGGTTTGAAGGAAACGGCAATCGAGACAGATGCCATTTTTGGATGAGATATTTTATCAGATGTCACACTGGCAGCTCATCACGAGAGCTTTGCAACTCTCAGAAAATAATGTTTTTATAGCCGACGTGTTAGTCATGGAAAGTGGAAATAACACTTCAAGAAATCATGGTTGTTAAACAAAGTCTTTTATATGTTGAAATATCATACAGTGTTATAAATATATAAATCGAATCGAATGTACAAGAACCCATTTTTTGGTAAATGCATTGCCATTAAGATGTATTAACTATTTCGACAAATATTATATCGAGGTCATAAAAGAGAATAAAGTCCATATCTGTCCAATGTGATATAAAGGTTTCAGTGAAATTTTAACTTTGATTTCAAGTTTTTCTGAAACAGTTTCTTCCAGCAGACGAAGAGTTTCGCCTTCACACCAGGTCGATATCTCTTCCCTTGCTTCGTCTGAACGCAGGCGTAGCGGAACATGTCCTGGTCATGCGCATGAAAAACCGGAAACTCTGCGTATTTGCTTAGAGCCACCAATTCTAATTCGTCGATTATAGGAAATTTGTTTGTCATATCTCGTTGGATAGCTTTAAATGTGTCCTTTTTAATTTGCCTTTCTTTCCTCTCGAAAAATAAGAGTTTTTTCGGGTTTTGCGCTGAAGTGAATGTTCCTGGAAGGATCTGTGATGAATGTCCCAGCGACACAGGACTCAATTTCAACTGAAGATCTTCTCCTCTGAAATGGGCCTAATGGGTCATGTGGAGAGTACCGGTAAAAGATTTCATGTCTAACCGTCATGATCTGCAAAGCAAAAGAGGAATCATTGAAATTTTGTACAAGAAATATTAATTACATTTAGTATATACATGTATCCATTGCAGTGGGGATGTAATTTAAAAATATATATGCCTACATACCACGACCTATATGTATTCACACGAAAAGCATATTACTGTTACGCACTTGGGAAAAGGTCTACCCCCCCCCCCCCCCCGAAAATTCAAGGATGACGGATTGCATTGTCATCGATGTAACGAATTAATCAGTTCCTTGTAATGAATTAACTGGTAGCCACGGGCTTATTAACCCGGTGGATTGGCGAAGGTACAGTGCGTCACCCCTCAAATAGCAGATTGAGCGAATGATGTTTTTTTTTTTTTGAGGATAAATAAAATGTAAAATGCTAGAGTACTGTTGATGTAACGGCATGAAAACTGGATGCTTTTGAGTTAAATGTTTCAAAGCTATTAATTCCGTACCAACGTGTCTCTGTTAGAGCCTTTCTTTGTTACCTTTTCACGTTCATGCAGACTTATCTCAAGAGAAAAAAATTTTTACGTACCCCTTTCATATACAATCGTATACATTTACATACAGAGCGTATATATTCAGATTTGGCCACTTCTTAACTCGCTGTGTTGTTTTAAACAAAACCGTCAAGCAGCAATAAAAAAGTCATGTCCCTATTAATTATTCGTATATTGGATACCTATTGCAATGGGAGCACCAAGTATATTTATATACACTTACCACATAAAGACCTGAAATGCTGTGTGTTTTCAAATATAAAATCAAAACGTGTCAATACTCAGTATCAAGTATGAAGAATTATATGTTATTTGTGGCGTCATTCTGTTTATGACGTAAAATGAAACAAAGGAATGACGTGACCCTGACGTCATTTATGTTTGCGTCAGAAGTAAGCCACAATGGTATCTGGTTCTTTTCCAAACACTGACGTCACATTAGTAGAACGACGTTCTTGTTGGAAATGACTGAGGGTATGGGCATACAACGTATAGGGACGACGTCACATAACGGGTGCGGTATACAGTTTCGTAGCTTTTGGCACCGATCTAAAATTTTATTAAACTGCATTACTGTGTTTTGACCAAACAGGTGGACCAGTTTTTTCCCAGTAGCTCATATTTGTGTTTGTGATGTACTGCAACAGTTCTTGGCTACAAAATAACCTATGCTGAGATAGCAGAAATTCGGCTGAAGTCGCACTTCTGGGGAATTAAACATGCCTGACAGGGTACATAAACAGTTGCTCGTTGTTGATATTGTACATGCTGGCCTGTCTTTGTGGGAGAATTGACGGAAAACTGGCGGGTCGACCAAACCCTATTATGTTGTTTTTTGTGTGCTGATAAATGAGCGTTTGAAAACTGGACAGAAAAGAATATGGTGCGAGAGTCGAAATTGGGTCAATGTTGGGCCAAAAGTCACTGTTTTATAAATATTTTGAACATTTTAGTGCAAAAAGTGCACTTTTTGAAGACTAGCACATAGTTGGAGGTGTGATGTAGCATGGTATATTTTGGGATTAACTGGTGATAAGAATGATATTATTAGGACAGATTTCTGTCATTTTGGGGATATCAGCAGTCAGTGCATTTTTTCTCGACATTCCCAGGCAAACTGTAGACTGCACCCAAACTAGGGCACGCGCCTGTGGTCAGAACGAGCATTGTGCACTTTCGTACTTTTTACCCCGTACTGGTGGGTCGACCTGTTTTTCTCAGGATCTGTTCCATCCTCTGATGAAAGCTTAATTTACAACTGCGGAGAAAAAAGTATGGTCCGAGAGTCAAAATTGGGTCATTTTGAGATTGGAGTGTGCTATTTTTCAGGAAATCTAGGGTTTGAAAGAATAAAGTACATAGTTTTCAAATATTGTCACGTCACTGGCAGGGTGTATGATCAGATGAATTTCGGTTTTAGCATTCTATGGACATGCTTGGAGTTTGTTTAGATCTAAGAATCAGTGTTTTGATTAATATTTCTATTAATCTGTGGAGAACTTGAGTGAGTAGTGTGTCTGTGGCCATTACTGCAGTCTGATCCCACGAGGCTGTTGTTGAAAGAGACTTTAACGGAGAATTATCGTAAATTATCGGTTTAATCAATTCAAACTGATCCCTTTGTATTTTTCCTCCAATAGCTGTAGCCGACGTAGGCCTGTGCACTTTCAGAAAATGTCACTCTCGGTATCTTTCGATTTCCCGTTTTTAAGCAAAAATTAATTTTCCAAATATCTGTAATTCCATTTACACTCGAACTACTTTCTTTTACGTTTGAAGTACGTCACTGTAGTGTGTGTATCTTTTCAAAGCATATTTCACTGAGGTCACATTAACAGAGCTAACATGAACGATCTACTGTTTGGAAATGACCAACGGCCTGGAACAGTTGTTGAAGGTTTACAACTGGGTCAACCTGGATTCTAAATTCATTTACCAGCTTTAGGCTAATATACTGAGCAGCAAAGGAGACTCGAGTCCAACTTCCTGTTCAGTTTCCTCACAGTGTCATATTTACTTTAATTACGTATGTATTGAAATAAACTGTCAGTTTGAAAGGTGCTAAATGTGAACTCTATTTCCATGATTCGACAAATGCCAAGGAAATGTAGACCGACAACCTCTTCCTGTCCTGTTTTTTTTTCTTTTTTTTTTTTCAAATATATAACAATTAACTCCCGAGACTCAGTGTACGTTACAGTATAAGGTCTTTTCTTGCCTACAGACGGAGGGTTGTGAGAGATTTCTTTTCTTCTTGTTTAACGCTATAGACACACACAATAATAGTCCATTTCCTGTTTAACGTCATAAGCCCACTCAATAATAGTTCACTTCTTTTATGGCGGTCAGTTTTATCATGGATGGAAGAAACCGGACTGTCTGGCAGCCCGGAAGATAGGTATAAAAACACTAAAAAACAGCCTTACTAATTATGTAGTAATTTCACAAAGAACACCCCCCTAAAACTATACTCCCTAATTTTTGTTGGCCCAAAATGAGACATGCTGTTAAATAACTAGATGCCTGGCCTACAACATATCCAAATATCATTAGTTGTTGACCACCATTTTTTCAACATAAATCAGCTGGAATGCAGGTACTAACGTCTTATCGCCATGAAAACAGGATGTAGGGGGCACTTGCTCATTGGATAATATTTTTCTCTGTTTAATTGTAGCCACAAGTAATGGACTCCCTTGCAACCATTATTTTTCATAGTTTATACCTGCAAAATAACCTGGCAGTACTTCAACACACTTCAGTGATATAACCAATCCTTACTCGTCGGCACCGTTTTCTGTGCGCCTGAATCTTACATACAAAACCCAATTATTGTTTTTATACCAATAAGCCACCAAATGACGGAAAATTAGTGGTATCCAATGAACTCTATTCTGCCCAAACGGTTACGTAGACGAGCATCTTGAACCAGTTATTGCCACATCATGGCCTTCCCCTCCCAAATTTCTATAGCTGCCACAAGCCGATATATTGAAAATCTTATGAATGTATCCTTAAGACTGAACGACAACCAATTTAATTATCCACTCTGTCATGACCCGATCCGGTCTTTCAGGGAAGCGCATATTAAACAACAAAATGGCACGCACCTGCTGGAATTGAGTGAGTGGTTAAAGCAAATGGTGCATGGCTTCCTCTGGAACTACTATTCAGTAAAACCTCCTGTTTCAGCACTCAAATAAGTGATATATACATGCACAGTTTAAGTTAAAGATTTAATTTTATCATGTAGTCTAAGTTCTCACTTGGGATATCATAATGAATGGGTATACATTTTCTGGACCACAGACTTACCCGTATTGCCGTTCAATCCCTATCGAACTCAAGAGGTGTTGCAGGGTCAAACCCGGTTGAACTCCTTAGGTCTCAGTGCATGCTCATATCGCCTTGGTTAAATTCAGGTAATGAAATCATTCATTTACTTGATTGGTGTTTTACCAATTACACAAGAATTATTCACTCAAACGACGGTGGGCAGAATCATGGAGGGAGGAACCGGGCAGAACCCGGGTAAAACCCACGACCATCCGCTTGTTGCTGGTAGACCTACCCACGTAAGGCCGGAAAGGAAGCCGGCGTGAGCTGGGCTTGAATTCACAGCGACCGCTTTGGTGAGAGGCACCTTGGCCATTGTTCCGCGCTGACACGACAACCCTCTCGGCCACGTAGGCCCCATGCTGAAATTCAGCCCGTCTTCCACCAAGTTTGCATATATATGCATATCTGTTCGTCTCCTCTGGGAAAATGCGTAAGTAAACTTGCCAAAGATCAACGGTTTACCCCGGCGGGCGCTCAAATTTTTGAGTCGCTATACATAACTGACGATGTGCATGCGGGGTAAGACCCTATCTATGACAGCTGGATCGATAAGCAAAAATCATATTTGTAACTAAATTTTATTGGACAAAAACTCACCTTTTTTTTGGCTACGTTTATTCGTCAAATTAGTTAATGCAATTTCGCCAACGAACTGTAATGTGCATGTAGGGAGTTAACAGGTCTCTGTTATATTATTATATAGACGTATGGCTGAGAGGTATATTTTTTCATAAGTTATTTTTCGGCCTTAATGGAATCGTTTTAGAGCAAAATCGTCCAAGACAAATCGCCTAAGAAATTTTCGAATGGAGTCATATATCGTCCAAGATACAGAGACATCGCCAAATTAAGGTTAATATCTGTTGAATTACATATACATGACGTCCATATATCAATATGCATGTTTATATGTTCATCAGATATCAGACAGTGGGTTAATTCTTAAGACAACGATTACACCTAAAGCCAGTGAGCTGTCCTTAATTTGTACATTTCAAAAGGTACCGCGCGGCAATTGTTCAAAGTCACTGAAGTTATTTGGGAATGATTCAAGGCGGATGTTTGTTCTGCTGTCAGCAATGTGTGTTTCATTTGACACGGGTTATCGTTCAGGAATGTGCTGTGCGTTCGATTTAAATTGCCCTGCCATGTATATGTTGCTTAGCCAAGTTCTTAAAAGTATTCGTCTGCATATCTCATAATACATATACATGTAGGACTTTCTCAAAATTTGACTAAAACCCAGGGAATGAGGGAAATAAATCTGTCAAACATATACTTTGTGTGCAGTGAACTTTATATACTTACCACAGATAGAACCAGCATGGCGGAACGGCCCGGTATATGTACAATGGGATTATATATATCTTGGACGATATGACTACATTTTCAACGATTTTTGGGAATATTTATCTTGCTCTTAAACGATTTGACCCTTCTTCCAATGTCCCCAATGTGCTTTTTACCTATGCATTTCAAGGGAAAGCATGCAGCGCACCCTATATATATATATAGGCCTACCTGAAAATTTTCCTGACGAACTGGCCATGTGTAGCTGGATTCGAACACGCAACCTCATGACCATGTAATATATACATGCATGTGGACAGATTGCCTTGTGTGGCAATCCATTATCGATATGCATGGGCCAATGGGGAATTAATTCTTTGATATACATATTGCCCAATATCCAAACCAAGTCAATCGGCCTACACTATATATGGATATTCAGCCTACTCAAACGTTCCGTTTTTGGTGGCATATGCCAGTACCGAACATTGCAAATTGTATGATTTGTTTATTTTATTTATTCATTTAATCTCGCCGTTTTACGCCGTATACTCAAAGACTTTTTCACTTATACGACGACGGTCAGCATTATGGTGGGTGGAAATTGGGCAAATTGTTTGTTGTGTTAATTTTTTGGGCTGTGCATGTGTCTCAGTGCGGAGCCGCCATTCAGTAACCGTTTGCGAATTTATAGGAGGAATCCGGTAATCCCCTAGAGTCGGACATAACGTAATTAGCCTTCTCTCCTGCATGTAAATTAGACAATTTGTGAGTATTTGTGACAGGCGTAGGAAGTTTCCGAAAGCTGTGGGGTGTGGAACAAAAAGGATGTTCGACAATAGTAAATTGGGCGATGCCACAGGGATGTGCCATAGCGCAAATCACCGTAGCAAAGACAGTAAACTACAAAGTACACTGGGTGGAATTGATAAGGGTATTCAAAGTTAGCAGAAAAGAAGAGTGGTTCAAGCAGTGGAAATTCTATCCCTGCAGAATAGGAGAGGATCCAGGAGCCGCATATGGGCACCGGAAACTAGCTTTTTAGATATCCGGAAATACATTTTAGGCGATTTTGAATACTAAAATTGAGATAAATAATTCCAAAGTCATTAAGGCGTTTTAAAGTGCATTATCCTTTACATGGGGGCAATGCAAATAACTCACAGGGGTCTCTAAATCATAAACCAGTTAAGATATTCTCTGGTTCGAATCCAACTCATGCCGCTTTCTCCTTGGCTTTGAGTGAATTACGGGAACTGTAAGCCCATAAAGACATGCATTTGTCGTGTATAAAACGTAATCATTTTAACTTTCCACTATTTAAGAGCTACGTGTAGCTACTGAGATATTTCTGGCCTTCTTTCCATACAATTGTGGGGAAGTGGAACGTCGTGAATATGTGATGGCTCCAGCAGAGACAATACTATTCCTACCAAGTTGGCTAGGGTTCGGGGACCGCCTAGGCTCCGGAAATTCTGACTCTTTAATCAGCAGGAGACACATTCTAAGGCGATTTGGGGCAACTAAAATTGAGATAAACTAACCTGTCGGGGAAATCATATAATTAGGTGGTGCTGAAGCCGTGGAACTGTTGTCGCAGGCAAATAGGAAAGGGTTCAAAGCCAATCAAGTATCCCGGAAGCTCTGGCCTATATGTAGTCGATTCGTTTTGGACGATCTTTTGCTGAAACAAATTATGAGAGGACAGCGACAAAAAAAAAAAACAACAAACAAACAGAAAAAAACAACAACAACAAAAAATTTCCCTCTTCAATGGAAGATGATATAATTTTGACATAGTGGTAAAAGTGCAATTATACTATAGGGCCTATCCCAGTCCAATAAGCAAGGGGTCAGGGGTCGCGTATGCCATGGAAGGAGAAAAGTATCGTGCAATTTCTGCATGTTATGATGGTAAGCTAGGTGAGGGGACTGGGGGCTGTCATTCTCAGAAAACGAGCAAATTCCTCTGAAGAGTTTGCAGTCTTTGGCCAGAACCATTTCTACTATCAGTTTTTGACATTAAATGATAGGACATTATGGATGGAACATATTACAGAATTTGCGGGCAGTTATGAGAAGAACTGTCGCTCAGATTTCTTCATATGTTTATAATTTTGCCTAAAAATGGATTGTGAAAAACTTGACTTCATTTGAAATACTATATCACAGAGCAAAAATGAAGTTATGAACTCGATCTTTTCTCATATTTTCAAGTTGCATAACAGATGTAATTGACTAATCAATAGTAACCCAGTACTCTAATACACGCATAATATGGCTAGGACAAGAACATAAACAGCTGTCCTCAAATGTTATGTCCATGGTGTCACGTGAAAAGCGTGAAAAGCAGTTTGAGCAGGAGACAGGATTCTTTCCCTTCATCTAGACTAAATTCACTAGATGGCAACTTCCCTCCGATGTGAAGATTTGTAACCACATGATTGTTAATTTCTGCCTGCACTTTTGCTTTTATTGTAAATAATGCTCGGCCACGTCAAGTCGTATTTTAATAATCTGTCCTTGGTATTTCTGCTACAGATCGATCAGCTGTGTATCTGCATTGAATCGTAAGTCATGTGTTTTTATTATGGTGGCTACATCTGTGTGACATACTTTCCCCCCCACCCCCACCCCCATAAAAAGTTCCGGGGCAATTGCCCTCCTTTACGAAACCCATTGCCGCCTCCATGGAGCTGGGCGCTGAACCCGTTCGAGTCGGCTTGTTAGTGAAGTCCGTGTTCGGAAATATCTAACATTTACGCTCTGTCGAAATCCGTTTTTGGAAATACCCTAGGGTCACCTTAGCCGGATGTGACTCAAATACAAACATGGTGATTGGAAATTCAAAGTGAAAGTAGCGGTAAAGAAATTATTCGTGGTGACATGAAAACTATTCTTAAGACATTCTCCGAATAGCGACCGTGAGGTGATGTTGAAGAACTCTCCGTTGGGTTTTAACACACAGTGTTACAGTTGATATCTTTTTCATTTCACCCTTCTTCATTTTACACTGAAGTCAACTCAAGGTGCAGACGACGGCATGTCAACAACAACAACAACAGCGATAAAGTCGAGCCACTTCTTAGAAGTACAGGTTTAGAATCTGACTGCAAGTAAGTGCTGTAATGAAAACCAGGTGCTTTCATGTGGAAGAGTGACGCGTCAATTCATTGAAGAATACTCGGCAGTAGTAAGGATGAGAGTGATATCACGTGGTAGGGTGACGTCAATTCATTGAAAAATGTCCTTTTCGCAATGAACATCGGAAAAGTGGGTTAGCAACGAACAATAGCTCAACCTATTTTTTAGTTGTCAACAACAAGCCTAATCTTAAATATTTTGTTTGATCACTATTCCCCCCACCATGCAAGTCAGCGCATGACGTAGAGTGACTTGGAATCAATATTACATTTAATATCAGTAACATAGAATTAAATGTTTTCTGAAACTATATTAAGGCGAATGTGTGGTTCAGTCCTAACTGTTTCACAGATATTGATATTTCATTTACCTATCCGCATTTAGGTACTGCCTAGTCTGCATGTTCCTCTGTCAGCAGTGATCAGCTGAGCAGACTGCCTAGTTGAGGGTCTATGTTTACATTTATGACAAGCATGCAATGTTTGTTGTTTTTTTTTTTTTTTGCTTTTTGTTTTTTTTTTTTCCAAATTGAAGATGAACTAAAGACATGGTGTGTTTGCAGATGTGAACCTTCCTGGTATTGTGGCTCACTTTAAGACTTTCAAACAGTTGCCATGGCAAAGGTGGAGTTGGACTTTGACCTGGTGGAGGTGGGGATTGTGGGAAGGGTTCAGGTAGCCCCTCTATGTTGTGATGCAGATCCCAAATGTCCTCCGATACCAAGAGTCACGGTAAGTGTACAAAGCTCCGAGCACTTCCGATTGGTGGAAGGTGATTTGACATTAAAATGTACATTCTGTAACACAGTATGGTAAATTTTCATGATGAGCGTGTCATCATCATCATGCAGGAGTAGTGTCCCTTGTGGACAAAAAGTGCATTCTGAGATTGTACTCCCCTAAGCTTGATGGAGCATGATGGCACTGGTGTTAATGTTTCGTTCAGTTAACTGTACCAAGGCAGGTCACGACTGTGTGCTTGGGGCTGATGGGATATGCATCAAGATTTGTGGGTCGGTGGGATTTGTTATGATTCGAGGTGTGGCAAAACTACTATGGACTTTGAGCAGTGCTTTTTTATCGAAAAGAAAAACTGCAGAGTCGATTTGGGATTTTGGGATTTGTTATGATACGAGGCGTGGCAAAACTACTATGGACTTTGAGCAGTGTCTTTTTATCGAAAAGAAAAACTGCAGAGTCGAACCAAAGAGACATGCCACCTTTTTTGAGACCAATCTTTGAAGATATATGCAATGATTTTTAGTATTTCTGGTGCGCATATTTTACTGCTTTGCTTTACCGTTTTCAGGTACCCTTTGGCCTGCCCCCCATTCTGGGCAGCTTAAAAGACGATGTGGAGAAGAATCTTTTGCACCCAGAAGATATGCCCATACATGATATTGACAGGGCTCAACAGTGAGTATTCGGGTTTGTAGAAGTTCTTGTGTAGATTAAGGGTTTAAATGACCTACTTTTGGCCATGCATGTACAGGTCAGCGCAAGTGATACACATCGCCTCCCTTGTGTCAGACAGAATGGCATTTTACAGCCGAAAGTCAGGTTCAAAACCTCAGCTTTACATCGTAGTGTTTTGGAAATGGTGGAAAAAATGTTCAAGCTGCAAAGGAATTTCTCGTGAACAAAAACTGGGTCCCCAAGGTAATCCATGCCCTACATGCTCATCTGTTGGCTCCATGTGTTCATCAGTCTGCCCAGGTGTTCCTCAGTATCCATAAGTTCAACTGCCTAATCATTTTATCATCCATATGCCCACCTGATCATTATGCATTCCCCCCCTCACAGTCACTTTTTGCTCATCTACCTATCCCTATCTTCATTTCGTTTATTTTCTCTCTCTGTATTCATCACCTGTGGATTGTCGTGGGTTTCCCCAGGGCTCTGATTGGTTTCCTCCCACCACAATGCTGGCCTCCATCATTATTTATGTAAATGTTCATGAAAAATCTTTTATTGAACTCAACTTGAAAAATACTTCAACTCAAGTTATTTCCAAAAGCTAATGGCACATAATTCCTCCAAATATCAAAATACTTAATTTATTTTGAATAATCTCAGTTTCAGAGTTTGTTGAAAACTCAATTTACACTTGTTTCTTATCGGGGTAAGTGTTAAAAAAGAAATCACCTTGCACCAATCAAATAAATAAATACATTCATCTGCCCAGTTGTCTGTTTCTCTGCCCATCTGTCCGCTCGTTCATTCGACAATCAGGGAATCATTATTTGCCTTCAGATTTTGGCCACGGCGTATGGAAGCTGAGAATTTGTATTCTCTGGATACATGTCCAGTCCAGACCACCATACATGTTGAGAGAGATTCAACAACGGGAAAACTGCTCAGTTTTAAGGAGGTAGGTCTCTCACAACTGGCAAATTTTGTACAGAAACTCTTGAACGATGTCAAGATCACTGGTGTCATGGTGATGATGTAGGAAGTAATGTCAGAAAAGAACAAAAAATTTTGTCTGTTTGTACTTGATGTACATGCATCCTTAGTATAAAGGGTGCCTTGAATTTTGTTGTTGTCGATAAATTCAGGCTATAGGTCTACTCAAGAACATTTATTAAGAACATCTCCGGTTGTATGTGATGTGGATTGTCATGGGTTTTCTCCAGGCTCTGTCTGGTTTCGTCCCACGGTAATGCTATCCGCAGAAGTGGTATAAAGGAAATACTCCTGAGTATGGCATAAAACACCAGTCAAATAAATAAATAAATCATTACATTACTGCAAAGGCTAATCTTAAATGAGTCCACATGTGTAGCACATGCTCCAAAGGTCAAACTTTCCTTGTGGTGGCAGTGATGTGAAGCAAACGCGGAGAATGGTCGCATGACCTGTGAGGCATATGCTCTTAAGTAATAGGGTTTTTCCCCTTGTTAAAGGACTTTATCCAGGACACAAAGATCACTGCCCAGAACTCGCTGTCCATGAGGAGACCCCCAGGACCAGAGTCACAGGATGTTAAGGGAAGTGGCAGCAGTTATCCCTTCTGGCCAGGTACATGCAATATCACACAAGCGGCAGTCACTAGTGATGTGCCCCCACTGTGAAAGATATGGAATTGTATGTGGAAATTGCACTGTGAGGAGTTTGGAAAAGATGCTGCACCGTGAGAAGTTTGGATTTATTTATTTATTTATTTGATTGTTGTTTTACACCATACTCAAGAATGTATCACTTATAGGACGGAGGTCAGTGTTGTGGTGGACAGAGTTTGGTGGAAACCCATGACAATCTGCAGGTTGCTGGCAGGGGAGTTTGGAAGTGATGCTGGAAATTGCACGCTGAGGAACGTGGAAGTGTGTGCAAAAATTGCATTTGCTGAAAGCTGGACATGAAATATAAGAACCCAACGAGAAGTGTGGAAGTGGTTCCAAAACTTGCACTGTGAGGAGCATGGAAATGCTTAAAAAACTTACACAGAAAGGAATACGGAAGGGGTCCTGCAAATTACTCTATGACGGGTATGGATGTGTGTGAAAAGAGCAGTCGTTAAAAGCTGGGCATTGAAAAAGAAAAACTAAGCATGGTGTGCATTTTAAAATTGCTCTGTGATGAGTATGGAAGTCTGTTTGATAATTGCTTAAGTTGAAAAATAAATAAATAAATAAATGATTAAAGAAGAAAGAAAGTGAACTCGAAGTAAATAATCAAATGATGTCCTATAATAGTATGAGACAACAACTGTGGGTAAACACCTTGTCCATACAACTGTAGTTTTAGACTATATTAAATGTAGATTGTAATTTTCCTGTTCACCCCACCAGGTGGCCTGGAGGAGCCTACACTGGGAGACCTGAAGAACAACGAGAAAGATACCATCGAGCTATTTTCTGGTGAATACGACATGTATTATTTAAAAAACAATTGAAATATCCTAAAATTTTGTTCATGACAAAGTTAGGTCAATTATAGCATATGGATATATAATGGATAGATCCACCATTCCCCCATGACATTTCCTACTGTGGACAATTCCCTCTATGACATTTCTTCCTGTGGACAGTTCCCCCTATGACATGTCCTACTATGGACAATTTCCTCTATGACATTTCTTCCTATGGACAGTTCCCCCTATGACATTTCTTTCTATTGGCAATTCCCCCATGATATTTCCTCCTGTGGGCAATTCCCCCTATGACATTTCCTCCTATGGACAATTCCCTCTATGACATTTTTTCCTATGTACAGTTCCCCCTATGACATTTCCTCCTATGGACAATTCCCTCTATGACATTTCTTCCTATGGACAATTCCCCCTATGGCATTTCTTCCTATGGACAATTCCCTCTATGACATTTCCTCCTATGGACAATTCCCTCTATGACATTTCTTCCTATTGGCAATTCCCCCATGACATTTCTTCCTATGGGCAATTCCCCCTATGACATTTCCTCCTATGGACAATTTCCCTCTATGATATTTCTTCCTATGTACAGTTCCCCCTATGACATTTCCTCCTATGGACAATTCCCTCTATGACATTTCTTCCTATGGACAGTTCCCCCTATGGCATTTCTTCCTATGGACAATTCCTTCTATGACATTTCCTCCTATGGACAATTCCCCCTATGACATTTCTTTCTATTGGCAATTCCCCCTATGACATTTCTTCCTATGGACAGTTCCCTCTATGACATTTCCTCCTATGGACAATTCCCTCTATGACATTTCCTCCTATGGACAATTCCTTCTATGACATTTCCTCCTATGGACAATTCCCTCTATGACATTTCTTCCTATGGGTAATTCCCACTATGACATTCCTTCCTATGGACAATTCCCCCTATGACATTTCCTCCTGTGGACAATTCCCTCTATGACTTTTCTTCCTACAGACAATTCCCCCTATGACATTTCCTCCTATGGACAGTTCCCTCTATGACATTTCTTCCCATGTACACTTTTCCCTATGACATTTCCTCCCCCTGGGTATTTCCCCTGTGACATTTCCTCCTATGGACAGTTCCCTCGATGACATTTCTTCCTATGGACAATTTCCCCTATGACATTTCCTCTTACGGACAATTCCCCGTGACATTTCCTTCTATGGGCATTTCCCCTTTAACATTTCTTCCTATTGACAACTGCCCCTATGAGATATCCTCCCATGGGCAATACCCCCTGTGACATTTCCTCCTATGGGCAGTTCCCTCTATGACATTTCCTCTTATGGGCAATTTCCCCTAGGACATTCCTTCTTATCGACAATTCCTCCGGTGAGCATTTCCCCCTATGAGAATTCCTCCCTTGGGCAATTCCCCTTATGACTTCTCAACTTTATATGTACAAGTACACAATACCTGTTATCAAGTAGCCAGGTTACAGTTACATTGGAAAAAAATGTTTTCTGTTTTTACACATGATTTTGTATTTGCCTTCTGCTGGCATTTTTTCCTTTTATCAACATAATAATAATATCTTCATTTTCAGAGGGTAACAAACTCAATCAAGATGACAGTATTGATCTTCCCAGAGGCCCTCCATTCACTCACACAATCACTTGGCACATGGGTGAAAAAAAACAAACAAAACAAAACAAAAAATACATAAAGCATTAATTAGTTCAAAGTTATACATATGTATATATATACATACAAAGATACAAGGCTTTACTATGTGTTTGGCACTTTCTGCCACTTTTGGTGAAAATTTTTAAATGATTTAACTGAGGAGGCAGATTGCATGGATGCAGGCAGATTGTTCCACTGAACAGCTTCCGAGTATGACAAGTTTTTCTTTTGTTCTGTGGGGGGGAAAGGGAATTTTTACTTGATTGCTTGTACATGACCTTAGATCATGATGGGGCTCTTCTCTGAATAGGAACAATTTTTTCATATAGTCAGGGTAGTGGTCATATAAGGGTTTGTAAACAGTGAGATTTTTTTGGTATCTAATAATTTCATCTATGGTCTTTAAGTTTAACATTCCAAAAGTTTCAGCCGATGATTTATTGTTACATTGGTCTAGAATAAGTTTTGCAGCAGTTTTGTGAAGTTTATATACTTGATCAAGTAGGCCTTTGGAACAGCTGCCCCAAATAGAGACAGTGTACGTTAAATGAGAAAGGATATAACTGTTATAAAATAATAGTCTTGTTTTAAAGGAAAGAAAATGCTTCTGCCTCCTTAGTACTAATGGAAGTATATAACTGTTATAAAATAATAGTCTTGTTTTAAAGGAAAGAAAATGCTTCTGCCTCCTCAGTACTGACAACAGCTTAGACACAGTAGTGCACACGGAGTCAACGTGACTCCGCCATGAAAGTGTACGGTCTATATGCAGGCCAATGAACTTCAAATTTTACAGTTTCAATTGTCTGGCCATTGACATGGTTCGTCATATATATAATCTTATTTGTTGTCACATAAATACCACCTTTCTGAGATAATCCTAAGTTTGCTTGATTTGAAAATTTTTTTATTGAAATTAATTCCAGAATTTTTGACCACGCCACCTGGATTTGAAGCTGGCATGGTTTTCACAGAAGAGGGAGAAAGTAGTGGAGAGTTATCTAAGAAGAGAGATAACCAGACTGGGACTAGTGCACCAGATATTATCAAGCTGTCTGACATTCTGGCTCAGAGTGAAGAATTTGACTTCATAGAAAATGGCACGAATCCAAATGACACATCAGCTTCTCTGGTATGGCTGACTTATAAACCGATAAGGTTTGAAGTGGGAGTCAAACAAGTCATCAGAGGTTTTTCAGCCAAATGCTTCCCTCCATCCTGTGTATCGCCTTCCAGTGAGGCGTCGCTGGAAATGTTTGAAATGGGATGAAATATGGTGGCTTTTTCACACCACGTTTAAATGATGTGACATCACGTCAGTTACGTGATACAGTTTTTCTTTATTTGTGTATGCAACATTTTGAAAGTGGTTAATGATCTGTGAAATTCTCTGGGAAATTTATTTTCTTTTTGCGACTAAATGTCAGGGGATGATTTTACTAAGTTTGAATGAAGTTTGAGTGATTTATTAGTGTGAAATCCCTTGAGAAGATATAGTTTCAAAATTTGTTAGAAAACTAATGCTTTTGGGCATTACGTGTTAAAGAAACGAGAATAGTTTTAAAGTGTTTTTGAATAAAAGTAAATCACTGAACAGCGCGGAATTTTTTGTTCTTTTCGTCTTGTATCTTTTGTTGTAGAGAGAAATGAACAGATGGGAGGTGGTATACTTCTTAATCCCGTAAGGTGGTGCCAGCATGAAGCAGTACCTCCAGCCATTGCTGTAGCAAATGTTGATTGTAGCACAGTGTGTGCAGTGTATCAGTTTCCACTCAAACATTGTAGTGTCTTTAAATAATGTGATGTCATTGTAAAGGGTTGGAAAAGGGCACATTTGATGTCAACAAATGGACGCCAGGGTCCTGGTGCCAGAGATTTGCTGATTTCCCCGTTGTTGACATGTGGCTTATGTTTAAACAGCCTGCAGGTGCTGACGATGACAAACCCGAGCTACACAGAAGTGAGAGCCTGGAGAAGCTAGTGCAGGTGAGGTGTCCTGTTAGCCTTGCTCTTGTTTTAACCTCTTATCTCCAAGGTGTGCCTCTCTTCTTCTTTGTGTGGAAAGGTCTGCCAGCAACCTGCGAATGGTCATGGGTCTCCAATGGGCTCTGCTCGGTTTCCTCCTAGCATTATGCTGACCGCCATCGTCAGTGAAATATACTTGAGTGCGGTATAAAACACCAATGAAATAAATAAATAAATCCAAGTAGAGTTGCAAAGCCTGTAACTTCATTGCAGAACTGCTCTGTGAGGACCTGTCTTTTATGGTAGAAAGGCTGTGGTAGCTTGTGTTGTGAACATAATTCAGTAGTTTTTCTGTATGTGGATTTAATGTGTATGTGCAACATGTATGTTGCATATCTGTCGGTTCAGGACTTCATGATGGTGTAGTGTTCAGTTGACGTAGTACATGTGTTAATGGTATTACAGCAGAGGGAAAACAGTGGTGTCAGACTTTACTTCACCAGTTATGCCCCTTCCTTAGAGAATCAGGGTCTGGGAGGATTTCTTTGTTTACACATTACTTTGTTCCTGTCTTCCACTTTTCCCCAATATTAGAGGCTTTGATGATTTTGGATTTTTTTTACCATGTATACATGAAGTAAAATTATACTTTAATACAGTTTTAGAATTTTCCACATCACAGAACAACTTTAATGAAGAGACTATAAATGAGAGTTTTGGAAATAAAATAGATCCTTGATAACCCAATCAAAGTTTTGCTATTTTTTAAAAAATAGCTGAAATACAGAAAAATATCAGCCTTATTGGTTCAGGTGTTACTGTTCAGAATCGGTTATTAAGTTCATAGAGTTTTAAACCTCTGTCACTTTATAACTTGTTAAAACTTGATAATCATTTTCACACTCTAAATGGTACAGGTATAAGTGTGATGTTTTCTGAAAGGCATTAATTTTAGTTATTATTTGATTTGATTAGCGAAAAAAAAAAAAAATCCAAGAAAATCTTGAATAGCAAATATCGATTTCTTCAGGTACAACTTCTGAATCAGATTACTCCTAAATGTATCTTTCAGGATCCTGAGAACATCGGTGGGAAAACACGTGCCCCTGAAGTCCCACCTGCCATGCCCGTCACACCTAAGGTGGAGTGGGCGGTTAAGGTGGATATCAACACACCTGTAGATGACTTCCACAAGAGGGTACCGGTCATGGCTCGTGTGGTGAGTGGAGGTCATAGCAGTGCTTGGAAGATTGGCTGTTTGTGTGGTCTGGTGTGAAGTTGTGGGAGATCAGATGTGGTGAGTGGAGATCACAGCAGTGCTCAGAGGAGTGGCTGTTTGTGTGGTCTGGTGTGAAGTTGTGGAGATCACATGTGGTGAGTGGAGATCACAGCAGTGCTCAACGGAGAGGCTGTTCGTGTGGTCTTACATGTAGTTGTGGGAGATCACGTGTGGTGAGTGGAGATCACAGCAGTACTCAGAGGAGTGGCTGTTTGTGTGGTCTGGTGTGAAGTTGTGGGAGATCAGGTGTGGTGAGTGGAGATCACAGCAGTGCTCAACGGAGAGGCTGTTCGTGTGGTCTTACATGTAGTTGTGGGAGATCACGTGTGGGTGAGTGGAGATCACAGCAGTGCTCAACGGAGAGGCTGTTCGTGTGGTCTTACATGTAGTTGTGGGAGATCACGTGTGGGTGAGTGGAGATCACAGCAGTACTTGGAGGAGAGACTGTTTGTGTGGTCTTACGTGAAGTTGTGGGAGATCACGTGTGGTGAGTGGAGATCACAGCAGTGCTCAACGGAGAGGCTGTTCGTGTGGTCTTACATGTAGTTGTGGGAGATCACGTGTGGGTGAGTGAAGATCACAGCGGTACTCAGAGGAGAGGCTGTGTGGTCTTACGTGAAGTTGTGGGAGATCACATGTGGTGAGTGGAGATCACAGCAGTACTTGGAGGAGAGACTGTTTGTGTGGTCTTATGCGAAGTTGTGGGAGACCACGTGTGGTGAGTGGAGATCACAGCAGTGCTCAGAGGAGAGGCTGTTTGTGTGGTCTGGTGTGAAGTTGTGGGAGACCACATGTGGTGAGTGGAGATCACAGCAGTACTCAGAGGAGAGGCTGTTTGTGTGGTCTGGTGTGAAGTTGTGGGAGATCACGTGTGGTGAGTGGAGATCACAGCAGTACTCAACGGAGAGGCTGTTTGTGTGGTCTTACATGTAGTTGTGGGAGATCACATGTGGTGAGTGGAGATCACAGCAGTACTTGGAGGAGAGACTGTTTGTGTGGTCTTATGCGAAGTTGTGGGAGACCACGTGTGGTGAGTGGAGATCACAGCAGTGCTCAGAGGAGAGGCTGTTCGTGTGGTCTTATGTGAAGTTGTGGGAGATCACGTGTGGTGAGTGGAGATCACAGCAGTACTCAACGGAGAGGCTGTTTGTGTGGCCTTACATGTAGTTGTCTTTTGTTACTGGTGAAATCCCGCCTCCTCACTTCATCTCCGTTAGAGTTTTATTCTGATTGATCATGCAAGCAATAAAAAGTAGCAACCTACACCATATAGCAACTAGAATCATGCCTTAAGCGGAATTACAGAGATACAAAGGATGTTGTGCGTTAATGGCAATTTGTTATATGTCATTGCTCTAGAATTACTCAGAGTGTTGTGTTGTCATCACATTTAATAAACAATAACATGAATACAATGCAGAGGCCACTGAAAACTTGTTTAGTTGTGCATTTGTCACATTTTTTTTCTAAACATTTAATTTCTTGATTGTCCGCATCTACCTGTCCTCATTTGTGAATCTAACATACCTGTCCTCATTTGACAGTCTAACGTACCTGTCCTCATTTGTCAATCTAATACACCTGTCCTTATTTGTCCATCTAACTCTGATGTTTGAAGGTAATTTGCTTGCAAACAGGGGACAAGTCTGAAGTTGGTCTATCAGTTTTCTGGTAGCATGATTCTACCCTACAGGTGGGAAGGGCACATGAAGGCCAGGTGAATGGTTGTGGAATGGTAGAGGCCTGCTGTGAGTGTGCGAGTGGTGAGCTAGTGGCATTTAGACACCATATCCACAAACCAAAGCAGTAACTCTGCATCATCAGCACATGAAGGCCAGGTGAATGGTTGTGGAATGGTAGAGGCCTGCTGTGAGTGTGCGAGTGGTGAGCTAGTAGCATTTAGACACCATATCCACAAACCACAGCAGTAACTCTGCACCGTCGGCACATGAAGGCCAGGTGAATGGTTGTGGAATGGTAGAGGCCCGCTGCGAGTGTGCGAGTGGTGAGCTAGTAGCATTAGACACCATATCCACAAACCACAGCAGTAACTCTGCACCCTCAGTACATGAAGGCTAGATGAATGGTTGTGGAATGCTAGAGGCCCGCTGTGAGTGTGCGAGTGGTGAGCTAGTAGCATTTAGACACCATATCCACAAACCACAGCAGTAACTCTGCACCGTCGGCACATGAAGGCCAGGTGAATGGTTGTGGAATGGTAGAGGCCTGCTGCGAGTGTGCGAGTGGTGAGCTAGTAGCATTTAGACACCATATCCACAAACCACAGCAGTAACACTGCACCCTCAGCACACGAAGGCTAGATGAATGGTTGTGGAATGGTAGAGGCCTGCTACGAGTGTGCGAGTGGTGAGCTAGTAGCATTTAGACACCATATCCACAAACCACAGCAGTAAGTCTACACTTGAGATGATAACTAGGGGAATTGTAGTGGAATGCCAGAAGCCTGCCAGCGTTTGCTCTTGAGAAGCTACATGTAGTTTCATTCCACTGAGAAATTTAACCTTACATGCACTGTAAATGTATGGGTGTGTGATCTCTTCTCGGACAGTGGCCGTTTGAGCTGGACACATTTCAGAAGCAGGCCGTCATCCATTTGGAGCAGCATGAGTGTGTGTTTGTGGCGGCTCACACGTCAGCGGGGAAAACCGTGGTGGCGGAATACGCTATAGCATTGTCACTCAGACATCTCACTAAGTAAGTAGATGATGTGCTGAGTATCATAACCAGCCATCAAAATTTGTATAGATGGACAGACGGTCATAGCAGTCACAAAAGTAAGATTGGCCTTATTCTTCTACGTTAAGGCAGATAAACAAAGTAACGAAAATGAACGGAAGCAAAAAAAGTTTCATTCCTCTGCAAGTTTTTGTTTTCAGAAAAGTAAAGATACAAGCAATTGTTGGTCATTATTGAATATGACATAAATAGCACACATACATGTGTGTTGGCTGAAAAGAGCAGACCTTGTGTCCCCAAAATAGAAGAGGAATATGTAAATGGATCAAATTAAGCTGAAACAAACACTAGTGTAAAATTTGATTTATTAAATATGGTTGCGCAGATACTAGGCACAAATGCTGTTTCGTTCTTTTATTGGTTAATTACTTCCTGAATTGCAGTTTTTATTTCCTGCTGTTTTCCTGTAACTTTCATAGGATTGATTCATATTACCCGTGATGCTCTGTTGCAGGACTATCTACACTTCTCCGATAAAAGCCTTGTCCAATCAGAAATTCAGAGAGTTTCGTAATGCGTTTGGAGATGAGAATGTGGGGTTGGTGACAGGAGATGTTCAGCTTAACCAGACAGCTCCCTGCCTAATTATGACCACTGAAATTCTCAGGTGGGTATGTTATATGTAACTTCTGTAATTCAAGAGTCTGCGGTATCTTTCGGTGGTGGTGTTTGGAGTTCAAACCTCAATATATTTCCAAAATTTGCAAAAGGAAGTGGACCTTTTTTTGTAAAACTCTCAGGTCATTTAATGCAATTTATCCTTGGTACTCTTGTGGTTGAAGGTCCTCTGTCATCAAGTTGAAGGTCACCCTACCTCAAGCACGAATTTGCTGAATACTCCAACTGATTGTGTGTTTCAGATTACCTTAAATAACCTTAAACTTCATCCATGACTAATTTGCTCATTTTTCCTGATTCTAGGAGTTCTGTTGATTGTAGGAAGGTGTTTTAAGGTTTATTCAGTCGGTAAGATGATATCCTACCGGAAAAGTGTAAGTTTGTAGGAAGGTATTTTAAGCTTTGTTCAGTCGGTAGAATGATATCCTACTGGTAAAGTGTAAGTTTGTAGGAAGGTGTTTTAAGGTTTGTTCAGTCGGTAGAATGATATCCTACTGGTAAAGTGTAAGTTTGTAGGAAGGTATTTTAAGCTTTGTTCAGTCGGTAGAATGATATCCTACTGGTAAAGTGTAAATTTGTAGGAAGGTGTTTTAAAGTTTGTTCAGGCGGTAGGATGATATCCTACCAGAAAAGTGTAAGTTTGTAGGAAGGTGTTTTAGGGTTTGTTCAGTCGGTAGAATGATATCCTACTGGTAAAGTGTAAGTTTGTAGGAAGGTATTTTAAGCTTTGTTCAGTCGGTAGAATGATATCCTACTGGTAAAGTGTAAATTTGTAGGAAGGTGTTTTAAGGTTTGTTCAGTCGGTAGGATGATATCCTACCAGAAAAGTGTAAGGTTCAGCACCCCTATATAATATTTTATGACATTTATTTACCTCTAAATATTTCTCCCTCTCTGGCCATAAGTGGGCAGGTCCACCAGCCACTGCGTATGGTGGTGGATCGCCCCCAGGCTCTGCTCAGTTTCTTGAGTAGTTTGTAAAACACCAATCAACGAAATAAATCAAATAAATGCAGTCAGACCTGTTACATGTGGCCAGTGAAGGGAGAAGAAAAATGTGGCCGCATATGACAGTTGGCCACATAAGACAGGTTTCGAAACCAGGCCAAATCACAGCTGAATTATGTTCCAGGAAATGTACACATGAACATAATAGTCTTATACTTAATTATTAAAACACTAATCTGTTCTGCTACATATATTTCAAAGAAATGTAACAATTGTAGTAAAATAATCACTCAGAAATTTCAGGTTGCGTGGGGTAGGCTTATAGGCCTCATGCATTGAACAGGCGCTTACAGAAAGAGTTTCTGGTCAGGGCATGTACGACAGGAGAAATTTCTTCCCATCAATGTCACGCCTTAGAAAGCCATGTGCCAGTTTGGCCTACATAGGTATAAATGAATATGCTAACAAAGTTGTGGACTGTAAATGGCAGGCTGCTAAACTGTATGAAAATTCAGGCAATCATGTTTGCCATTACCGATGAAAACAACAACAAAATGTAAGAGTGAAGGAAGATCAATTTCACCATGTGTTTGGTACAGGCAATATTTTGTCCAAGCAAAATGAAGACACAACACCATTTGCCTGCAAAGATAATGGCCAAGCAAGCCAGATAATTTGTCAAAGAAACCATTCATGGGAGAAACCACAGGAGTTCAGATTATATCCGGGTTTGCAAGCTGTTTATGGCATTCAGAGCTAAGTCCTCAGTGTGGAGCTAATCCACTGCAGCAGTGCAGGGGTGTCCAGACTATAACCAGCTGGGCCTGATTAAAGAACAATAGACTTTCACTGTCATTGACCAGTAATCTTCACACTTCACTTGCTTTCAAAAAGTGGCCGATTAGAACATTTAATCACTACAAAAACTACCGAAGCCTGTTGTGAAATTTTTGAATGTCCAGTGTGGCAATCATCATTACTGTTCAAAGTCCCAGCTGCATAGGACATGTTGATATAGAATTTGGTAGCAAAATATATTGGACAGGTGCCCACATATTTCAGGTTGTTCAACATGGGAAATTGTTCTGTCGCGGCAGAGATCGTCCATTTAGGGCAGATCCACGCTGTTTACAGGTGGACGGAGCAACAGCTTTGGCTGCACCTCTAAAATGATTTTAGGTTATTTAGACGTTGTGCTCTCACTCTGTCCCCGTGGATGTTTGTCAGCAAAGGATGGTGGTTTACTGTGGGCTGTCTGGATTACTGTGGGCTGTCTGGATTACTGTGGGCAGACTGGTTTACTGTGGGCTCTCTGGTTTACTGTGGGCTCTCTGGTTTACTGTGGGCTCTCTGGATTACTGTGGGCTGTCTGGATTACTGTGGGCAGACTGGTTTACTGTGGGCTGTCTGGATTACTGTGGGCTGTCTGGATTACTGTGGGCAGACTGGTTTACTGTGGGCTCTCTGGATTACTGTGGGCTCACTGGTTTACCGTGGGCTCTCTAGATTACTGTGGGCTCTCTGGATTACTGTGGGCTCACTGGTTTACTGTGGGCTCTCTAGGTTACTGTGGGCTCTCTGGTTTACTCTGGGCTCTCTGGTTTCCAGTGGCCTATCAGGTTTCCTCCACCCATAACCCTGAGCACTGTCATACATGTATAAGTGACAAATTAATGAGTGCAGCGATGAAGACCAGTCAAGTAAATAAATAAATTCTGCATTTCAGATCGATGTTGTACAATGGCTCAGATGTGATCCGAGATCTAGAATGGGTTGTGTTTGATGAGGTCCACTATATAAATGACACAGAGGTAAGACCCTAGATTTGTCGGTTCAGACTTCTTGGGGAGTTTACATGTTTCCAGGTACAACGTTACAACAGAGTGAGGTCCCTTGTCATCACTTTACAGCACAATGGGGTCAGCCTGCCAGTTTTAACATTGCATGGTACATGTGTGTAGAATACTTCCTCTCCGGCCAAATGCGGCAAGGTTCACCTGCAGATGGTCGTCGGTTTCCCCCGGGCTCTGCCAGGTTTCCTCCCACCATAATGCTGGCCACCATCGTATAAGTGAAATATTTGAGTACAGCATTAAACATTAACGGAATAAATAAATGTGTATAGAATATAGAAACCTAATTAAACAGGATTCAATTAATCTTCTGAATTCTGTTTTGGGTGGATTTAGGTGTCAGAATGGCCATAAATTTTATCAGTTCCCAAATATTACCATGTTAAAAGATTCATTGAAGTAGCCGTAGCGTGGAGTAAAGTGACAATGTCATTTTGCATTGGGATGTTACTCCTTTGTCGTAACGAGGTGTCCTGAAAATTTTGTATTCGTTATATAAATGTCATGAGAATGCCTTCTTAAGCTCCTTCATACATGTACTGTACACTGTCGTAGCCTGCTAACATTTAGTCGACTGCTGTTTATCCTTGCTGATTGCTGTTGTTGTTGTCAGAGAGGTGTGGTATGGGAGGAGGTATTGATCATGTTACCACAGCATGTCAATATCATTTTGCTCAGTGCTACCGTCCCCAACACTGTAGAGTTTGCTGACTGGATTGGGTAAGAATTTGTGCTTTGCTTTACTAAGCAAAAGGAAGTCAGATGAAGTAAATCTAACTGGGCCTGGTTTCACGTATCTTTCGTAAGTTTTTTCGCTCATAGTAGTGTACTTAATGAACAATTCTTGGAGATCATTTTTTTGGCGAGACACACAATGTTGTACGTTGGCCAAAAACTACTGATTTAAATGAGAACAATTTACTGAATTCTGAAGAATTTCGTGAAACAGGACCTTAAAATGTAAGTGAAAAATTTTTAAGCAGAGCCATAAACACCAATCGGGGGGCCTCCATGGCTCAGTCGCTTAGCAAGCTAGCGCAGCGCAGTGACCTTGTAGCCTGCCACCAATGCAGTCATTGTGAGTTCAAGTCCAACTCTTGCTGACTTCCTCTGCGGCTGTACATGGGAAGGTCTGCCAGCAACCTGCAGATGGTCGTGGGTTTCCCCCGGGCTCTGCCCGGTTTCCTCGCACCACAACACTGGCCGTCGTTGTATAAGTGAAACATCCTTGAGCACGGCATAAAACACCAATGAAATAAATAAATAAATAAGCACCAATGAAATAAATATACACATGTGAATTAATTTTAATGGTAAAACTTACCAGAATCCTGACATAAGATGTCCACAGGGAGGAAAAGGGGTGCATTTTTGTGGTGAAAAGTGATATATAACTGACATTGTGTCTTATGTGTACAGGAGGACAAAGCAGAAGAAGATCTATGTGATCAGTACCTTGAAGAGACCAGTCCCACTAGAGCATTATCTGTACACCGGAAACAGCAACAAGACCAGTAACGAGCAGTTCTTATTGGTCGATGCCAAGGGAAGCTTCTTAACACAAGGGTAAACTCTGTTGTGATTGGTCATTTAGCCTAATGATGGCTCTGTATGCTGACGATTCAGTGTCCAATAAAGGTCATTAACCACAACCCTGAATAGTTTCGCAAGTGCACATAAAACCTCCGTGATGTTTCCTGATTGACAGTTTCTTAGTCGGGCATTCCAAGGGGAGAGGATTGCATGTTTTTTTTTGGGACCAGAATCGGCTTCTGTTCAGCTCAAATTGGCAAAATTGTAAGGAGACAGTCACATTTGCCTGTGAGAAACTTAGCGCGCCTGTTCGGACGCTGAGCAAACTGTTCTACACAGTGAAGAGATTTTGTCTGTTCTGCACAGCGGACGATTTTAGCCAAGAACACCCATGACAAATCTTTGAGAAGATAAACATAGCTGTCTGTTCAAACCTTGCCAGGTTTCTAGCCTAGAAATGACAGATTGGAGCATAGCAGAAACAATTGTGTGAAAGTCCAATATTTGAAAATTTTGAAATGACTCGAAAAGGTCTGAACTGTTTTAGTTAAATTAACTGTTTCAGATATATGAAAGCAGTCACAGCGAAGAAAGAAAGAGCTTCAAAATCCTCTCAGAATTTTGGCGCGAAGGGTACCCGAGGAGGCCATCCGCAGCAGGTTTGAAATATACTGCCATCAAAACAGGTCTTAAATTTCAGAAATACAGTTTGGAACTGAAAGGACCCGCCCGGATAGCGCAGTTGGTTGGGCGTCCGCTTTCGGACGGGGAGATCTGGGTTCAAACCTGGGTCGGGTCATACCAAAGACTTTAAAAAATGGTACATTCTGCTTCCTCGCTAGGCGTTCAGCAATAAGAGGATAGAGGGTGGACTGGTCGGCCCAGTGTCAGTATAATGTGACTGGGTGATGGGGCTTGTTGGGTGTCTTCGGCAAGTCGTCTCGGTGAGGCAGCACCAGATAAAAGATACGGTGGAAATCCGTCCTGCACCAAGGAGACACCGCCTTCGTATAAGTGAAATATTCTTGAGTAGGGCGTTAAAAACAATAAGCGTTGGAACTGAAAGAGGATGCAAATTATTTATTTGGCTTAATGTGCTAGCAATATGAAGAATTGTTCGTTGTAATGTTTTGTGGAAATAAATACCAATAAATCTTGATTTACAGCATCTTTTACTGCTTCATGCTGGCTTCCTTTCTGGCCACATGTGGCAAGGTCCGCCAGCAACATGCAGATGACTGTGGGTTGCCCACTGGCTGTGCCGGGTTTCCTTTCTTGCCACTGTCGCACAAGTGAATCTTATACTGCTACCCTTACATGCATTTACATGTATGCTGTGAAACTCTGATTTGCTAAATGAAAAATATTGACGCCAAACCAGTGAGGTCACCAGGTAAGCTTGTAACATGTATACTGAAGGGCGGTAGACAACAGTTAAGCACCAATCAAGTAAACATGGTAAGTAAATGTTACCTGCTTGATTACAGGACAAGAACACGTGGATTTCGTTGATTGACATGCTGAAGAAGAAGGACAAATTACCAGTGGTCTCGTTCATATTTTCCAAGAAGAAGATCGAAGAAAACGCGAGCATGCTTCAGGGAGTGGATCTGACCAATCAGAGCGAGAAGAGCCGAATCCATATCTTCTTCAATCGCTGTATTTCACGTTTGAAGCCTAATGATCAAACTTTGCCTCAGGTAAGCATTTTGTAATTAGCACTGGCAAGCACAGCTATCCTTTGTTCAGTCTCTTTAATGTACAGAATCACAAATCCTAAATGGTCAAAAATTTTCTCCGAAAAAGTGCTTTTTCAGAGGCAAATAAATGTTGTAAAATTTTACTTCTGGTGCTTAAAATTTCAAAGCAGGATATCATCATACCTTTCAAACAAACCTCAAAAATATTTCTAAGATTAACAGAACTCTCTGAATGAGGGTGGTGCAAAAGACACCAGTCATATAAACTTGAATATCAGAATTGGATATTATGGGTAGTTTAGTGCAGCTGTCTGAACTCTGCAGTCTGTACAATCCTACCCCCCCCCCCCCATGGAGCTTAGTTATTGATTGAATTGCTCTTAAACAGAAAAGCAGACCATATCATTTTTCACTGGTTATTTATTTCTATTTTTTGTCGCAGTGGAAAATTAAAATCTTTAAATGTCTGCAATTTTTATTTTAAAATCAATGTGCCCTAAATGACCTAAAATAAGTTGCTCAGTTTTCCTGAATCTGTGAGTTCTATTGATTGTAGGAGAATGTTTTTAAGGTTTGTTTGGTAGGTAGGATGTAAGTTGGAGCAATAAATATAATATTATATGACATCTGGTTACCGCTAAAATGCACTTGTTCAGACGAAATTGTGGGTCATTAACAGTAATTCAAGACTTCTGATTCAGCTCCTGCGTAAAGCTCTGTGAATTTCAACATCGGTGTATGTAGGATTTGCGTTGGCTTTATATTGTAAGCTTCTAAATGCCTGCTTATAGGAGTAAAATAGGTGACAATGAAGTCCACCAAAAGACACTCTGTATTGCAGGTGAAGCGGATGGAGGACATGCTGAAGAGAGGTCTGGGTGTGCATCACAGTGGAATCTTACCTATCCTCAAGGAAGTCGTGGAGATGCTGTTCCAGGAAAACCTTGTCAAGGTAATCGCATCTTTAGTCTCGCTTTGCTGCCATATATACATGGATAGGACATTGATATACTTGATGTAAAGTGTACATACATGTATGTGATATGATGTAAATGTACATTTATTACCATTGAGAAAAAATTCCAGTGATTTGATTGGTTGAAATGGTCAACATACCAGGCCGAGTGTGTCAGGATTCTGGGGATATATTTGTGTCCATATATCCTCGGAGTCAAGGCCTCGTGGGATTATATGCCTAGAGTCAAGGCAAAATGCGACGAATTAAAATGTGAACAAAAAAGGGAGATAACTTTTTCTCATCTGCTTTGATCATGTCAGACTTCGGGGAAAAAAAAGCTTTCCATGTCTCACACTAAAAAAAGGATTCTGGCAAAAATGGTAAGTGTCATTCCGGAAGAAAACGAAGGACGAAATCAGCATGTAATAATTACAGTTCGTTCTTACCGTACTGAAAAGTGCAGACAGAACATTTTCCAGTTTCCTCCAGAAAGATGGGATGAACTCCTGGAACACTCATCTTGCTTGGAGGTAGGTAAACCAGATGGAACACTGTGTAAATCTTCATTCTTTGAATGGTTGGGTCATACACAGGTAAATCATCTTCTGAAAGCTCCTGTTCCCGGACACATGCAAATGTCACCTGAGATGACCAGTTTCATCTCGGCCTTGTTAATTGGTGTGTACACTTGTACGTGTCAATCTTGACATGGCAGGAAACTGAAAGTGCCGAGATTTCTCCTGCTGTACCATCCATGCATATCGTCTTTCATATTGACAAGTTCTCTTTGTAAAGCCAAATCACGAAATATCACAAACATAAAGATCTGCTATCATCCTATCTTTGTCATGCCTTTTACTTGACTGCACCTAATTACCCTGACCTTGAATTATACCCAAGTCAGATCTTCTGCGACTGTACCCTATGACAGTATGTCTGTGCACAGTAACGTCTTGGCCTTAAACTATCTAGACAACTCTGACATTCAAAGCCACAAAGATGCAGTCAGTGAACATAACTATTATTTGAAAACTAGACCCTTTACAACCTTCTTTCAACGTCGGAAGGCATACTGACCTTACTGTCACGAACAGTAAAGACGCTAAGGTCTTTACCAAGGGAGACAACTCCGCAGTGACAGTTATGTCACCAAGTTTTATGTCTGCAAAATGTGGGGATATACAGGTAGGTGTTCGCCTGGGAAAAGTACTATCGACCTCAGCCAAATATCTACCTGTATATCCCCGGCAGATCGTCACATTACTTACACTGTACAATGTAAAGTGAACTAATTTTTCCACCTACCGGCCACTACTCTCAGGAGGAAATTGAGTTTTTCTTCAAATTTGAATATTGTTTTGTTGTGACCAACCTTTTAAGGTACCGAAATTGAATATTTTTGTACTTAGCAATTCCTCATTATATGAAATAATTATAAGTGCCTGTATATGAAGTCAAGCTGGTCTTAGAACTCCCCAGAAGCTTACAACCAGGGTAATCCGCAGCAAAACTCCATGCAATTGGTGCTGACATCACTTTCGACAAATACTTCAGTCTTGAATCATGATACAACATTGGTGTCATAATGGATTAAGGAAATTGTGGCTGTGAAGAGGCATGTGAAAACGATGAACTTGAAAATCATAATGGATGTAGATGAATGTTTTCTTAACCAGAAAAATTTTCTTGAAGTAGTATCCTTAGTTGTGAAAATAAACAGTCCAGTTCATAGCAACACTTTAAAACTTAAGATATTTCTGATAATTGTTAAAGTGAAGGAACTTGAAACCCTTACTGACAAGTTACAAGTTGCATAAAATTAAAAAAAAAAATCAATACCTGTGAATCAGAAAATGTGGAGACTCTCTAACCCGGATGATGGAATTTTATTTTATAATTACCAATATCTTAAAACAGAGAGGCTACAGATTTTGAGATGAAGTGCACTTCTGTGGTATGTATCAATGACATTGTCGTTTGTTCCATGATCTCCACGGTTACAAGTGCTGTCTGGCAGACAATCTTATGGCCATGAACAAAAGAAAACATGCATTTAAAATAAATGGAGGTGGCAAAGAAATATGTTCGCACGTGTAATTGGTGCATTCATGTAACTGGCGCACCCATAACTTACAAGATAAATTCCAGAAAAAATCCTTGTACCCAGGAAAGATTTGCGGAGTAATTTTGAGGATTTAGCTCTCTTCATGACCAGCTGATTGTTGCCAGACGCCCGCTGTGGCGGCAAACAGAGGTTTAAAAGATACACAGCAGCTGGCTACATGCAGAGTATAAACTAGGAAATAATCCGACCTCTTGTGAGTTCATGTACGTGATAAATGATAATTTATCTGGTTGCCTCTTTGTTTGCCCCTTAACTTGTGTCTTCATTTTGTTTTCCAAATCATGGCGTGTATGGTTATAAAAGCCAGCTTGGCCTTCCTTGATTCGTGCATGTTGTTGTTTCACGGTGATTGCTAATGGCAGCATGATACACAACTTTCATACAACCACAGATGCTTTAAACCAGCCCGTAAACCCTATATATGCCATATACCAGCCTCCTATATATATGGACATCTTATATCTACATGTAGGAGGCTGCTATATGGCATATATAGGGTTTGCGGGCTGGTTTAAAGTGCCTGTGATACAACTTGATGGTCTGTAGGCCAAGTTCACGGTGCAAAACCTTGATGTAAATTCCTAAGCCCATGTAAATGGCTTAGGGCTTTATAAGGGCTTGAAAATGTTGGTAAAAAATGCGCCAGTTACATGTGTGAATGCCCCAAAAAATAAACCCTTTGCATTAGAATTGACCCTATCGCTCACGTGCCACGTCATAGAGATCTATTGTGACAAATGTGGTGACTAACAGTTGGGACCCCCGAAATTGCACTCCACATACCTCTAGCTGGTCAAATCCTCCTCGTAACATCTCCCCTTCAAATTGCCACACATAATTTCGTAAGGGTAATCCAACCAAGTATCACTTATAAGGATAAAGCATACAGGCTGTATGGTACTGACATGTTTTCAAGACGGCCGCCATAGGAGTAAACTAGTAAATGTAATTTTGTGACCGTGCCTATGAGTGGACGTTTGTAATATTTCTTTTGGCATTTTTTTTCTTCCTTTTTTTTTTTTAACTCTCCCTAGTTGTTTTTTTTGCAATGAATTTCTAAGTCTTTTGGTTGTCTTATTTATAGTGTTGTTGTCTTGCACTATCTGAAAGAAAGTCAACTGTGTAGTCCTGGAGCTCGACTGTTGGTGATGATTCATCAGTTCACATGCATGACCCACTTAAAAGACATAGGAAATGGTGGATGTCTCAAAACGAATGGCAGCAGTGTAACTTGGAGGCATTTTTGCGAGAAAGGAAACTTTACTGAATTAACCTGACAAAATTGTGTGTGGTGATGGGAAGGGGAGATGTTACGATGATTTGCCTTTTCAAGTCTAAATCAGTGCACTTGGTCATGAAGATTTCTGTACAAGGGAGATAACTCGTAGGCTCCATGATTTGTGAGATGTTCAAATTGAATTAATGTAAAATTTTGAATATTTCTTTCCAAAAACAACATCAGTTGAATGAATATAACCATATGTTTACTTTTTTTATTCAATCAACCAACCGAATACCGATTGGTCCAGATGACTTCTATGAACTCAGGGTGAAGTGTACATATGTGTATATTCTGTCAAGTGTACATACATGTGTATGCTGTGAAGTGTACCTACATTATATGACAAGAAGCATACATACATGTACGTGAAGCAAAGTGTGCATGCATGCACATGGGGTGAAGTGTACACACGTCTGTATGCTGTGAAGTGTATATGACATGCAGTACATGCATTCCACAGATTTATTGACGAAAGGCCATATTTCTCCAGTAACACGTGACCATTTCCCCACTGTCACACGGTCGACGCTGCTCAAGTTGTACCCGCCTTTGCTGTAATCTTTAGTATTACTGACCTTACCTGCCTGTATCCACAGGTGCTGTTTGCCACAGAGACGTTTGCCATGGGCGTGAACATGCCAGCCAGGACGGTGGTCTTTGATACAATCCGTAAACACGACGGCAAGGCTTTCCGTAACCTGTTGGCGGGGGAGTACATCCAGATGGCGGGACGGGCGGGTAGACGGGGACTGGATACAACTGGTACGGTCATCCTCCTGTGTAAGGGGGATGTCCCAGAAACCAACGAACTCCACAAGATGATGCTGGTAAGGGGCTTTATGCTGCAGAGTGCATTTAAGGGTGAAGAAAACTCTCAAAACTAGGTTGAATCGAACAGAACTAAAGAAATCGCCCCTGAAAACAGAACCGAAGCCTCAGAATTTGTTAGGTTGGTGATAGTGGAACATGTAACCCTGGTTTTATACAATACTTTTTTGAGTGAATACATATAACTGTTCACTAGACACTGTATGAACAGAGATACAAATTTGCACCCATCTTTGTCTCACACACACACACACACACACACTCTAGTCCTGTAGCTGGACCCTGAGCTCTTCAGTGCCAGGAGGTAACTATGTATGACCTGTATTCAGTCATGCTGTGTCTGTTACCATAGTCAGCCAACAGAGGGCGCTGTGCATGTAAGCTGTGTGTGTACAGCTAAACCATGCAGTGAAGTAAAGGAATGACAAAACTCACTGATTATGGACAGACTACAGGTCTACATATAGATTCAGCAGATAGCAACCCTGACAAATAGACAAGGTTTACATGTAGTTGTTTTTATGACTCCTCACAAAAGCAATGCAGGCATTCTGATTTGCACCTGTCTGTCTGTCTGTGTGTGTGCTCTGACCATCATCATAAAAGTGAATAGTTTTTTCCTGCAGTGTTAAATAAAATAAGTAGAGTAAGTATTTATTTGATTTATTTGACTGGTGTTTTGTGCCGTGCTCAAGAATATTCATTTCTACGACGACGGCCAGCATTATGGTGGGAGGAAACCGGGCTCTGCCCGAGGGAAACCCAGTTCAAATAGATAAATAACATGTTTATTTCTGGCAGGGCAAGCCGACAAAGCTGGAGTCTCAGTTCCGCCTGACGTACTCAATGATCCTCAACCTGCTGCGCGTGGAACAGCTCAAGGTGGAGGACATGATGAAAAGGAGCTTCTCGGAGTTCCACATGCAGCGCGAGACGCCCAAACACCGCGCTGACCTGGAGGTGCTGCGCCACAAGGTCGCGCAGGTCAAGACGATCGAGTGCTACCTGTGCTGTGAGGATCTGGAGAGGTATTACCAGGCTTGTCAGGAGTTCCACACTTTGAGGAGGTATCTACAGGTGAGCGGCGCACCTCTGTCAGGGGCATATTTGAGCTGGGGCCGATTCCACAAAGCAATTTTGTACTTCAGTAAAATTTTTTACACTTAGCTAAAACAAAATATTTTTCAAATGTTAAGATAAATGCATGGGTGGCGTCAAGTACATCATGGTGAAGCACATGTGACACCAATTTGAAAATCAGTAAGTATCATGAGTTGGAAAATTGAGATTAATGACGTTGACTTACTTGAAAACTTGACTTGTGAAGTCTGCCCCTGGTGTATTCACACTAATGAAATGATGCAGCAGCTAGAAAGAATCTGTGGCGTCACTGTGCTTCAGCCTGTTCGCACTACCTCGATCTTTATTTCCGTCTTAATCTCTGTCAAAACAAATGCCATGAAAATAATGAAGACCATATTTTGGAATGAGGTCGAAATGGCTGTTTAGATGATGCATACTTTGTTGAAATGTGGCCTGTCAAGCAAGCAAAGATTCATAAAAAAAACATCATTTGCATTTCAGGGGATTGTATTGACTCACCCCACAGCCCTTAAGGCCTTATCCCCGGGAAGGGTAGTTGTGGTTGATACAGATAAACTGAAGAATGTCCTTGGTGTTGTCCTAGCAACAACCTTGCAGGCGAACAAAGAACGCAAGTTCACAGTATTGGTGATGTGCGAGAAAACGGAACATTCCACAGCCGAGAACGATTCAGGAGGTAGCCCTGGCGCATTGGTAACCCCAGTGACGAAGACGTCACTGTTCCTGCCGGAAGGGCCATGTTGGCATGCACTGGAAATGTTGAGTGCAGAACAGATCAGGGTGATTACAACAACAACAATAAAGGTGGAGCCGGGCAGAATCATTGACGACGTGAAGAAAAGGGAAATGTTGCGATTCAGGTAAAACTGTACTGACGTGGCAAACGTATTGATACATTTACTTTTTTGGTATTGGGATTTTTTTGTTTGCTTATGTTTGGTTTTTTTTCAGTTTGTTCTTTTTTCAGTTCGTTGAGTTTCATGACTAACTGTAATATGAATATTTCACTTTCCCTACAAAGCAGACAGGATCTGAAGGAGTCAACCACAGATGGCCAGGTATTGTTCAGTGAAATCACACCTTCAAATGTTGACAGTCCACGTATGTCTGGCAAATGACTTAATACTCTATTTCACCTGAAGTTTAGATGTATCAAGTGACAAATTCTGATAGATTCACCCACCTTTTAGGTCCACTTAAGTGAACTTCGTGAATTTTTTTGAGGGAATTACTTTTTTATCAGAAAAACCTGACTGGCCTCCGAAGCATCATTTTAGGTTCTTAAGGTGCTTCTTAAAGTGCATTTTGACAGAGCAAACTTCAGGTGAAATACAGTTGTTAGAAACAAAGAAGAATTAATTATTTCACAAGTCATAGGTACTTGTTCTCCCTGGGCGAAGAAGAATAAAACTGGGATTTTACAGAACTACTCATGATGGTGGTTGTTGGTCTTTTCTGAATTTCGTCTTTTTTTTTTCAGGGATGATCCACCTGGGAAGTCTGTTTCCATAGCTACGCAGGAATTGCTCCGTTTAGCCGAGGCTAATCCTTCAGGTATGGAAGGCCTTGACCCTGTGAAGGACCTACACATTCGGGACATTGAGCTGGTGGAGCAGTTCAGGGCCTTGAAATTGCAGGAGGACACGTTTGACCAGTACCACTGCATTCACTGCTCAAAGTTTACAGAGCATGTGAGTTGAAAGTTTATTACAAATGTTCATTGCTCAAAGTTTACAGGACATATGAGTTGGAATTTTATTACAACCTTCATTGCTCAATGTTTGCAAAACATGCGAGTGGGAACTTTATTATATCCTTCACTGCTCAAAGTTTACAGAACATGTGAGTTGAAATTTATTACAACCTTCATTGCTCAATGTTTACAAAACATGTGAGTTGGAAGTTTATTACAACCTTCACTGCTGAAAGTTTACGGCAGTGAAACATGTGAGTGGAGTCTGTAATAGATGTGAGTGCAAGCATCATAATACATTTGCTGCCTAAAGTTAATGAAGTATTTGAGCCTGTTCTTTAGAACTGCACTTACTGCTTAGTTTTTACAGAACATGTGAGTGCAAGCATTTAACACAGCATTAATTGCTCAAAGTTTACAGAGCATGTGACTGTAAGCCTTGATTCTGCAGTATAAAGTAAAATGGGGTTACATGTAAATTCATATATTTTATGGTGGATGTCATTGAGCAGTGATAATGTTTTATGCCAGCAACATGAAGGTAAGCTTTTGTACTTTCATTTTCACCTTTGGGTGAAGTTCTTATGATATTTACTGTTATAATGTTTACTCCTGCATGGGTTGATGTTGATTGGTTTCTGTGTTGTAACTGGTTTCCATTTTCTTTTTGTAGTTTGATCAGATGCGCAGTAACATGAGCTTGAAGGAGGAGTTTCGTAGGTTACAATATCTCCTGTCAGATGCCAGTTTGTCTCTGTTACCTGAGTATGATCAGAGGCTACAGGTAAATGGATTTATTTATTTATTTGATAGCAGCTTAACTCCATATTCAAGTGTATTTTGCTGGTCATATTCTTTATCACACCTATCCTGCCTAAAAATGGGAAGTCATTCAGTTATTTTTCTGTAAAGTTGAGTTAATTTTAGCTATTTTCAGCTAATTTCAGTCATGCTAAATGAAAAGAAATTTAAGATACATGCTTGGATACTAGATGCAGTGCATGTACGTTCTCAACACTGGTCTGATACAGTGGATAAGGGCCTGTATACATATGTAGCTACGTAGACTTTAAAAAATGGTACATCCTGCTAGGCACTTAGCAATAAGAGGATAGAGGGTGGACTGGCAATAAGAGGATAGAGGGTGGACTGGTCGGCTCGGTGTCAGTATAATGTGACTGGGTGAGGGGGCTTGTTGGGTGTCTTCGGCAAGTCGTCTCGGTGAGGCAGCACCAGATAAAAGATACGGTGGAAATCCATCCTGCACCAAGGAGACACCACCTTCGTATAAGTGAAATATTCTTGAGTAGGGCGTTAAACAATAAGCATTCATTCATTCAAGCATTACATACGTAGCTTCAGGTGTAGGATGAGTGTAAGCCAAGTGAATCAGAGTAGGCCAATCAGTTGTTATTATCCCTTGCTTTTGTGAGATTGATACCACTCTGTATGTCTGGTTTTGGTTCCTGTGGAATAACTCATCCAGATATCATATGAATTTGCAAAAATTTTGTGCTGTGTGGAACATATATGGCCCAAGTTTGAAAGCCAACCTCATCTGTGCATAAGTTTTGCATATTTAATGAATTGTATGATTGGTGATTGTTTTCAGTGCATTGACAACGCTAAAGTTTGTCAGTTGGTGGCCTTTCAGCAAGTTTGAAAACTGATTTGATCTGTGCATAAATTTTTGTATATTTACCTTGGTAGATAAATTCTCTAAATATTTATTTCTAGGTGCTGAAGAAACTAAAGTACGTGGACGAACATGGGTCCGTTCAGTTAAAGGGGCGTGTCGCGTGTGAGATCAGCAACCATGAGCTGATGATCACGGAGCTCGTGTTTGAAAACGTCTTCACTGATCTTCACCCAGCAGACATCGCCGCACTCCTCTCCGGCTTTGTCTTTCAGCAGAAAAACTGCAGCGCGCCAAATCTCACTGACACGTTGGAAAAGGTGAGGCCTTTCTTAAGGTCATAGTAAAAAGTATTGCATTTATGTTGCAACTTTCACAAGATTTTGTGTGTTGATATTGTTGTATTTCAAGTTTGTTGTAATTTTTAGCTTGCCATTACTAAGTAAAGCAAGGTATTGTGAGCGCGAGGGAACATGGCATCATGTTGGTCATGTTGGTTTCTGGGTAAGTTTGTTTGTGGTTGGTTTATTAGGTAGCTTTCTGGTCAACTTAGGTTACAGTTTTAAACTGAAGCGTGTATTGGAGAGATGGTCGGTTTTGCCTACCCATTATGTCCATTAGTGACAAAAAAATAACTTTATTGTGGAAGTTAGCAATAGGATTTAAAGTGTTGTGCACAAATTTCCACCAAAGGGTCACCAAATGTTCCCTTTGACTGAACGGGGTGTCATGTCTGGTCCTCTGGCAAATGTTTCATTGAGGCAGCACAATTGTGACATCATATAACATAATGACATACACGAGGCTGTTGTGTCTTGCAACCCTGGCCAACATTTACGTTTACTTGCCTTCACATTTCATGAACATATCTTCACATCTCATGGCTGAACTGAAAGGTCATATTGATCTGAGCTTAAATATGCTTATGTATGGCACAAAACATGTAAATAGGTCAGTTTAATAAATATGTATAAAATAATGGGTAAATTACAGCATTCCTCTGTTTTTTTTTAGGGCAAAAAACAGATAATAGAGTTGAAGGAGATGATAGAACGTCTTCAGAGGGAGGTGGGAATGCAGTCGACAGTGGGGGCGGAGAGGAGTGACCAGATCTACTTTGGGCTGATGGAGGTTGTATTTGAGTGGGCCAGGGGCATGGTGAGTTACTTCCCTTGGGTTTGTAGTGGAGAGAACAACATGTGGAAAGATGTGATTCACACTGTTAGTAATACGCTTTATCTTATACCTATGCGTGTTACTCTCCTGATATAGACCCCCCCCCCCCCCATATTTGTCTGTGTTACCATTCTCTGAACTGTGGTATGAACCGAACTACCTTCGCACTGTGTGACCTTTCCGTCTGAAAGCCATGTCTTCCCTGACCGAAATTCATGAACATGCGATTTACTCTCCCTAAATTTAAGCCCCAGAAAAAAAAATATTAAATTATCAGTACAGTGTGCAGATCTGCATCATTGTATGTGCTAGAATTCTCCTGGTTGTGCCGCTGTACCATTGATGCAGCAAAGGAACCGCAGAGAACGAGAATTTTAATGCAATACAGCAACCTGCACATGGTCCTGGGTTTCCATCAAGCTCTGCCTGGTTTCCTCCCACCATAATGCTGGCAGCTGCCATTTAAGTGAAATATTCTTGAGTACAATGTAAAACACCAATCAAATAAATAAATAAATAAATACAGAGGTCCATGCAATCTGTAAAGCCCTGTTCCTGGAAGATCGTCGCAGTACCCAGGGACCCAGTTCAGTGCTGTTGGTTGTGGTGTCCTATGGGCTCTTTATTTACTTATTAACTCTAACACCAGTTCATTAAATACACTCATCTCATCACATTTTACATAGATGACTGTATATTGATCACTCCTTTAAGAGCTGTACCTCCCAATTTGCACATTGGATGGCAGATTTGTTCTCCTTTATGACTGAATTGGGGCTGAAGGACATCTTTGGTTGATGACCCTATCTTGACTTAATCAACCGCTACCATAATTCTTCCAATTTTTCGGACAGGTATCAGAAGTGCTGAATGCAAAAAATTATCTTTTTCCCCAAGTTTTTCAACAGTGTAGATATAGATATTTTATTCATTTGAAGAACTCACCCTGTGAGAAAAAGAAACTGTGTATTCTTGTTCCAGTTACATGTACATTGGCTAAAAGGAGCAGAGTGGGTGTTCCAATAATGAGAAGAATTAGGGTACGTCAGCACACTGCTGCAGAAGTTTTTAATGCCCAGTCTGTGTTTTTTCATTCAGCCTTTCTCTGAAATCACGACCCTGACAGATGTGCAGGAGGGAATCATAGTGCGCAGCATTCAGCGGCTGCACGAGATACTGCGTGATGTCAAAGGTGCAGCAAGGATCATTGGTGATCCTGTGCTCTTCCAGAAGATGGCCGAGGCGGAAAGTCTGATTAAGAGAGACATTGTCTTTGCTGCCAGTCTATACACTCAGTGAAATGGTGTGTGTACACTCAGTGAAATGGTATGTGTACACTCAGTGAGGTGGTATGTGTACGCTCAGTGAGGTGGAATGTGTACGCTCAGTGAGGAGGTACGTTTTCGGTTAGTGAGGTGGTATGCGTGCCCTCAGTGAGGTGGTACGTGTTACACCCTGTGTGGTTATACATGTACACTCTGTGAGGTGGTACGTGTATGCTCAGTGAGGAGGTACATGTAAATAGTGTGAGATGGCATGAGTACACTGAGTGAGATGATATGTATACACTCAGTGAGATGGTATCAGTACATGCTGTGAGAAAATATATGTACACTTTTTTGTGAGCGTAAATGTACACTCTGTGAGAGGGTGTTTGTACTTTCTGAGGGTATTTGTACACTTAGTAGTGATGGTATTTGTACACTCGGTCAGGTAACATGTGTACATGTACACTCAGTGAAATACTATTTGCATACCCATTTAGGTAGTGTATGAACATCAAGTGAGATAGTAGTTTTATGCACATCAGGGAGATGCCTTAAGTTTTCAGATTTGCACGACCCTTGCACACAACACCTGTGATGTCCTCACATTGGAGACAGTGGTGTGACATACCTGGAGATACATGTATTATAAACTTTGGTGAGGGATGTACATATTTATTCCCTCGGTCAGAGGTTTTATTTTTGGCTGCGTTTATTTGTCTTTCCAGCTGTGAGCAGCTTTTTAAGAAAGAGTTGTCCAATGTTTTGCATGAAATTATGTCGTTAAGGAACAATTAATTAAATTTTAATGATCCAGATTGGAAATTCGGATCCAGCAATTTTTGGGGACGGTTCCTAACCATTGACCCATAGAACTGAAAGTTTTGTTCCCATGTCTCTAGGGTAGGAATTTGTACCTTCAGCTAAGACAAACGTTTGTTCTCTCGCAGGGGCCTCTGTTATATTTAATTTACCTCAGTGTATCAAAATTTTGGGAGATACATTTACGAAATTCGCCGAGATACACTCTTCTTTGAAATGTCTGTATGACACCTGTAGATCTGTGGAGATCTATGAAATGTCTGTATGACACCTGTAGATCTGTGGAGATCTATGAAATGCACTGACACCATGGTTGCTAGTCCTAATAGGGTGTGATACATTTATGTGTCAAAAAGGTCTGCAGCCAATTTCACAAAACTTAGTACAGATGTTTTTGTCCGTAAAGATAGTGTCTGGGTTGTATTTATTTATTTATTTGTTTGGTGTTTTATGCTGCACTCAAGAATATTTCACTTGTATGACGATGGCCAGCATTATGGTGAGAGGAAACCGGGCAGAGCCTAGGGGAAAGCCACTACCATCAGCAGGTTGCTAGCAGACCTTCCCACGTGCGGCCGGAGAGGTATCTGTGGTGTAGCTCTATAAGAATGGTTGGTGTTATTTCAGGGCAAATGTGTCTAGGAAGTTTATGAAATTGGCCGCAGGTACCTTCGTTCATACATCAGTCATTATAATCATTCATCATGTACATCTGTGATAAATGTATTGAACAGGCGTCGTGTTGTATACAAGGTAAGTGTAGTCTGGTAGATGACTGACAAGCAGAACCGATTCTTCTTCGATTAATATAAAATACGATCTCACATTTATTAATTAATTTACATGATTGTCGTTCTTCCGTGGTGCAAGTGTTCATAAACACACAACAGCGTTCAAAAAAACTTCACCCGTGTTCATACATACACTACTCCTAGATCAGTGATGAGGATGATAAGGTTTATGTGTGGAGTAATTAGGAATCAGCCCAAGGATCAAGTACCTCTCCAAAAAACCTGATAAAACCCACAGAGACCGGGCCACAAACTGGATTTGAACTCAAAACTCTAGTGTTCAAAAACACAGGTATACAAGACAGTCAGGTAAATTTATTTGATCAATTTGATTGTTTTTTTTTTGCCTTACTCAAGAACATTTCACTTTGGTGGGAGGAAACCGAACAGAGCGATACCACTGGGGAGCCCACCACCGTTCACAGATTGCTGGCGAACCTTCCCAAATATGCAATCAGGTAATTAGACATTTACTTCTTGAGGCCATACAAAATATGTATTTTATTTAACTATAAATACATAAATCTATTACATTATACATCTTTTTTTCATGATGGGTTCAGATGAGGTTTTGTTCATCTAACTGAGTATGTAATATATATTAGTATGCTGTGGGATTTTAAATTGCAAATTGAATTATTTGACTTGACAGAAACTCTGTATGTAAATGCTGTACATAAACATAATGTCTGAGATGTGAATGACTAAATACGATCAGAAATCATTGCACTTTTCATGAGGTACAACAAACATCTGTTTTTAATGGACTAAATTGAAAACCTTACTACCATAAAGTAAGTAATTGTAAAATATATTTCCCAATCTAATATACATGTACATATATATGTTTGTGTTATAATTGTAGAGGTTATCTCTTTTCGTTATGTATATAGTCTCTTATCATCTCGGCATGAAATAAATATAATATTCTTCAAATCCAGTGTTGTGTTCTTAATGACATGGGAATGTATGGCTGATGGTGGGGTGGGGTGGGGTGGGGGGGTCAGAGGTACAATGTATTGTGCATGTAGTTCTCAGCATAGCAAAACTGGGTGATTAAATACAGCTACAAAACTTTTCTCTTAGTGTCCATATGGAGGTTTGTGCTGGAAAACATAGGTTATTAGGTCCTGGAGAAAGCATTTTCTGTTAAGGATGGGAACCCTGTGGAATGGGAAAAAAAAGGAAATCTGCACGTGTCATTTTGACAATGCATTTCAGTCAGTGAATAAACTCACCTGGGACAGCATATTCTTGCCTACATATTACCCCCCCCCCCCAAGAAAAAAATAAATAATCACTTAAAACTGCTCTGAGGATTAATGTAAAGACATAAAATTTTACGTTTTTCAAAAGTCATTCCCTGAAAACCAGTTAGACAAATGTCACCGTAGACAATCTGTAACGACAACCATTGTAAAGAACGTTTGATGAGCATGGACAATTGAAGATTGACGAATTCATTTGTGAAAAGCCCTCAGGTACATGTGCTATAATATCCAAGTTTGAAAAGTAAATATTGTTCTTTTCAATCAGGTGGTTATCTCCCCTTGATATGCTGACAGTCATCCATTCCAAACAGAGAATGTTTGTTACATTTTGTTCACAGCATTCCAGGCATTACTTGAAGGCATGAGATCACACTAACCTAAAAGCCGTCGTCTACGATTGGTTCCCGAAAAGGGCGCAGACTTTGTGAACATGTAAGGGGGGATAACTACAACTAGCAATCATCAGAAGTCCAGCTTCCATCCACAGTTAGTGCAGAGTTTCTGAGCACAGGTGTGCGAGCTTTTCTTTGCACAAGTTTTCTGCCGGTCTAACACGTCTGATGGGAGATTCGTGTGGGTAGCATCACAAAATGGTGGATCTCTGGTGTATTTGCAGGCACATATTTGATAGAGAGACTGTGATTTGGGAACTGTCCATTTCAGTGGTTTGATGCCTGTGCCCTTGTGGGAACCTGAAATACACAGAGAAGTAAGAATATTTCACTTGTGTGTTGGTGACCCATAAAATATCATTCAGTTTCTCTCATGTCAATGATCTCTGAGAAATCCGTGACAATAAAAAAATTTAAACTTTGAGTAGATTTGGCAGCTATCCAGGTAATTATTGTGACTCAAAAGTGAAGTCAGCCAATTAGTATTAAGTATTAGTGAGTAAAACTCACTGGCCTCGGACTTGATTGAAACTGGCTATGCACGCAAGACCTTGCCAAGTTTGTTTTTTTAACAAAAGTGTGAGAGGACTTACCAGGTGGGGATTTGAACCAGCGATCTCAGGGTTTCAAGTCCATGCCCTCTACCTTAAGACTAAAAGGAAATTCTCCAGCTGGTAATTTATGAACTTTGAATTTGTCTAGGATGAGTTGCAGTTTTGGTGTGAATCAATCAACATCTAGGAACACTGACTTACCATCACACCAGGGCTGTGACTTGCTAAGACCACAAGTACACCACAACTTCGTTTCACCCTCTTTCAAACCTTTCACTGTACAAGGACCATACTGGAAATACAGCATGATTGTAGACTGATATATTATATTCAATCTGTAATATATTACAGGGACATATCATGGTATATAACAAATACATTAGGTATCTTGGCTTCCTCCATTCATGAACCACACTCTGTAGTATCATATATTTATTAAATTGATTGGGCTTTAACACTATACCTAACAATTTTATCAATTATGACAATGGGAAATTTAATCAATGAACGAAACTGGAATGTCTGAAGCAAACAAACAACATCATTCTTTAATAGCTTTCAGCCTTTTCCATGTGTACAGGAAACAGATTTTGACCCACACATGCCATAGATAAAGCTGGAAGGCAAGTACCAATGCATCTCTTAATATGTGGGACTACCTGGAAGAATGAATGCTATACGATAGCTTGTTGCTACTCACATGACTAAGGCCTTGAGAACAATGAACAATTGGTCCTTTAGCTCAGTACTCTACATTTTTTTCATTTATACCACTGTTTCAGATATTATCTTCAAACAGTTTCGCTTTGGACTGATGCTTAATAAGCTGATTTGGCTCTACTTTAGCATCAAATTTATGGTGCTTTGTAGTGAGAGATATCCTCAAATCGCATGCAGTCGTTAAGAGGTACATGCATGCAGATCCTCTATTGTATAAGACGACCATTAACTCATGTTTTTGATGCTGAAATATTTTAACGCCTAGGTATATGTTTTCTCGAAACAACTCTGGAAGCAGTATGTATTTCTGCAACACAGCCGTCACCTAGTGATACAATCCATGGTGCGTCAATAGGCTACAGAGTACAGTGTCGTATATTTCAAATCTGCATTGCACTGGGAAAAATTACCATGGCAACAGCAGGATACTTTTTGGTCATGTCTTTTTCCTTTCCATCTTCTGCCATGCTAAGAACTATTCTAAACGGAGATATAAGAGACTAGTCTGCCAAAAACATTTCAAAACACAGACACACGAGACCCTGCCAAGCCTTCTCCGCCCACGTGGGCTGTCTGACAGAAATACAAGGGATGTATAGGTGATAAAAATGTAATTTGTAAAATGTCAATTTATTTCCATGAAGGGCATAATTTTAAGCAACTTTTATACACAACATAATAAATTTTACTTTTGATTACTTGGAAGGTGTTTTAAAATTAATGACAGAAAGTAAACTTACGGCTTTATCGGATGTATGTGTCTGGTTTTGTTTTGTCTGCGCAGGCGTTCTGAGTAAAGCAGCATGTCGAGCGCGGGGGATTGGTGTTTGATAGAAAGCGACCCCGGTGTTTTCACAGAACTTATCCGAGGATTCGGTGAGAAAAACTATTATCTTAACATTCCGTTATCTTCGAAGAACCGTTTGCGTTGAATTTGTGTAGTTGTGCAAGACGATAATAGTTTCCAATGTTGAATATCTTACGTCGAAAACTAGGCACTGAATGATCCAAACTCGTCAATGGACAATTAACAATTCATTTTTATTTTTTGCGTATTTTTCTCCAAGGAGTGAAAGGTGTTCAGGTAGAGGAAATATGGAGTCTTGATCCAGAAAGTTTCCAGAATCTCAAGTAAGTATGCACTAAATATGTATGAATATGTTGTAACGGTTTACTTCAATCACAGGGTCGCCACGATATGGCTGAGATATTGCCGATGTGGCGTTAAGCCATAATCATTCATTCATTCATTCAATCACAGGGACACAGCGGTAGGAGTTCAAAACCGACCTTGAACAGGGAATTGGTTAGGTACAGTACTCTGGCTCTCCTTTAGCCACAGTGCGAACATTGGGCGGCTCCTGTCCAAATCCGAAGAGAGGCTATTTAGGCCTACAGGAGTGCCAGGTGTCCATAAAAGTGGTGCAAATCAAAAAAAAAAAAAAATAATAATAATATAAAATAGGCATAATCAGTACGCGTAGAATAATATGTAATTAATATAATTCATAACTTATTCCCCTCTCAAAACTCAGTTGTTGCACCATAAATTCAGGTTTAACTTTGCCCTATTTCTTCTTTCCCATTACCATGGTTACACCAAGCCAGCCGTTTTTGGCAATATGAGTGAGCAAAAGTGAGTCTCACCTGTGCAAATCTCCATGATGTGCAGTTGTGTGAAAATCCCAAATGATGGAGATGTTGATGGATTCGCTGGCTTTTTCCCTCACTGACGAATCTTTGACTAATGCTGTAATCTGGGTACCTCTTGTGTATTTTGGACTGTGTAAATTATTTGGGAACAGAGAAGAACTTCATAGGACACTTCTCAACTTGCTTCATTTTCTTGTCGGACACTGAACTGTGAACTATGTACATTGCAATGTTTGTTAACCATTTTGACAGAAAAAATGTACATTCTGATGTGTGGAAAAAAGTACTTACTATCATGAAATAACCTACAGATTGCATAGCTATTCAGGCTTCCACATCATAGATTTATAGGACTGAAATTGATATCGCGTTACATTTATCATGTTTATATGTTGGCTGTCACCTGACAAGGGAAGTAGTTCAGAGCAGGCCAATTTGAGCACCTGTAGAAGGCTTGTAATTGGCCCTGGCATTGTTGGAATTATGAAATGTAAGTGCAAGAAATTGGTATAGGATAATTGAAGTCGTATGTTATTAAAATATACATGTGTATGGCAAACAGAGTATTATCTTGATATGTTTACATTGCAGGCCAGTCCATGGGCTGATTTTCTTGTTCAAATGGGTGCCAGAGACGGAGCCAGCAGGCTCCATTGTACAGGACAGCAGGCTGGAGAAAATATTCTTTGCCAAACAGGTGATTTTCCAAATGCATGATATGCCAATACAGGAGTTTTTTTTAGACAAAAATCTTTTATGGAACTCATGTTGAAAAATGCTAAAACTCAAGCTTTTTTCATGTGCAAAAAAGGAAAAAACCCAATTTTTCATTCTTTTTATTGTATTGGGGACATAAAACTCAATTTTTATGGTTTACCTGTTGGTATGACTTTCTTCCAAGTTCAAACATAATATGTAGACCTAATCATATCCAGTGTTACGATGCTGTAGAGTATTGGGTATTTTGCCACAAACCTTACAAGACTTAATATTAAAACTTAGTTACTCGGGATATTAAACTGTGGCTTATTTCCTTAGTAGAAAAAGAAAACCTCTGTCAATGAGTTTCTGTCGCCCAAGTGTAGGCGTAAATAGTCGGCTTGCTGAAACCATTCCCTAGAAATTTTAATAGGGTTTATACAGAGAAATGTGAATAAAATTCCAGACGTTTCCCATGACCATATTGAAAAGAAAAATTTTAAATTTCTAAATACTGCTAATGAGTTCGGCTTACCATGTACTTTTATCTTACACGTTTTCTTTATCTTAAAATACTTGTCTTTAATCCTAGGTTTCTTTAAGGTTTATTATTCTACTGTAATTTGCATCAGAAATTTTAGCTTAACCTTCTCAGTTATATTATTAATATATTAATATATAAATATTATCAACAATCAGGCTACATTTATGGGGTACCGAACGGCCTATATTCTAATTGGATATGTTTGTCAGAAGGCTCTATACTTTTTGAATAAAATCTTTACTTAAACAGATGTCTTGCAGTAACTGCGTTTTCCAGTGCCAAATAAACCGTGCCAAACTGTATTCTGAATCGAATTTCTTATGGTCCTGCTGATTTGAAATTGTCGCCTTCACCATATTACATCTGATACTTGTAAATCAACCTTACCGCGCAGAGCCTTCAAAAACAGCTACAAGTAGCGCCATCTTGGATGTCATTTTAATACAGATTAACTTCAGTTGAGCCTGTGTTTTGTTTTTAAATGAATGAGTTGAGCATTATATACTACCAAGGGCAGTAGTGGAAGCCTACATGCCCTCACTGTTTGCTACACAATGGTTCGGTTCACTGTTGGAGCCCAAGAAAAGTGTGTGCGTAAGGTGTGGCTAGGTATCGGAAATTGGAGCATGTGTACTGTCAGTGCATAAGCATGGCCGACATTACATAAATGATGCAATTCTAGACATTGGAAAACTATTGGCTGTGGTTGCAGGGGTTTTTTCATGCTAGATAACCAAGAAAACTCAATGTTTTTGTTCTACAATTGATCAGCTTTCGTTCAACAAGTTTATTTAATAAATAATAAATAGTTTATTTTAATTTTAAATGGGATGTCAGTGGTAAGTGGTTAATTGTCACCATAATACTTTTTAATATGATTCCATAATTAATTAACTTTATTTGAACTAAGACAACAGATTGCAGGATGCCACTAGGTTGTTGTTTAAGGAACACCATTATCGTCATTTGGGATTTGCACGTTCTGAGCTGCACAGATTCAGTACTGAAAATCAGCTGGGATCTGAAGGGTTTTGAACCAGTGACCTTGGGCATGTGCCTGATGGCCAGTAATGTATGTCAGTAGTCAAGACCATTGAGCCAACAGGCCTACAACAAACATAGGAAGTACAGGTAATCAGCCTGTAGATATTACAGAGAACGTGTAAGCCCTCTGATGATTGACACTGACACGGCTTCCAAAGCTGAACAGATCAGAATGGTGAACATCATTTACGCAGAGGATTAGTTACAGTAATATATCATTTTTAGGGGATTTAATCTTAAAGGGCTAGAGTATGTGCTACACTACCTGGAAATCTCCTGACTTAGACCTTCATTAGAAGCCACAAGACATACTTTTGAGCCTATGACCTAATGGGTCATGGACCGGTAAGTGAAATAAACTGAAATAAACAATCATATACTTGTGTACACACCAGTCAGTATAGAATGGAAGCTATCGTAAATGTTGTTGTTTTTTTTGAGTATAAGTGTTGACTGAGTATATTGTCTGATTTGTTCCAGGTGATAAATAATGCGTGTGCCACCCAGGCCATACTCAGCATCTTACTCAACTGTAATCACAAGGATGTGTCACTGGGGGAGACGCTCACCTCCTTCAAGGAGTTTGCTCAGAGTTTTGACCCAGCGGTAAGTGCTAGGTGGATCAGGGTATTCATCAGGATGTATGAAATATCAGTAGGCTTAGTAAAGTATATAACTGTATATAACAAGGCTTACCAAACATTATTACGGTAGGTATAACAAGGCTGTAAGAATTTCCCAAACATTATTACGGTAGGTATTGCAAGGCTTACCAAACATTATTACGGTAGGTATCGCAAGGCTTACCAAACATTATTACGGTAGGTATCGCAAGACTTACCAAACATTATTACGGTAGGTATCGCAAAGCTTACCAAACATTATTACAGTTGGTATCGCAAGGTGTACCATGCATTATTACGGTAGGTATCACAAGGCGGTGAGAATTTCCCAAACATCATTACGGTAGGTATCGCAAGGCTTACCAAGCATTATTATGGTAGGTATCGCAAAGCTTACCAAACATTATTACAGTAGGTATTGCAAGGCTTACCAAACATTATTACGGTAGGTATTGCAAGGCTTACCAAACATTATTACGGTAGGTATCGCAAGGCTTACCAAACATTATTACGGTAGGTATCGCAAGGCTTACCATGCATTATTACAGTAGGTATCACAAGGCTGTGAGAATTTCCCAAACGTCATTACGGTAGGTATCGCAAGGCTTACCAAACATTATTACGGTAGGTATTGGAAGGCTTACCAAACATTATTACGGTAGGTATTGCAAGGCTTACCAAACATTATTACAGTAGGTATCGCAAGGCTTACCAAACATTATTACGGTAGGTGTCGCAAGGCTTACCATGCATTATTACGGTAGGTCTCGCAAGGCTTACCAAACATTATTACGGTAGGTATTGCAAGGCTTACCAAACATTATTACGGTAGGTATCGCAAGGCTTACCATGCATTATTACGGTAGGTGTCGCAAGGCTTACCAAACATTATTACGGTAGGTATCGCAAGGCTTGCCAAACATTATTACGGTAGGTATAACAAGGCTGTGAGAATTTCCCAAACATTATTACGGTAGGTATTGCAAGGCTTACCAGACATTACTATGGTAGGTGTCACAAGGCTGTGAAAATTTCCCAAACATTATAACGCTTGGTATCACAAGGCTCTAAGAACTTTCCAAACCTTATAGTGGTAGGTATCACAAGGCTCATTGCACATTATTACCTTAGGTATAACAAGGCTGTGAGAATTTCCCAAACATTATTACAGTAGTTATTGCAAGGCTTACCAAACATTATTACGGAAGGTATCACAAGGCTTACCAAACATTATTATGGGGTATCGCAAGGCTTTCCAAGCATTATTATGGCAGGTATCACAAGGCTGTGAGAATTTCCCAAACATTATTACGGTAGGTATCGCAAGGCTTACCAAACATTATTACGGTAGGTATCACAAGGCTGTGAGAACTTTCCAAACATTATAATGCTTGATTTCACAAGGCTGTAAGAGCTTTCCAAACATTATTACGGTAGGTGTCACAAGGCTGTGAGAACTTATCAAACATTATTGCGGTAGGTATCACTAGGCTGTAAGAACTTACAAAACATTATAACAGTAGGTATCACAAGGCTGTAAGAACTTACCAAACATTATTACGGTAGGTATCACAAGACTGTGAGAACTTACCAAACATTATAACGGTAGGTATCACAAGTGCAAAAGAAAGAAAGTGCATAGAAACTCCGAATAAAGAAATGTAACGCATGGTCGATATTTCAACTAAGTTTTACTTGTCATCTTCAGGAGAAGTAATTTGTACAATCAACAAACACACTCATATATAACCACATCTGTTTAATGATGTTTGCTTGAATGACCGTGATTGATCAATGTTTAATTTCCATTGGTTGAATCATTTGACCAGTCATCGGAGTGTATTTTATTCAGCTTTGTAATGTCTGCTTCTCTGTAAATGTATATATATTCAGAGTTTCTATGCTTCTGCACTTTGCTAAGCTAGTTGGTGGATCAACAAGATTGAGGTATCACAAGGCTGTGAGAACTTCTTTGCCACAGTTTTACAAGGATACAGTGAACTCACTAAACACTACTTCAGCTGTGTTTTGTATCGAATGTATTAAAACAAAAATCAGAAGCCTTTGTCAGATGAATTTTTCTGAAGAGTGATTATCTGTTTAGCCATGTTCACAAGAATATTTCACTGACAAAATTGAATTTCTAAGGATTAAACAGTGACCCATGACAACTGGCTAACAACTTTTCCCCATGCATGATTGCCAAATGAACTTCATGGAAAATCACAGAAATAGTTTTACAAGCACAATCAGTTGCTGTTTGTAACAAAGCCCTCTTGGACAGGGTAGACCATGGATTCTGAAAATGTTTTGATTCTTCCAGTAAATAAGAAGATAAGCTTCGTAACTGATCTGCTTTTCTTTGAAAAAGGGTAATATAACAGTTCAAATCAGAATTTTTATATTAAGTAGTGCAATATATTTTGTCACACTTCGTAATTTTCATTCTTTGCATTTTATATTTCAGTTAAGAGGTCTGAGTTTGAGCAATTCCGATGTTATACGACAAGTTCATAACGGTTTCTCAAGGTAAGTTGATTCTGCCTTATTTTCACAATTTTTTTTATTGCCTTTAATCAGTAGAAGCTTTATAATGTATTTGGTAAACCAGAAGAACACACTGAAGGTTAAGGTAACATCATTTTTGCAGAGTAACGTATTTCTAATTTATTAGTGATTAATTTTTCTACCAGAAATAGGTTGTCATTAAAATGTGAGCTAGATGCTTGTTAAGAAGTGCATGATATTGACGCACATATTTCTTTTGGTCAGCTTGACCCACTGGACAATCCAAGGGTTTGTTCACAGTGTTGTCTCAATTGTTCATTGCTAACTGCCCAGTCCTCAGCTATAAACATGTATAAAGACATAAGTGAGGTATTCTTGAGTATGGCGTAAAACACCAATCAGATAGATAAATAAATAAATAAATATGAAGACATACTATAAAGCTTTCATGAGCTCATACATGCACCAAATGCTGTAGTTTGAATAAACTTTCTCAATCTGTTCAAGAACAAAATTGATAAACAAATGCATTTGCTTGCTTTTTCATCACAAACACACACAAGAGTGAGTTCAATCAAGCCCTTGGACATAGAATTTCAGGATTATGCCTCTGACACTGTGGTCATGACACGTGCTTACCTGTCCACTCTCACATAATTGTTATGAGTCTCGCATGTTTTTTTTTTTTCAGGTGAAAATATGTTCTCGCATTCAGCGTGATAAATCTCATGTTTTTTACCTCTTGGCCAATATTTGGCATCTGTCCGTCCTTCTAAATGTACAACATACATAGAGAGATTAAAACTCAGGTCCTTTGATGTGCTGGGACTAATTTCATGGTAATACAAATATGTATATATATTATATTTTGTACCATTTTCTTCTTCTTCAGGCAGCAGATGTTTGAATTTGATGAGAAATTGTCCAAGAAGGATGAAGATGTGTTTCACTTTGTTGGTTATCTGCCGATTGATGGCAGGTTATATGAGCTGGATGGGCTGAAGGAGGGACCAGTAGATTTAGGTACAAGTCTACTTATTAGTTGTTCGATCCTTCCCATGGGTATATGGATATACACATGTATTTGCTGAGTTAGGACAAGCTTGTGCTTGTAAGTAATGTATTACACCTGACGTTTAGCTTGTAAAGATGCATTTTTAGAAGTGCATGAAAGCCTGAAAAATGTTACTTTTGATGCGAACACTTAAGTTTTTTGTGGTAGGAGATTAATCAAGCTTCACAGAAAGCTCTTAGCTGACCCTAAGAGGTGAACGAATCGATCAGAATCAAGCAAAACATGTCTCTTGGAAAAGGCTAAACTTCAGGTCAAATACAGTAAGTGGTTGTCCGTGTAGTATAGTTACCTCCCTTGAATTCACATTTGGCGTTTACTGTGGCACTGTAAATATGTTTAGTCTAACTGTGAGGTTATTGCTTGACTTTGAGCCTCCTTGTCTCCACAACAACGTAGAATCCTCAGACTGGGAAAGTACTTTGGAGTAGCCAGCAACCTGCAGATGGTCGTGGGTTTCCCCCGGGCTCTGCCCGTTTTCCTCCCACCATCATGCTGGCTGCCATCGTGTGAGTGAAGTATTTTGGAGTATGGCATGAAACACCAATCAAATAAATAAATGAATAAATACTTTGTACTTAGTACAGAGAAGTACAAGTGTGTAAGGGAGTATGACACAGATGCACTTAAATGACAGTGGCAGCCAACTGTATGGTGGGAGGAAACCAAACGAAGCCTGGGGAAACCCACAGCCATCCAAAGATTGCTGGCAGACCTTCCCACGTTAGATTTAAGAGGAATCCAGGGTGAACTAGACTTGAGGCAATGTCGTGTCCTAAATGGCCTATCGTATCTCCACAGCGGGTCTTTTCTGTTTTAGGGGCTGTCCCACCAGATGCTGACTGGTTAAACCTGGTCAAACCTGTGATTGAAAAACGAATACAAAAGTAAGCCCTAAAGAATTCGTTTTATTAATAATGCACTGCTGGAAAGTACTTCATATATGACCTTTTAATAAAAGCATTGTCACTTGTTCAGTTTTTTGTGACGATCAGTTGTCATTTTCTCCAGATATTGATAATTTTCATGCTATAACATAAAAGGAAACAGTAGTTTGTCATTAAAACTTTACAAAGTATGGTAATAGGAAGACCATTAAGCACTTTTTGTAATAATTTTTTTTTTGTGAAAATGAAAGGCTGTCAAGCTGATTACAACAATGTAATGTACTTCATTTATTTATTTGGTATTTTATCATGTACCCAATAATATTTCACTTACATGATGGCGGCCAGCATTATGGTGGGAGGAAACCGGGCAGAGCCCAGGGAAAAACCCACAACCATGCGCAGGTCACTGGCACACCTTCCCACCTAAGTCCAGAAATGAAGCCAGCATGGTCTAGCATACTCTTAGCAACTGCATTCATGTGAGACTCCTGGGACATTGCGCTGCACTAGAGCAGTAACCTCCTCCGCCATGGAGGCCCCTAATTATTTCATGATTTATTCGTATCCAAACGTATTTGTAGTGCAATGATGGTTATTTCTTCGTTGCTGATTGCAGATACAACGCGGACGAAATTCACTTTAACCTCATGGCCATAGTCTCGGACAGGAAAATGCTTTACCAGCAGAAGTTGACCGAGTTGTCTAACAAACTAGAGGTGAGATCGTGGAGCCGAGGAACATAGAATTTATTCATTTATTTATTTGATTGATGTTCAACGCCTTCAATTATGTGACGGCAGCCAGCATTATGGTGGGAGGAAAGCCCAGCAGATCCCTGTGGCAAACCCATGACCATCCATAGGTTGCTGGCAGATCTTCCTGCTTATGGCCAGAGTGGAAGCCACCCTAGGTTGGACCTGTCAGAATTATTGTTGCTTCAAGTACCAAACTTTCTGCTTATTAGTTCCCTGGCGATACTGGAGGGGATTGACTGTAGTTTTATATTTGTCGTGTGTTTCAAATCAGTTTCCAGATTTCTCTTATTGCTTTTTTTTTTGTTTGTTTGTTTTCAGTGAAATTATGGCTGTTTTGTCCTTTTTTCAAAGAGATACATCTTATTGAACTGAAACGTAGTAAAATGCTTCACTCTGAAGACTTACAAAGTTTCCCTTTTTTGCAAAGCAGTTTGTCATATTAAATTGAAATTTTAACATTGCTTAACAATTCTCCATAAAACACTTTTCTTGCCATCATTAATAATTTTGTGTTGTTTAGCAAGGTGGAATGGAGTCTGATGACATCCAATCAGAAATCAGCAGGATCAACATGTTAATCCAGGATGAAGATGTGAAGATGGAGAGGTACAAGGTAAGGGAGATGACTGTATGTTCATTCCAAGAATACATGAATGCCAGCACAAGGGACCAACAAAAGCACTGTTTTTTGCTACAGCCCAATATTCAGCTCAGTTTTATTTTTTTTGTGTAATTTTGTAAGTTTTCAACTCAAAAGTATGCCACAATTCAAGTAAAAGTTTCCTTAAGCAGCACAAAACTTGCTGAATTGTATTAAACTGCCAAAAGTTTAATACTTTTGTAAGCACAAGTGTATGTGCCCTTGTTTATCTGATCAAGACCCTGATACATGGAACAGTAAAAATCACACGGTAAATATAAAATTAAAATAGGAAAATAAAAATAAAGCACAACTTTTACACAGAGCCTTAAGAGGCATGAGAAATAAAAATTGAAATAGGAAAAAAATAAATATAGTTCTTAAGATTTCGTGTATATATTTTTCAATAAATAACTCATCAGCATGAGATAATGCACCAATAGAAATGCGTAATTGTGTTGTGTGCATGAGATCATAATGCTGGCTGCCCCTGTATATTAAAGTGAAATATTCTTGATTGCAGTAAAAAATATTTGGTGGTATACCCCATTGAAGAACCTGCTTATCTGTGCTGTCATTTTTGCTTTTGAAATGGCTACAAAATTAAGGAGAAATACACCAGTAAGCATCTGTATTACACAGTATATGGTTCAGGCCTTCAGGACAAGTATTGTGGATACACCTCATGTAATGCCAACTTCTTCAGAATAATGGGATGAGTGCAAAATTACACCTGACAGGGAATTCATACCTGTTGTATGATATGATGGGCTTGTGTATTAAAGTCAATAGAATAATTGATAAAAGGATGAGGAGATGTTTAAATTTTCTGTCAACAGAAAGAGAACATTCGGCGTAAACATAACTACCTTCCGTTCATCATGGAGCTACTGAAAATACTGGCCAAGGAGCAGAAACTCGTACCCCTGGTGGAAAAGGTAGGGCTCACATCTTGACCTGTTGCTGTCTGTCTAGTTTAGTAAAGAAAAGCCTTTTACAGGTGTATGTTTTGAATGTTCAGTAATGTAACAGAAGGTTAAGAACCAGGGTATCAGTTGAAGATATAACATGTGAGAAAGGCTCTCAGTAGCACGCTTACTGTAAATGACCTAAAATTTCGCCCATAAAAGGACATTTTTAGAGGCCAGTGAAATATTGTTTTCCGTCCAGTAGGATATCATTCCACCCTCCAAACAAACCTCAGAACACTTTTCTAAAAGCAGTAGAACTCTCAGAATCAGGAAAAATGAGAAACTTGCTCATGGGCGAAATTTTAGTTCATTTAGGGTAGCTGAAGCCAGTTTTATCCCAGCTGATCAGTGTCAGGTGATTGAATGAGGTCATGGGCTTGGGGCTAACTCATGCTTATTTGACCACAACTTCAATCCGGGAAGTTTGTCAGGTTCCTGCCCCAGGGCAGGGGTTTTACTTCAACGTGGCTCTTTGGTTTACTAAATCCTGGAAATCTGACTGTAATTGTATGTGAAATGAAATTTCTTTAGTGTGACAAAGTTCAAGCCCAGCTGGCGTTCTCTCTGGTTGTATGTGGGAAGGTCTGCCAGCAACCCACATACAGTCATTGGTTTCCCCGGGCTCTGTCCAGTTTCCTTCCACCATAATGCTGGCCGCCGTCTTATAAGTGAAATATTCTTGCGTACTGCACCAATCAAGTAAATGAATAAATATCAATGAAACAAATGTCAGAATATGAAATGTAAACATATCTTTTCACCATGATGGAGATGTGAAAAAGTCTCCTATTTTTGTTTGTTTTAAAGGCAAAGGAAAAGATAGCCAAGAAAAAAGAAGAAAAAGAGAAGCTCTCAGCAAAATCTTAAAGGTAATAACCCAACTGAATTTGTACAGAGAGCTTTTCTCCCCTCTCTCCAACCCCACCCCCACCCCCGCCTGAAAACATGAAGCCTTGGCCCACAGGGAGTTTGTGGATTGTTTGTGGGGCCTTGGGGAAGGAAAAGTTATTGACTTAGGCGGCCATCTTTGACTCCGCCCGAAAATATTTGTCATTTATAGAAAAGTTTGTTGCCAAATGTTGGTGGTTAATCCGGCACAGTAAACCCTCATGGTCCTAGTCAGAAATATTTGATTATAGCGTTCAACCAGCGACCAAATAAATAATATTGAGGGTGATAAATAAAGGTAATGGTTGCTCTTCAACTCGCTCGTGCAAGTAAAGAAAAGTATTTGTCAGGGCTGTTGCCGTTGTTTTGTTACTAAATTTTACCATCAAAAAAAAGGAAGGGAAATAAAAAAAAAGGAGAAAAAACAGTCTAGCATTGAACAAGACTACTACAACTGAAATAACAATTTGAAAAACTAGCAGTTCTTTAACAGCAGACTAACTGACGTGTCTCTTCGATACAGCTTTGATTTTATTCAGTCTTGAACTTGCATGTTTTGGTTTTTTACCTTCAGGTTCACGCATTGCCCAGTTGTCTCCCTTGATCCGCATCGTCCAGTGCGGACAGAGTTACTGTTCTTGGCGCCTGCTTTTCTCCGTTGGATATATAGTGATTAATTCATCATGTGTTATCATTATTAATTCTTCGTTTGCTAAGTACCGTACTTCCAAGGCTGCCTTTGCAATGACCAATTCTACGGTGTATTTATTTATCGAGCTTTGATAATTAAGCGTTAAAGCATAGGACTGGCTTACGGTGCGAACACCTGAACAGTGGGCATTCAGAAAGTTACATCGAATAATAAAAAAACAGTACAGCTCCAGTGTGTGTTATTTGTCGTCAGTTCTGGGAAGAATTCTCCAGTGTAACCAATGTCAGAACCAGAAGAAGCTCCCTGCACAGGACTTATGGTGAGCTAGTGATACCCTAAATAACCTTCAGTTTCGCATGAGTAAGCAGCTCAGTTTTCCTGACTCAGAGAGCTCTAATGATTTTAAGGAGGCGTTTTCAGGTTTGTCTGATACGTGGGATAATGCCTTACCAGGAAAAGGTAAGGTTTTATCTGACATTAACCTGTTTCTGAAAATGCACTAGTTTCTTGGAATGCTCAGGTCATTTTGCGTAGATCTGCAGAAATATCTACTGCCGGCACCTCACTCCCCTTGTTTGTTCAGCCAAATTCTTGCTTCTGTGTATTAAGTTGTGAAGTAAGCACTTTCACTAATTTGTTTGTTTGCACACAGCAGTGAATGTCCAACAAATTGATAGCAGGAAAGCAGACCTGGTTAGCGGCAGGTTAGTGTAGAAGCGGCTGCATTGTGTGGATTATCTGCGCAGCTGGTGTAGCCTATGTGGCCACATTGTATCTCTACCAAAAAGAAGTCTCTAATTTAAACACTGATGTATTATTTTCTAATTTTTAGGACACGTATTACTTGTACTAAAGGCAGAAAATTACATTTCTGTGTGCGTCTGTGGAAAACTGAAACATGATGGTGGCCTATCCGTGTGTGAGAATAAAGTGTGTATTCCTGTCACAGTTACACGTATACGGGCTAAAAAGAGCATACCAGATATCCCCAAAATTCGAAAAATTAGTGTATTTGTACTACGACGAGGACAAATGTCTACTGAGAGATTTTCAGTCCTAGTTTGAACAGGGCATACCAGAATTTTGATACAGGACTTGTCACACGAGATCAGTGTAGTGTTTTGGCGCTGATGACCACAGAGTCTAAGGTTTTAGACCCAGTATAATCATATTTGGTTCAAAGCTTAATGACAAAAGCCTTTAAAAAAAGTGAACATTTAAAGTATATCTTGTCTGCTGGATTTTCCGTACGTCAGTGTTTCGACACTGTTGCAGACAATAACGCTATCAGTAGGATATCTGTAGAAGTGCTTCAATGATGTAGCAAAGCGTAGCTGGCGAAGTTGGGTAAGGCATGACGCTAAAATATATCCACATGCCTTTTCTTAATGATGACGCGTGCTCTAAGCTCTTTCGGTGTCCCGAGGTTTGTCAGGTATGTAAACTGACATCCAAAAGAAACAATACAAACAAAAAAAGGATCCACTTTTATTATAATTTGGACAATGAAAATGAAATGTTGGTGAAACGTACCCTTCAAATACACCCATATGAATCTTATGACTGAAAACCAATGAGAGACATAAGTTACATATCAAATGGCGCATTATGTGAAAACCACTATAACGCGAAGAACGAAATGCACGTGTTAAACTGATTTATAGAACCTGTTTATACCAAACGTCAGGAGGGCAGTAACTGAAAGCGCACCGAAGAAATGCCATGATTGACAGCAACACCGAGTGGGGCATTGGTATGGTTTAGATGTGGGTCACGCACGACCGCATTGCCAGAGTAACCTAGGGCTTCAACAACATGGACGTTAATGTGTTGCCGTGGCCGACATGATCTGACATGAATCCCGTCGAATATTGTTTTGTAAACATAAGTTGAATTCTTTTCATATCACGCCTTTTTACGTGGACAATTCTGATTGGTGCTAAGGTTTGAAATGATCAGTCAGAAAAAAAAGGTCATCAGTTTGCCTGGAAACAGATATTACAGATCATCTGTGGGTACATATAATCTTTAGTATAGAGGACAGCTGCTTAATTTGGTTTGGCGAGATTCAAACTGTACTTACCGTTCCTTAGGCAACACTAGGGTGGAACTGAAGACAAATGACATCAATTCTTCAGAAAGGCTAGTAATATGAGCCCCCCCAAAATATATACTTGTAAGTAATTTTTTTTTAAAAGCTAACATTTCTAACTTATATTCTCGTATAACGGCTATGCTGGATTGATTCACTTGTCGTGATGTCTTCGATGGTACACTGGGTTGAGCGTCTGACCTGTATACCGTTGGGTTGAGTTCCGAAGCAAATCCTACCTAACGCTTGATATTCCTGATATGGTCTCGCTTTTCGCTCAGTGTAGGCGTCGTGGTCTGCCCGGTGTTCGTACAATGTCACCAGGTGGTGTGCTTAAGGCATGACGTTCGTGTGAGGAAGCACCACAAATATGCCGGCATTGGGTTATATGACCGAAAGCAAATGAATCCCAATGATAAAAGAAAACCTTTACCATATACGTGAGCGAAAGCCAGTGAGATTCATCTAACAATAGTTTACCTAAGCTTGACTGTATGCTGATTGTGAATCTGCCTAGTTAGAATTGTGGAACAAACATGAGCCTATAGGCGTCAGGAGAGACATTCACACACCAGCCGTTAACCATGAGAATAAATGTTTCGGGGTAGTATTTAATTTATTTATTTATTTATTTGATTGGTGTTTTACGCCGTACTTAAGAATACTTCTCTTATGCGACGGCGGCCAGCCGCAGGTTGCTGGCAGACCTTCCCACTTACGGCCGGAGAGGAATCCAGCATGAGCTGGACTTGTACTCACAGCGACCGCATTGGTGGGAGGCTTCCGGTCATTGTGTTAGGTCAATAATCACAAGGCTAATTTCCACAATCATGTTCAACACAAAACACCAAAGAACTACGAAAGCAGGCCTACGTAAAGTAAAATATGAGGACGAATTCAAGCAAAGAGGAGCAGTTAGCGGTATGACGAATGACAAAATGTTCGTGGCGAAAGAATTTATTAAGCATACACATACTATACCATACTAGTCCTTAAGTTGTCATGAGTAAAAATTTGTATCTCAGCTACCCTTCGATTTCCAATGCTAACCCAGCGATTTTGTTGAATACAATGCACAAGAGATTCTAGAAACGCCGTTCGTGTTTACTAACAAGAGAAGTGTTTTCCTATATTGTAAGATTCAAGAAACTGAGAGTAAAGGTGATTGATTGAATATCCTCGACACATATGTTTTTGTGGGTAATAACTTGTGGTTACGTGAAATTGTCACACAAGATCCATTATCACACAAATGTTACGAAGCGACGCTGGAGCCTTTGATGTATTGCTGTCTAAGACGGGGCCTCCGCGGTGTAATGGCTAGCGTGGTAGAGCAGGACAATTACCCGGGTGTCGTTCCTCAGTGCGGTCACTCTGAGCTCACGGGCTCATTAGCTCAAGTCCAGCTCACGCTGGCTTCCTTTCCAGTCGTTGGCCCCTCGCGCTCTGCCTAGTTTCTTCCCACCATATTGTCCCAGGTGCCTCTCACCAATGCCGTCGCTGTCAGATTCAAGTCCAGCTCTTGGTGGCTTCGTCTCTGACCGCAACCTGCGGATGGTCGTGGGTTTCCCCCGGGCACCGCCCGGTTTCCTTCCGTGAAATATTAAGTGAAATATTCTTGCGAAATAAAATACCAATCAATCAATAAATAAATAAACTTCATGTATCGGAGCCATGTTAAATATTGATAATTAATCAATAAATAAATAAAAAAAATATTTTTTTTAAATATGGCGAATTTTATTTGCTAATTCACTTCGGTTCCATTATTTCAGATATCTCTAGGATACACTATGCCAATTTCCGCGAAAAAAAATTATTAACCGGGAGAGTTCGCCCTTAAGCAGCAAATGAGAAAACTGCGACGCAGTTACCAGTAAGGTGTAATATCTGGTTTTAGCAAACGCAAGTCATTTTGGAATACTTTCAAAAATATACTACTACATATATAACAACACAAAATGATGTACTACTATATCATTTATTAGTTAAGACACCTGAATATCACACAGGGTTTTTTGTACTCATATTAAAAACAACAACAACACACACACACACACACCAAGAAATATCGGAAAACTGAGTTTTACACAAAATTTGCATTGGGTTTTCATGAAATAAAATCAGTTTTTGATACATTGGTGACGAAAAAATATTGAATTTTCTGATTTGTTCAAATGGAGTTTCTAAAAAGGAAATGGCTAGCATGACAACCCCTGCTAAAGACAGAGGTAGTAACTACCATGGCTACCTATCTCTTTAACATCAGTTGTCATGATAGTTACTGTCACAATGAACTAAGTCTGCCTTGTGGAACAGGGGTCAGGTCACCATACTCTAGAATGTTTCACTTTGACAAATGTAAAATGTCTGCCACAGCAGGTCGCTTCATGAAATCACAACACAGTTGCTGTCCCATCATTGGGTAGAGGGCTATTGAGTATTGGCCATTGCTTTGGCCATGGTGTGATCCACTGGATGGTTGAAGTCTTGAGTTAGAAATTGGCCTAAACCCGTAATATGTATCAAATGACTGTGTAGGGTGAAATCCCCATGTCAGGCCAATACTGTACAACTAGGACGTTTCGTCAAACGTAATTACCATGGCGACGTGTCTCTATACAGTATGCGTCGTCATGACAGTTACGCATGACGTAAGTTACACTCTGTTCGTAAAAATGCGTCGCAAAATAATTTGTAATAGGATCGTAATGATCCGTATCACATTGGCCTATAGGCAATAGCCACTGATTGTCCTCAGCCAATACATTCTGGAGAATATCACAATATAGTGCAGACAAGTTGTCTTCCAACAGTGTACACTGTACATCACAGCAATGGTAATGCAATCATGGACCCGGATGAGCCAATACTGCGGCACAGGCTAAACGGTGTCACGAAATAATGTATCCTGAACACCATGATCAACCAGTGTGTATCTTGAACACCATCATCACCCAGTGTGTATCCTGAACACCATCATCAGTAAGTGTGCATCCTGAACACCATCATCAGTCAGTGTGTATCCTGAACACCATGATTACCCAATGTGTATCCTGAACACCATGATCAGCCAGTGTGCACCCTGAACATCATGATCAGCCAGTGTGTATCCTTAATACCATGATCAACCAGTGTGTATCCTGAACACTGTTATTACCTAGTGCGTATCCTAAACTCCATGATCAGCGTGCGTGTACCTTGAACATGATCAGCCAGTGCCTATCCGAAGCACCATGATCAGTATCACGAACGTATCTCAACGCAAACTAGTGCATCCCAAACCACAAGTATTAGTATCAAAGTTATTAGTTTACATGTATACAGCGGTGGCCATGAATGACCGATGAAAACGGTGGCTCATGGCTATGACTCCCTGCGATCAGGTTGATGCGTGTCTATGTAACCCAATTCTGTAACCCAGAGCTATGGAATCATGCCTGGCATATAAGTCGACGAAACGCCAGTTTGCTACATCATGTCAGTATGTAGTAGAGCCAATAGGCCAACTGTAGTATCAAATAGGCCGCGGGGAAGACGAATCTACACACCACATCGATTCGTTTGTCAATGGGCGTGGTGAAAATGCTGGCGTTCGTTTTAATCATTGTGTTGGAGCCCTGAAAAAGGAAGAACTGTCAAAGTACTAAATATTATAAGAAATAATATGCTTGTAAGAAGTCAAAACGAACGTGAAACAGTTTATATGTATACGAAGCAATGTACATTATATTTATTTTTTATTTATTTATCGCTGTACTTGAAAATATTTTGCATGCATGTATGACAGCCGTCAGGTTTATGGATGACGGATACGCGATTGCCCGGAGTAAACCAGCGACTTTCGCTATAGATACTTAGCAAACCTTCTGACGCAACCCAGCTAGAGGAAGCTGAAGTCCAACCTCTTTGGTCAACCAACAGAAAATACGACCAAAAAAATGTCGATCTCAACAGTTCTGGAATCAGACGAGTCAAGCCAATCCATGTACGACCGGAGGGGCCGTAGGTTCGAATCCTGCTCTAGACAGTTCGGTTGATGCCTTAACAGACCTTTCCAAGCTGTCAATCAGGAACACGCATTTGACCAATCATAATCAATAATGTTGCAAGCAGGTCAACCGGATGTCCCACACCTTGGTTGCAAATCTTCAACATTTCCGTGACTGACGTCATGACGTCATAATTGCTTTCACCGGAAATGGAATGAAAAGTAACTTTGTCACGAGAAGGGGTGGTGGGACATCGGATGTGGTGGATCTATCAGTTCAGTGGGTTTGCCTGGTTTGCCCCTGGAACAGGTTTCGTCTATCCATCATGCTCATAAACCTTAAGGCTATGGCATATGGGAAGACTGCGTGAGTACCATTCTTATCCAAGACACAACAAGAACGTAAACAAAATAAATGCGTTTAAACTTACATGTTTGTTATATGTGTCGAGCTGAGGTATCACGCTCGTCTGTCCCTTCATCCGCCTATGGACTAAAGAGACCACCGCGTACTCCAACATGGCGCCGAAGACGAACATCATGGATACCGACATCCACAAGTCTATGGCGGTGATATAGCTCACGTGCGGCAGTGACGAACGTGCTTTGGAGCTCTCCGTCGTCAAGGTGAGCACGGTGATCAGACCCACGGAAACTCTCGCGGGAACTGCGTCAACCGGGAGATAAAAAGAGAGCCAGGAGACGACAACCATCATCATGGTGGGCAGGTAGATCTGTAATAAGTAGTATCCGAACTCTCTCTGGAGCTGAATGCTTGTCTGTAGGCAGGTGAACTCGCCAACTGTAAAGATAGATAAAAAATCTTACGGACAAACTGCTGATTTCAAAAATACTCTCCAAATTTGGCTAATGTTAGTAATGAAAATAAAAACAATTTTCACAAAAAAATCAGAGCTGTTTTGAAAAATAATATTTTTTCGCCAAAGTTTTATTGTCCAAGTACATAGTTTACACTTTAAACTAAAAACAAATGGTCTCATAGATTTTCTTTAATATTCATCTTAGATTGTTCTGAGTGATTATTTCAAATGTTTTGGAAAATTCCAATCCTTTTGAAACTTTGATATTCTTTTACTAATATCTTTAAAACAAGAAAAGATATTAAAAATTTGTAGGACTTTTTCTTAGATTAAGTATTTAGCTACATGTGCGCTAAATTTCATATCAACACTCTCAAAATCAAGAGAGAAATAAAAGTGTTCCACCCTACGACTGTTTCAAAAACAGAAAATAAGAAAATGATCAAATTATCTTCTGGAGCACAATATGTCAAAAATCCTTCTGATTTCGCTTAATTTTAATCAAGAATTGTCCCGCCTCCAGTGAAAATGTGAATATATCAACCTACTTATGTAAAATTTAAAAAATTATAATGCGCCATGAAAATGAAAATTTGTGTTTTATCTTGACATTTTTAGCAAAGTCAGCTGCAGTGTGTTTATAAACCCTTCCCTGATGGTAACCCGGTAGGGTGATTAAGGCTGTTCACATGTGGTCAAGGTCTACGATGTCTGCTTCGGTAGACGTCTGCACAAGCACTGATGCAGAGTTCATAGATAAATGTCAGCAGGAGGCAATACATATTTACCTTCTCAGTGAGTTAATCACCCTATCAGGGGGAACTAAAAAACTGCCTTGGCTCATAACAAACCGGAGAGCCCGGCAGAAATAACCCACCGGCCTTTTGGTAAATAACTGGTTAACACTCCCACGCGTGACGAAAACTGTGGGGACGGAAGACGAATTGTTTGCAACAAATTTCATGCAAAAACACACACAAGAACAACGTTGATCGCTTACTGCCATCAGACTCGGAAAATAATGCGAGAGGAGGAAATCTCGAAAATTCTCTATCAAAAAATGCGACTGAACCCACGTTTGGTGTGACATACATGCATCATTTCAAACGATCTTTTAGGCAAATTGTGTTATAAACCAAACACCGATCTCTTTGTCAGTGTTTGTGTAACACTGGATTATTCGCAGCCTCACATACGTATAGGTTTAATCAGTGACCTCCATTATCTCTGTTTCTGTTCTGTTATCATCTCTTTAATTGTACATTTTCTGTTTGTGGTTGATTCATGAAAATAAACAGGTATGGAAATGATCGTAGTGTTCACATATCTGTGTAAAATCACCGCATTGAGATTGCAAAGAAGGGATATCACACAGATATCAACAGATATCAGATGTCTCTATAATGTTAAGCCGGGTTCATTTCTCAACACTTGGTTTGAATTCTAAGGATTACCACCACTGTAAATCACATCGTGTTAATATAGTACTCACGGCTGGTAAAATTTAGTTCACAACGAGTTACTTCCGGTGTGCGGTTGAACGTGAATCTGCTGAGGTGAATGGAAGGGCTAAATGTGACTGGCTCAGATTTCTTCCAGTAAAATCGCACAACGTCAGCCGTATATGCAACTGAAAAAAAAAATAAAAACAAGAACTGCAAAAACATAAACATAAATACCAACGAAAGATTTATTTATTTATTTATTTATTTGTCTGTAGTTTACCGCTGACGCGTACCGCTATACTCACAGGAAGACAGTGTGATGGGACAGTTCTGAGAATCGTGTGGGTATTTGTACAGCACCATCGGACAGTTCAACACCAACGACATCCTGAAACGATAAAAACGTTAGCAACGTTAAAGAACCATCGTGCATGTTAGTACCAAAGACATCCTGTACCGATAGAGGGTTAGCAAGTGGTACAGTGTATAAACCTCAACGACATCGTGAAGAAATAGAACTTTTACAAGTGGCACAGAAACACTGGCGAGTTTAACACCAATGACATCCTGCAAAGACGAACGTAGAATAGCAATTGTTACAGAACAGAGATATCCTGTACCAATAAAGGGTACATAATACAGAAAAAGTGGAAAGAATATCACAAACTACATCCTGAAATCGATAAAAGGTAACAAGTGGTCCAGAAACATTAAAGATTTAATACCAACATCCTGACCCGGCAGAAAGTTAACAACTGGTACAGAATCAAGTGGCAGAGTAACACCAAAGGCGACGTCTTGAAACAACGGAATCTTTACAAGTGGTACAGAATAATTGGACAGATTAACACGAACGACATCCTGGAATCAACAGAACATTATCAAGTCGTACAGAATAACTGGACAAGTTAACATGAACGACATCCTGGAATTAACAGAACATTAACAAACAGAATAACTGGACAGCACATGAAACATCTTACTGCCCTGATACATAAAATTAGTGGACACTGTAAAAGAAGCAATATCCCACAATGGCAGACAGATAATATGACACATCATGATGAGATATACAAAAGAGAGTTGAGCATCAATGTGCACAGTTTAGCCAGAATGTGGAACTCGCAAAACTCCTCCACGCCTTTAACAAAAGCTGTGGTACGTCACACCTTTAGGTGTATGTATGCTCACAAAACACTTACGTAGTACACAAGGACTGCAGCACCACAACAGGAAACAACGCGTCTTTACTGCGATTTGGACCCTTTTGTCTCCCATTATATCTAACGTCTTCTGTTGGTGTTTTAAACGTGCTTCGCTAGCAGGCTTTTGAATGAACCCCTGGATGGTGTAAGCTAGCGTGTCAATGTAAAGAGCTTAGCAGATGTATTTTATCAAAAAGCGGGCGAAAATGAGAATATTCATTTCAAAGAGGTTTGTGATGGAATTCCCTAAAAACTGCTTGTGAGTAAAAAAAAACTAAGGCAACTAATGGTTAGGAAAATAGTTACTAGTTGGTGATATATTGAGAGTATTGTCCCTGAACATCCTTTTTTTCTGATGGCTGGTATACGTATATCTATCTAAATAGTAATATCTAATCACGACGTAATTCAATGTTTCTTTTTAACTGAATGGTAGTACATGATTCCAGCTGACCTTTGTCTTGGGGAAATGGTGGTGTGATAATGTATGGATATGTTGGCGTGGAGTATGTTGGGTTACTGTCAGCATGTATCATTTTGGTCAACGAATATCAGGAATTATAGGCTGTGGAGAGCACTCCTGGAAAACTTACTGGGCCGACAAAAATGTGAAAGGATTAGATTTAGTTGCTGTCCTACATACCATACAGACTACTCCTGACATGGCTACGATTTACCTTCGACTGTGAACCACGGTGCCGTTGTAGTAGACATGCGCCAGCTGATCTAAGATGCCATTGTTCTGTATGTTTCCTGCCTTCTCGTTGTCAAAGCGGATGTTCGGTTGCCAGATTTTCGTCACGAACACGTCACTCAGTTCGGCACGCGCCATGAAATCATCGCCCACGTGCGGGTCAAAGACGAGCCGCGTGTCTCTCCACTGCTCTCGGGTCATGACCTCTAAAGATATTTGCTGTTCAAAATAGTAGACATGTAGACACTGTTGATCCATTTTAGCATCTTTACCACTCGTCTGACTGTTGTTAAAACTGACAAGCATATGTCATTATTACAAATCATTATTGTTATGAAGAGATCAACTTTTAATTCCGTCGATGTCATCTGGGCATAGTTTGTTCAAGTGCGTTTGCAGTAGTCCCATGGAGTTGCCCGTCATAGGTATAAAATTCAAACAAGTTAATAAGGATTGTACTACACAGACAGTGTAATATCCGAACAAGCGCGCGAAGGTTCATCCATTTGGTAATACACACTACACCACATTAGATAGGGACTTTTAGCCAAGAAAACCATGAATTAGGGCCTACCATTGTCTCCTCGGATATAGTTCCGAAACTGTTGATGATCAAGGAAATCTCCACGTCCGTCACATCTGGAAAACACATGCTTGAAGTGAAACGTGGACAGGTTGCATGACAAGACAGCTGTTATACATCTATTTGGGGGCCTCCGTGGCTCAGTCGGTTAGCGCGCTATCGGGGCACAATGACCCGAAGCCTCCCACCAATGCGGTCGCTGTGAGTTCAAGATCAGCTCATGCTGGCTTTCTCTCCGGCCGAACGTGGAAAGGTCTGCCAGCAACCAGCGGATGGTCGTGGGTTTCCCTCGGGCTTTTCTCGGTTTCCTCCCACCATAATGCTGGCCGCCGTCGTATAAGTGAAATATTCTTGAATACGGCGTAAAACACCAATCAAATAAATAAATAAATACATAAATAAATGCATGTATTGGATTTACCTCTAGGGGGTTTAACACCGTGGTCACTCGGACGTTTAATTCACAATTTCGACGGCGATCTGATTTAGACATCCAAATAAATGGTGCTATTGTTTAATGCTACTTTGGTAAGAAAGACCTCCAAGAACTTCACGGAAGATTACCCAAACCACTTTACCAATAACCTCGACAGTTTCAAGCAGGAAAGGTCCTGGAACGTGGAATGTGCGAAATCTCGACGATTCCTTGCCGGAGAACGGGGGTGAACCTTGCCTGCCTCAACGAACAAAAGTTACACCTTATATTGCATTAATCGACTGGCCCCAGGATCACGAAGCTGTCTTAGACTTAAGTCAGACTAGGTCTTAACTTTTGGCACTAATACAAGACTTAATTTGAATTTAAATGCCAAGATAACTCTTAGTACTCAAATAAAAATTCTTTTAGTTCAATAAACTGTTTTTCGTGATCCTGGGGCCTGGACCACAAGTTTCTAGTGGGATGGTTTGTCAATAACTTTAAGTTTAAAATATTCTAGAGTACAGCGTTAAGTCACAACAAAATAAATTTAAAAAGCAAGTTTTTTTGGAGGCTTTCCACCAAATACTACTCACCAACAGTGAATCCCTTGTCATAAACGGAGCGAAAGCATTCCCAGAGGATTGTATTCGATCTAATTTTGCACGGTCCAAGAACTGTTTCCAAGTTTATTTACACTCTGTATATATAGCCGAATTCAGTTCAACGGGAAATACTTGTCAGCATAAAATTATGTAAAGGCTATAAATTTATTACATTTTTTTATTTATTTATTTAATTGGTGTTTTATGCGGTACTCAAGAATATTTCACCAATATGACGGCGGTCAACATTATGGTGGGGAAATTGGGCAGAGCCCGGGTGAAACCTAGGACCAGACCTTCCCACGTACGGTCTAGCGCGCTGACTGACTGAGCCATGGTGGCCCGAAATAAATAAATAAATAAGTAAATAAATGAATAAATAATGAATTACCTTGGGAGTACCTGTGTATAGGGTAAGACATACAAACATTACTTACTGCTACCCATACTAGGCGGCAAGAGGTACTCTAGGCCGTCAAGGGTTAGGTGAGGGTTTCTGAAAAGGACAAGACATAATTAACTAATAAACTAACTGATGAACAACCAGAAGCTAATTATGGATTTGCTGGGACTGAGGCCACAGTCATAAGATTTGCCGTACGGTTGAAATGCGATGGTTTGTTTTAGGCAATGGCCTTTTCTTTCTACTCGCAGAAGTTGATAGCCTGTTGTACAAGTGAAACATTTCTAAGTATGACGTGAAATAATTATCTAGTATAAACATAAGTAAGTAAAAACGTAAGTAACACATAGTTACTTATTTGGGATGTATATTTCTTTGTTGTACAACCCCATAGATAATCAATAATTCCATGCTCACAAGATGGCGTCCATACATTCCTTCTCATGACTGGAAGAAGATGTAGTCCATGGAGAAAACCATCAAACTTTGGTGAGTTACTGGCGAACTTTCCCACCTGTGACAGATGTCATGATGTTGGAAGGCAACTGGTTTCCTGTAAACTTTATATAAGACCACACGAGAGAACAATCTGGATCGCGTATTACCGCCAAGGTGCCGAGAACAATTCAAGCTGGGGAATTTACGGGGTTTCTCTGTTTCGAGAAAGGGAATGAAATCACGTCTCTTGTATATATGTAGGGACTGAAGTGCAAGCACCTTGGAACGCTGTGTAAGTTACCACTCGCTGCTTTGCATGCATCCACAATTTCTCCTCTCATTCTGAACTAAACGATATAGGAAGTACCAGACAGTAGTAATTGTGTACGTTTTGTTGCCTTGTGAGTACAGGATTTCAGAGTTCATAATGCTGTATTGGGTGATAATTTTGTAGTAGAATGTTACATTGAGTTTGCAGAGCACATTCCAGTAGGGAAGTTTTGAGATGGAACTTTTTTCGCTATATAAGTAGACATCCTAATGCATCATGTGACTTGTCAAAAACGTTAGGCAACTTTTGCTGACATAAATTTACCGATCACCTCCATTGCCATCTTCACGAGGCACACATGACACCCCTTGCCATCAGGAACTTCTTAAGCGCACAAACGTTAAGCTCCTTCAGGTTCTCCATCATTCCTCTACTCTAAATAACTTTTCTGTGAAATCCTTTACGTCCATCTCTTGGTGTATATATGTACTGGAACATCAAACATCATAAGTAGTTGCCTGATGATTCTATCAGGTCATATGACAATATTTTTCTAACTTTTGCGATAAAAGAGTTCGAAATCGAAACTCCTCCATCGGCAAAATTCCGGAAGGGCCTATGATTAGGTTAAAAGTTAATTTCCTTTTTATTTTGATGTTTTTAACTCTTCTCTTTCTGTCCGTTGATTTACCCACAAGTTCTCGTGAATGACGTATTGTGTAGACATCCAAGCCGCGCTCGGGATTTTTTCGCTGCAACATGCAGCTTATATAAGCTGCTTTACCTGTATTGTCTTTTAACATCAGCCCTTAATTTTAGCGGGGCCTAACTGGAAAACAGCGCTGGTCGGTCCGGTGTCAGTACAATGTGACTGTGTGGGATGTCATGTCTGGTGTCTTCGATTTTGATGCTCCAATGTTGATAAAAAATTGTTGAGTATGACTTAAACTCATGCACATATACAATCAAACTGCGACTATACGCTTGCAGGGGGGCCTCCGTGGCTCAATCGGTTAGCGTACTAACGCAGCGCAATGACCCGAAGCCTCCCACCAATGCCGTCGCTGTAAGTTCAAGACCAGCTTATGCTGGCTTCCTCTCCGGCCGTATGTCGGAAGGTCTGCCAGCAACCTGCGGATGGTCCTGGACTTTTCCCGGTTTCCTCCAACCATAATACTAGTCGCCGTGGTATAAGTGAAATATTCTTGAGTACGGTTTAAAACACCAATCAAATAAATAAATAAATAAATACATCAGTTTCACAAATTTCACCACGGAAAGAACGACCAATACAACTATATTCATCTTTCATTCTCTGGTACTACTGATCCCACTGTCAGAGATATGGCTACTGACAATGGGATAAGTATTACACCGATAGCTCAGAAATACAGCTTGAATCAAAATGTATATAGTTGTATTGTCAACGTTCTTTCCGTTGGGAATTTAGTGAAACCACTCCATACCTTTATAGTTTATTTGTACTACTGTGCTTAATTTTACATTTTCAATGCGCACGAGACGTTGAGATAGCAAATTGCCAGAATTTAATTAATTTATATCACACAAGTAAGTTTTTTTCAGTACAATAAATAATCCGGATCCTCTGTAGCACATAAGTTTAGAACTGCACAGATCGAAATTGCAAAATGCGTAATGAATTTAAGCCTACAGCGAGTGTTTGAAAACCTAAATACCGTGTGTTTGTACGTCTGTTCTTTTTTTTCATAGCTGCTGTAATGTCGTCATACGTTTTACAACACAGCCTATTTCATTTAAAACCAAGAGCCCGTGAACAGTAGCGCGGACAACATTTGGATACTGGGTATGAATGTATGTATTGTCCTGTAAATAACAAAATAAGCATATACATTCCCCCTAGAAAACTTCGCAAGTGCATGCATGGTGAATAAATAAGTGTTTCCATTTCTATGGTTTAGGTCTATTTAAAATACGGGTTATAAAAACAGACGCGAGTACTCGCTTATATTGAGATATCTTTTCCCGTACAATGGCGATTCGGTTCCAAGCTGACTTGACTATTGTTCTCTTGTACTGCACGAGTAATACGTTATCAGTCTGTGCACAAAACGTCATCCTAAATGCAGAAATGAACAACAGTACACAGCTTTGACCCGAATTATCTTTGTCAGGAAAAGTTCCACATATCTCCCAAGGTTCCTTATACAAAACCTTCCTATAGTTTAAGCTGGTGTAGTTGAAATTAGCAAACTTGGCATATTATCGCATACATTATATAATGTATAATGAAACGCTTAATGAAATATACTCTGGTAACTGAATTTGTACAGAAAAATTAGACCTAGCATCCCTCTCCCATGGCGATGCACAAGCCTACTGGCTCATCGCTAACTAATTAAATACTACAAAAAATTATTCTCGGTGCGCGTGTTATACGTCCACTCGAATCCTTGCCTGCATATTTCTCAGACAATGCCTGCATTTTGAAAGGAAGATTCTGATTGGCTGTAAGGTTACTACCACGCTTGAGCAGGTAATTCGTAAAATGAAAATGTCCTGCTATGAGGGTGTCATCATGTCTTCGTTAGGAACCATTCAAATCCAAACAATTCAACCGGGCTAGATTAGTTTCCGAACAAACTCTGAATCACTCTAGCTGCAAACATTTATATATATATATATACACACGGCCTGAATAAATATAACACGATCTTGTCAAGCATTAGGCCATTGGGTGAACAATTAAATCGGTGGTGCGTTTTTGTCGCATTGCAACACATTTGTGGTAATGTTCGAGATAATTGCTAAAGTATCCCCATTCACACACAAACGCATATATGTAGTCCTTTTAAAATATTTACAAACAATTCTTCTGAGAGCTATCACCGGATCGCGCCCACACAACGTTCTTGCCACTTTAACCTTTAGCGGATTAGATACGACGCCTAATGATTTTGGTAATTGAGCCGACAATTGGCAAGGGAGTGGTCTCTGAGCACATGCGTTAAGTGCATCAACTGGTTTAATGGCGAGGGCTAAAGATCCGGTAACTTTAAGTCCGACACCAGCTGGAACAATGAATATTATTATGGGTAACGGATTATGATAAATCGTACAGAGGAATTAGTGAGTTTTAAAACAGGATGTATTGTCAAATCCATTTCGACCGGAATAGGTCATGTTTCCTTGAACTGTATCTATTTAAAAACTCGACAAGTTTTTATGTTGATTCCGTCCGGTTTTGAGGTTGATACAAGTGGTATTAAAATGGCACAAATGGAACATAAGCCATATTGTGCCCGAATAAAAGCTAGCTGGCAGTCAAGCAAATACTGAAAACTTCTTGGCAAGTGTCATGTTCTTGACATGAATTATACATGCATGTGTATGCGTATGGTTTGCGAAACCCCTTACTCCGGTATTATAATCGAGTTGGGAAACGGCTAGGATAGAAAACCATTGAACAGGTAATTAAAATACAGATACCGTAAGCGAAAAACTACAGAAAAAACGGGAATCTACCATGTATTCTCAACTTTGTACATTCGAAATTTGAACTCAGCCCTTTTAAAAAGACGGGTTTTTATTTCGCATTTTAGCTTTTTCGCCCACACGACCATCTATTTGTGCAATAGAAGAACTGGTTACTGTGTCTCTGTAGTGCATTTTAATTTAATAGTCACTGAATCAGTGAATGTTGCATAACTGCATTTAAATACCACCAACTACCCAACAGTCACATATGTCGAATGTTTTTCATCGTAAAAATACCCTGGATTTCAGCTAAATATTTGCCGAATTTTACTTTTACGACAAATTGACAAATACCAGATATTTTCCTTTGACCAAATAAAAAAAAACTGGTTAGAGCTAATTTCGAGAACGACATGTTCGTGTTGGTGTTTACTATGGTCTCGTACTGTCGACGTCCTCTAACTAAGTGGGTTTGCTCTTGCGACTGGAGTCATTTTCCACATTCTGTAGTCGAGTTTTGTGTACGCTGTTGCGTCATAGGATCTTTCGATTTGCCATAGGTGTATCGCTATGCTGTCTTTTGGGGCGCTCATAAAAGGGTCGCGTAATACAACAGGTTTAGAGGATAGAGGACGTACAGTAGCGAATCACCTCGTATATATCGTAAAAATCTGCTGATTGAATATCCATAAGCTAATGACATTGGGGTAAACAGGTGGCATTTACTTCATAAAAAAAACAACAACAGGCCTTCATTGAACAGGTGTCCATAAAAGAGCCGGAACAAAGTCACTTCGGACATTAGTCATCCGTGTGCCGTGGTTCCTAGCTTAATTAGCCCTGGCAACCACGTGTCCAGATTCATCGCGCTTCCATATGTTACAAGTTCTTTTGACAGCTATGGACAACTACACGTCACGCTTGTTTATATGGGTAAATTTGACTGTAACTGACGATAAACTCATTATTGGTCATGCCATAGCCACGTTCAAGGTGAAACTTGTAATTATCGGCCGAACAAAGCAGCTAATGGACTGACTATAAACTACAACACAAACACTGGACATGTTAATGGTGTGCAGGAAAAAACGACGATACATCATTATGTGTTACTTATTCGTGTACCTTAGCTGACGGAGGGCTCTGTATACACCGTTTCAGTTTAGACCACTAATATGGCCCTCGCGTTCTTATCCATCTCTCGCCATATTTGTAGGTGCATATTTTTAAACGGGGGTTTGCCAGGCAAATGCGTGGTGAAGTGGAGTTATTTTCCTCTGGTCTCACAAACAAATGAAGAAATGAGTCAATAAATCAAATACCGCGAATTCTTTTCTTTACGCAATAAAAATTACAACTGTTGAGATTACCTGCGTTTTTGAGCGACGTCAACAGAACCGGATAAAAAATGTTATTCGCCATAAATCTGTGTACTTCAACAACCTGTTGGAGTTTCCAGACGTTTGGTCCTCTGGTTTCCATTAGTTCCGTCTTATTTGCTAAGCTAACAGGCTAAAATTCCATCATACGCAGATAACTGGTGTTACATCAGTTATGATAGCAGTGTTTCCTTTTTCGCCCAGAAAAACATATGTCCCATTTTGAGTCCAATTCACGGTTAGATTTTCTACTCGATTGACAGTTCATCACGTTTCTATTTGGTTGTTTCGTCTTTGTCGTCGACCCAAAAGAGTACACCCTGTCTGTGGAAGGCAAATGACAACCAAATCTACATACGTATAAGTTTACGACAGCCCAAAGAACAGGGGAGCGACAGTAAGCATCACTATCCACAATTCACCAACCATCTCTTTTTCATAATACAGACATACTTACTTCCATGGCAGATGTGTGGCATTGTGCTGTGACATAACCAGTGTGGCCATCATTCCAAACACCTGCACGGTTAGGATGTCCATTATCGTGTCACGATCACCCAGAGCACGCGCCTGCTGAAATTGACAAGACGAACATGTGTCACTGACATTGCCTCCCTGGATTCATTAACAAAGAAAGTATGCCTGAATGGTAAAAAATACATGGTATTATATGGCTGTTCTCATATTCCTACATGCTTTTGTTTAGGATGCATTGTAGGCGAATATCCTGGTCGCCATGGAAACACGTCGAGGATGCCATACAATCGATTTGTCTCAAGATACACCTTGCCCCAAGTTAATTGCCTTTCCGCCTCAAAGTAGCGACGAAAAGGAACAGCGAGATTATTGTTTGAAAAAAATGACGGAATTATTAGTAATACCTATATCTCTTATTGTTTTAAACCAAACTGGACAAAGGTTACGATGACATTATGAGGACTGTTGATCAGAAATTTATAAATGTAAATTTCCGGATTAACCACAAATGTGGGGTGAGATTATGCACCTGTAATTTTGGCTGGCAGTGTTTGCTTGTCGCAATATTTCATGAGGTCATTTTCGGATATTTTGACATTGCAATACTGTTATTGTGTTGATCTAAATCAATCTAAATACCAGTGCGGTATTACCTACAATCAGTGCTCAATAAAAAGCGCTCACTGGCCTCTGTCTTCAAATCCCTTTCAATTGATAGATGGAGAACTGCTCAAACGATTTGACTTCATCCGCTCTTTGATTGAAGTTCACCAGATACCGTGCCAATCATGGCTTTGTTCGACGTACGATTTACTGGAAATGGAACGGTAATGGAGGCATTGACAGGGGCAGTAAAACCGGATGAAGTGCTGAAAACAAAAACAAAAAAAATCTAAAAATCTAATCACAGGAGCAGTTTATTTGCGGATTCTCGTGCAGAACTGATTACAGGAATACACGAACATTGTCGTTTGATTCCAGGTTTATTACTGCACTGAGATCATCAAACACGGCCTTGGGGCAAGGAATTAGTGGATTCTCCGTTCTGTATTTATTTGTCAGCCCAAGGTTCGTTCAAGATCACTTATCTTTCACGTCTGTGTGAAAGTCCCTCAGTAACTTGCCAATGGTGGGTGGTTTACACCGGGCACTCCGATTTATTCCACTCATAAAGATGACGGTTATCGTATAAATGAACATTTCTTGAATATATGAGGTTAAGCAACAATAAAATGAGCAAAAAAAAAACAATCAAATGAACAAACACCTCCAAAAATTCGCATGGTAGATCTGCTATGCTGTACCACTGAGTTCAGCTTGCATTTGTCCCTGCAAAATATACAAAAACTCTTGAACGTATTTAAACTATGTACTGCTGTATTGGAATTTATGTCCTAACGTTTAGTCAACATGGGCAAGGACAACGCATAGGGGTGTGTAAAACGCCTATCTGGTTCAAAAATAAATAAGCCGGACATATTTTAAATGACTACACATTAAACGCAGAGAAATGTATAGCGTATCGTCAACCTGTAAAGTCTCCCTCAGGTGATATTATCCAGTCGGTGCTTAGGCGCTCTTCACTGCGGACATATAAAAGCCTACAGCACAGAGTAAAACCAGAGCAGCGACGACAGCGTGATAATTGGCAAATGGCCACGTTAGGCCTACCGGTGAAATCTCAGTTAGGGTTTCATTCACGTAGGTGTTTAAGAAGTAACAACTTACAAAGCTCCTAACACCATTACTTAAGCAGAGTTAGGTAAAAATAATTACAATGATGCTAAATGCGATTCATTAGACGTCACTGGTGGAGATATACTCAAAGTCCTGTGTTGTCATCACATTTAACACGTGTATACACAATAACAAGAGGCACATCTTGGGCACAATTCTCAGAAATGCGCATGAGTAACGTTTAGATCCAATCTCACCACTTAAGGTCTACACATATATACCAATGCGATCAATCAGTCATCAATTTTCATGGAATAAAAATGCTCTTCAATGTCTTTTAGAATCATGACAAGAATTTTTGGATGAAAGAGAACGCAATCGATTTGAAGCTGGAGTTTTCTTTTTCATCCTTTTTCTAACATCAATTCCTATCTCGTGGCCTGATTTTTTTCTTCAAAATTTTGCTCGTGGCTGTCGTTTATTAATTATTTATTTCATTGTTGTTTCACCCCAATTTTTTTCTAAATTCAACTTATACGTTCTCAGTCAATTATAGAGCTTGTAAAATTGAATTTACTAGGTAAATTTCTAACATGCGACGTTCAACGCCCAGTTATGCACGCCATATTTGTGAAAGACAAGTGGTGTTCAGATTATTTCATTGGTGTTTTACGCCGTGGTTAAGACTATTTCACTTCAATATACGACGGCGGCTATCATAATGGTGGGAGAAAACCGGGCAGAGCCCGCGGGAGACTCACGGCCATCCGCAGGTCGTTGGCAGACCTTCTCACGTATAGCCAGAGAAAGAAGCCAACATGAGCTTGAGTTTTAACTCACACCGACCCCAGTGGTGAGAGGCACCTGGGTCACTGCGCCTCGGCTGGCGCGCTAACCCCTCTGGCCACTGTTTCCAGATCGGACAGACAGCAACAAACGTCACCGCAGAACATTTTCGAAAACACCCCCAAAAGGTTACATGCAGAAAAAAAATAAACTGTTCAAAATCGACGAAAGGTATAGTGAACTATTCTGAGTGCAGTAGTGCCACTTATATTTCAAACCAATTGTCTAACACATGACAACATCACAAACGTCAATGGTGTCAAACATTTGAAACAAACGGTCAGGTGAGTGAGTATAAAGGCTTTGCTGAACATCGGAAAAGTCCACAAAGGCGTCTAGAAAATATTTATTTATTTATTTAATTATTTACTTATCTGATTGCTGTTTTACGCCCTACTCAAGAATATTTCACTTATAATACGGCGGCCAGCATTATGGTGGGAAATCCAGGACCATCCACAGGTTGCTGGCAGACCTTCCCATGTACAACCGAAAAGGAAGACAGCGTGAGCTGGGCGATTCATTGATGAGAGGCACGTGGGTCATTAAGCTGCACTGGCGCACTGACTCCCTCGGCCATGGAGGCCCCTGGAAATACCGATCGTTATCAAACAAACATAAGAGACAAAAGCTCGTGTCTGGAATAACATGGCGGAAATGATATAGATATGGCATCTCTTCGTGGCACATATTCACTCTGTTTTCACCTTGTCCTGTAATGTTTTGTGGTTTTTACGTACTCCTTTTCCTTTTTGAATTATTTCTAACTAACATCACCGGCACTAGCATCTCTCCCTGGGAAACAGTTTTGCAAGAGACTTAAAAAAATCGTAAGATCAGTAACATGTGTACAATTTAAATGAATGAGCAAATCTCCCACAAAATGGGGAAATCCATATTATGTGTGTATTTGCCTCTTCCACACTATGAGAGACACTGCAAACATGCGTCCGTTACATTTTCATGGGGCTTGGATGGATACCTTGCTTAGTAAATATAATGATATCATCGATCGTCAAGGTGTAGTATTCCATGAAGTATAAGAATTATTATTTGAAAACTTGATTGGAGTTTTACCCCGTACCCGCTCTCCAGAACGTTTCACTTATTTCGGGGCAGAGCCCAAAGTATACCCAAGTCCCTTCGCAGGTTGCTGGCAGACCTCTCCGCGTAAGACCAGAGAGGAAACCAGCCTGAGCTAAATCCTAAATAAATAAATGAAAACACGAAAAGAGCCCTCCACACCTGCTGCTGTTGTAATCTGTATCCAGTGGTTTAGCGTTTGTATGACCAAATAGCCGTCTATATATCTCGTACCAAAAGCTCATATCATATCAGATGGGAAATTCCGCGAAATACTGACATGCCGATGGAATTAAGAATATAATTTATCAACCGGGGGAGGGTGGAGAAGGTGAGAGGGATGGGTGGGTGTTAGACTGTAGGAGGATTTTAATTAAATCTTCAGCCTGAATCAGATTACTCGGACCAGTAACAATATAGTTCAAGTTACTGTTTCCTGTATAACATGGAACGAGCTCGTCTCTCCATAGAGCAACCTAAGCAGTCTTTTAACCACGAGATATATCATTATTGTCGTAATGGTTATATGATGACTTCAGGGTAAAGTTTCCATCTGCACCTAGTGTATTCCATAGTGATTGAAAGGCAAGTACTTATAATGATAAAATATTTTGCTCTTTTATGACCAAAACAAACAAAGCAAATAGATTGGCAAAATCATCTAGTCAAATAAACGTCCATAGTATACTCACACTGATTAGAAAAGGATAAATATGACCGTCTCTGCGCGTTGATCCCTTTTTTATTAAATGAAATGACGGAGACACGTCCAGTTACACAATGTGCAATTGTCATTTTAATAGTACTGCACCTCAGCTACACCATCAACGGTCATAAAATGTCTTCATGTTTGACAAAAGTGGACCAGCTTGTTAACGTCTACTGTGGCTTTGACAGCAATTAACCACGCAGAAGGGTAGGTTACAAGTAGGACTAATCAGTTTTAAATTGACAGAGGAAAAAAGTTGGAATGTCCTCCTCAAAGTCAAACATTGGTTCTACACAGTCACAATATATTCCACAGGGACCCATGCTACGAAAAGGGTGTAACGTTTCGTCAAACGTAACCACCGTGGGGACGTATCTCTATAGCATGTGTCGCCATGGCAACTGCGTTTGACAAAAGCTGCCCAAATTTGGAAAACGCACCAGTGGGAAGGTGCATAAGAAAGTGTAACGTTTCTTCTCTAAGGTATGGTGTGTTACCTTGGCCGCGTATTTTTGATGTAACATAAACCCTGTTTGTAAAACGGTCTTTTGAGCACTAGAAATACGTCGTTGAATATAATAAGAGAGTTTCTCAAAAAAAAAAACAAAAAAAAAAAACAAAAAAAAAACAACAACAACAGGAGAGTGTCGCAAAAAGTTATTTAGCCTACACGTACGATGCCCAAAATTGAAGAGCTGAAAGTCTTTTAACTTAAGAAACTGCTGATTGAAGGGGAGGTCGTTTGTACCTCCCTAACAGGTTATCAGTAAATTAAAGTGAACAAAATTGCCTGACATTTTTGATAACTCACATGACACAGTTGGACTCTTATTACCTCTTTCGAACTCGAAACTCCTCTGTTGTGCATTTTGTCACCTACTGCCATCGTCATCAAAAGCCATGTCCAGCGATGCGTGTAAAAGCGGATGATATTGCAAACAAAGCAGATTATTGGAACACTATACCTAGAAGCTGATGCACAAAGCCATCGACCTGGGATTCAAACCGGCTATTTGCAAAGACGATGTTGTTATGGAGCTCGCTTTGGGGGAAAAAATCCGGATATCCTGTTGCATAGAGACTTATTTTTTAAAAACAAACCCGAATCTCTTGTATCGTTGTCCACAAATCCAATTGAATATGATGCGCTATATCGGCCTGGCAAAAGATCCTCGGTTTGGCTCGATTTATTCATTTAGTTATTTGATAGGTGTTTTACGCCACACTCAAGCACATTTCACTTAGGCCTATACGACGGTGGCCAGCATTAAGGTATGGGGAAGTCAGGGTAATACACATGACCATCGGTGAGTTGATTTAGCTTTTGCTAAACACAGTTGATGTTCCTAAAATAGCTATGAAAAGGGTCACGGACACGAGCATACACCTCTATGTATGATACGAACTCACCTGTCTGAATATATAGATCCCAAGTTCTAAGTAGCCTCCACTGAGAGCTCGGGAATCAGTGATCTGGTGTAAGCAACTACAATCTCAACAACCCACGTCTACACAACGAGTAACGATCGGTTTCGTCGGTATCACGGTTTTAAGCACATAACCCGAGGTTAGGCGAAATATTCCAATCACCATGTGCAAAAGATCTATTAAACTGAACTGGCGACACCTCATCTGCGTCCCTGATTTTTAGTTGTTGTTGGCCGGTCCGCTGAACGCAGATGTGTTTGGGATTATGTCACTTCTCGGCGGAATCAAAACGTGTGGCTCAGGGGTAACGCGCGTCATTGTGAATGAATACGTAACCGTGTCGAGACATATGCACTTCACTTTACATATATTGTAACTCCATCAATTAATTCACACTGTCAGTGGCTGTTAATGGATTTTTGAGTTGCTGCAACATCGATCTAATGCTTCGTGCACTTATTATTACAATCGCGTGTGATGAATACATTAACGTAGCTTTTAAATTATTTATGTGTGAATATCTGACTTACATAATTATATACACTCGGTGTTTTTGTTGTTTTTATTTTGCTAGGGTGGCGAATATCAGGAATAATTTCTTAGCCATCGTGGCTTTCGTACTGGAGAGTTTCTGTTAAAATCTCGATGTTATAATCATTATCAAAGTATACACCCTAGACCAAAAACATAGCAGCGATGACAGGATGATAACTGGGAAATTGTCACACCAGTAAAACCCGGTCTCTGGCTGATTTAACTCAGTTTAAAGCCCATTGAACCCACTTTGATGAACATTAATCACATTATTTCGCCACAAAACTTTTTGTGCACATTTGTAATCTGACCTGGATAATGTTCGAGCGAAAAGTATTCCTGTACTGTTTGTCTGTGTATGAAGAGCCAATATGACATTTAACTTCTGCATTAGGACCAGAGAAAAGTCGGCGTGACGTCACTGGTGAACCACACAAAGTTTTAGGGCTATTAGATCAGCTACAGAGAACTGGTTAAGACTTTCAGAAGGAACCAGTGACGTCACCTATCACAACGTACTCCCTCAATCCGATTTCACAAATTAAATTTTGACTTATGTCAAAACCGTTAAATTCAATTTTACAACTTATTTTACTCGTGCTTCTGTATAATATACATGTCATGCACCATGCATCCATACCTTTCTTTGAAAATGCCAAGAATATTTTATTTCAGTTAAGTTTTAAAAGTTTTGCTTAAGTACAAAACTGCTTTGTGGAATCGGCCCCTGTTAAGTACTTCTGTCTGAATGCTAACAAAGAATTCATAAAACAAGCTTTCACGACAGACATTGGCGGATCTGTGTTCATAGGAAACAACCATAAAACAATACTAATGTTCACTGTCAAACCAGGCTTAATTTAGCAAGATACATCAAGCATAAGAGAACTATGTATGCAAATCATAGTTCGGGCTGCCAATATGAAAGTCAAATTCAGAAGGCAAGTTTCATTAATACATTAAGCCATGCCATTTCTTGTATGTATATATAAATTGAACGGAATATAGTTACCTGAATGACATCGTGGAGACATACATGTTTAAAAACCGATTCTTCAAATCCGCCAGGTGTAGTTCAAAACACTGTTTTTTTTAGCATGGAAACTTCTCTATTTGTATCATAGACACTGTCTTGCTACAAAGTAGGAAGAAATGCATCATTTTATTGACCATTTTATTTTTAACTGACAATGTATTTATTTATTCATTTATTTATGTGATTGGTGTTTTTCACCGTGCTCAAAAATATTTCACTTATACGCCGGCGGCCAGCATTATGGTAGGAGGAAACCAGGAAGAGCCAGGGGGAAAACCCACGACCATGCGCGGGTTGCTGGCAAACCTTACCACGTACGGACGGAAAAGAAGCCAGCATAAAACCGCTCATGTAAGCTGAGCAGTTACATGGTGTAGACTTCTTGTACTATGGACGTAATGAAATTGACGTATATGGTAAGTATTCGTGCACTTACCGATTACAGGTCACTCCCCTTATGGCTCTATCTCGCGCTGAGACTGGGTTGTTCAGACCGCTGGCGCAACTGGAGAAATAGACTGCTTGACGGGAAAGCGGCATTTACTTACTGGTATCTGTTTTTGTGCAAAGAGACATATACTACATGCATACGTACTTGTACACATGCGTGCCATACTAACCGGGAAGGCATTGTCACCAAAGTGGTTATGTACACAAAAGAAATGTCAATAATTAACTCGCGCATGTTTGCCGTTTGCATTTCTCTGGAGACATGTCTGGACTGCATTCAGGATGAGTTGCATCCGCTCCCAAAGAGCAGAGATGTTTCACATCACTAATTTAAATGCCTCTGACTACAGCTCTCCGGGCGATAATCGTCGTGAAAATTCGAGTCATGTTTCACAAATGTTTTATATATGTCGACCAACATGCATTAACGGCGTTTAAGTCAATATGCAAGGCCATTAAAGTCGTCGGCCCGGAAACTGACAACGGATTCATATCTGCACAAACCAGGATTCTGTTGGTGAATTGGAATCCCCGAAGCTTTGTCCGAAAAGCTTTGAACGAAATTGATTTCATGTAAATATTCATCAAATGCAATGAAACGGCAATATTTTATGTAATTCTAGATCAGTGACACTTAAATTAGCAGTTAAGATCATTGCTGATGTTTTTTTTATCACCTAATTCGAATTATGGCATGGTGTTATGGGGCGTGTACAGGTGATTGCCGATCATTTTCATGGATGCAGAAAATCGGAGTGCCCGGGTTAAACCACTGACATTTATCAAGACACCAGGAACTTTCCCAAGCGTGACGTACAAACTGGCACATGCGCTACACTGGGGAAAGACAACTGGTCTTCAGCGAACCTAGGATTGTCAAAATTTCCCCACACGGAACTCCATTTGGTGGCTTAGTTACTGTCACCAGATCATCAAGGCCGATGGGACATGGGAAATCTATGCAGAGATTTATTAGATCGGTGTTTAACGTCATATTCATGAATATTTTACTCATGCGATGGAGGTCATTTAATGTGTGGAGAATGCCGGAGTGTCCTCAGGGTAAACCACCGACCCTTGGCAAGTTACAACATATGATGTACAGATATGCACACAAAATAGGTAACAAAACTTCTTTAACGAACGTTCACATTAGCCACACCTGTCCAAGGTCGGGTTTGAACCCACACTACATAGCGGTTGTTATGACAATTAAGACCCTGTACAATCACCACACGACGGCCTGCTAACTTTAGGAGACATCTGAGCACGGCGTAAAACACCAGTCAAATAAATACATAAAGTCGAGGGGAAGTCTACGAATGCCCTGTCCAAGTGTGCTGAACTCGCATCTCGTGTGTCAGCGTTTGAGACGCACGCAGGTTATCACTAAACCACGATCCGCTTCTCTCTTCCTGTTGCACGGATATGGCTACAGTTCACAATTAAAGCTCTCTGGTCGAAAATGTAGTAATCAGCTATTTTATGTGTACTTTCCTGTGCTCTTGTGGACAGTCTTTTCCCATTTTTTCTGCTTGTTGGGTGGAGTCATTTTTAGGAGAGTCTTCAAAGATTCATTTCAGGTAGAATCTTGTGAGTTTTCAGGAAATGACCAACTTTCTTGAACGATTTGTCTGGGATGATTTGACCGTGTCCCAGAATCCCTCAATGAAGAGCTAATAAGACATGACTTCTCACAACATGTACTTTTGCCCGGGTGCATCCACCCTAGTTTCCTGAAAAAGGGGTGCGATGAAATCGTCCAAGAGTAAGGTCTTTCAAGGCAAATCGTCCAAGAAATTTGGTCAACTCTCCAAGATATAGTGTCAAATCATCACAATAAGGTAAAGTCGTCCAAGATAATTATAACCTACATATGGTGGAGTCCTCTTTGGCGGCGTGATCATTAACTGGTCTTTTCTAAAGCTCGATGCACACAAAATATAACGAACTAATACTGCTAAGCCCGTCTTGTTTGCGGGCACTTGCTAGTGCGCGTGGTAGATTTACCCTCCTGGCCCTTTCCCATATAAGGTTTGATTTGATTTGACTTGTGTTTTACGCCCTCCTAATAAATATTTCACTTATACTACGGTGGCCGGCATTATGGTGGAAGGAAACTGATGCTAAGCTCGATGGAAAGCCACGACCTTCCCACGTATGACCTGAGAGTCCCCATATAAGGCTTTAATAGAGTTTTGAGAAGGTCATGTGCTCGCGTGTCTAACACATGCTTCGTCCAGTGAAACTCACAATTCTGGATGTTGACAGTAGGAAAAGGTGATTCATGGCATTTTGGAAAAATTCTAAGAACAACATTACCTTTGAGATTACTCACTCATGCCATCATCTAACCCACCCTCCTCCTCATCACTCCCACTTGATATTTTTTGAGTGACTTAATATGAGTCACGTTTATAGTGGTAAGTGAAAAGTTAGGCCCACCCTAAGCAACTTTCGGAGAAAAGCAAAAGTGCGATCCTCTGTTTTAGGTGGCATCTACTCATCTCACATGGTGTCAACGAGTTAATTCACAGCTGGATATTTGAGGAATCTCGGATGGAAATGACTCCAGATATACAAGGTACCACTTTGGTCAACCGAGTATATAGGAGCGACGATGCTGACATATGCATGTCACATATAATAGATCTTCCACGGGTTTTCTATAAAACGTGGTCCTGTACTACATAATTAACCGAAAATAAACCCTACACTTGACGATATGACAAAAAATCCATCAAGGACGCCAGGCAAACAAGACAAACATGTTTTAGTTCGTTTAACTTCGTGGGCACTGCGCTTTGCTAAACACCTGGTAAAGTTTATACTACCAAAGAGGATCCAACTTTTATATATACGACATGATTATATATCTTGGGCGATTTAACACTGTATCTTGGACGATTTGACTCTATATCATGGACGAGTTGATAAATTTCGTTGGACGATTTGACCTATTCCCTTGCACGAGCTGACCGACTTTCTTGGAGAATTTGTCTTTGACGATTTTGGTTCAGAACGACTTGACCTGTATCCATGATTTTGAGCCCTATCAGTTGTTTTTTTCAATTTTGCGACAAATTTCATCGGTCAACCCTTCCAGAAATTTGAGTGGAGCTGTCACAGGGGATGGGGATTTATAACTCGGGAAGGGGGGGGGGGCTCGTAGATTTGGGGTCAGCGCTGTGAGGCCAAACGTTAACATGCAAGTAAATGGTAAATTAATTGTGGAACATTACTTGCTCACATAGAGACAATCTACAAGCAAGGGGCATCACTCTTGTCTGACACAGTAGATGAGAGAATGAGTGTCTTTCGACCCTTTTCTTGAAAGGGATTGGAGATTATAGAATTTGAACGCGAGATTTGAAATCCTGACACCAAACTTTGTAAACTCATATCCGTGGCTTTTTTACACGCCGTTATAGGCTTGCTGATGTAACGTCAGTAATATTACTTTGAGATTTTAAGGGAAGGTTACGGAAACCATATACTAGTCAATGTACGTTGAAATGCGGAAATCAATTTTCAGTGTTTAATTCAAATACGATTTTTACATGTTCATTCCTATACCACTGAAAGAACCGAAGACAACGGAATATACCTATACGTATAAGGAAACACCTAGTTTGCAAAAATAGGCAATAAGCTGTTTTCATTTAGTACCCATGATATAACGAGCCTAGTTAAACTGTAAGTGCTCAGTGGGTTAGCGCGCTAACTCAGTGCAATGACGTACAAACCTCCCATCAATGCGGTCGCTGTGAGTTCAAGTCCAGCTCATGCTGGTTTCCTCTCCGGCCGTCCATGGGAGGGTATGCTAGCAACCTGCGGATAGTCGTGGGTTTCCCCTGGGCTCTGTCCGGTTTCCTTCCACCATAATGCTGGCCGCCGTCGTATAAGTGAAATATTCTTGAGTACGCCGAAAAATATCAACTAACTAACTAAATAAATAAATAAACTGTAAGTTCTGGTCTGTATCCTATGCACCATCAGCACGATCATACGTTTCTCGAAAACATACTAATACATTTCGATTCATGAAAAAACGTGCGGGATCATGTAGGGTATACATGTAAGAGACTACAACATTGAGAGTAAAACCAAACCAATGACGACAGTGATATTGGTCATGTAGTCACGCGCAACCAGTCATATTCTGTCAATTTACGTCAGTTAAGGATTGTTCGAACTGTTCATGTAAACTTACAAAGTACCGTTTCCAAACAAAGTTGAACACGGTATGGCGATGTTCAAATTTTGGCTACCTGTTTCATCTTTCCAACAAATGTTCAAAACATTTTAAGTGAAAAATCAATCATCAACTGTCTATTTATCAAGTGGCTTCTGTTATACATCAGATTACCTTCAAAATGGCAACCACAGGGTCGAAAGCATTGTCTTTTCAAGACGTAAATGAACCTTATAAAGGCATTCCATCTTTTTCGAAACCTCATATGCACTGCCGATGCTCTTTTTTCACTGATCATGCTGTAATCTTTATTACCACTGCATTGTGTTACCTAATTCTGACCACGCCATGGGAGCAGGGGGGGATTGGGAGTCGGGGAGTTGCTACTATTTAGGCATTTCCATGAATAGTTTTCAACTGAACTGATGTATACTAACCAGAGGTTGAATTTCAACTGTAACGTGCAGCCATTTGACAACTATCACACTGTCGCTGCTCTTTTCTGACTCTCTTGGCAGTAAACCTAGACTTTTATATTCCCTGCAATTCCAGCGTTGTGGGAAACTTTTTCGATATTCGTCTAAGCTTCTACACCGTTAACATGGCCCCTATTATACATTAATGTATTCAATGATCGCCACATTGGATACATGTACAGTAACAATGAAAGCGCAACTGAGATACACGCAATGTATTTAATTATTGAAACCACATATACTAAATTGGTTCACGATGCTTTGCGTCTTCTTGTCATCAATAAAAACTACTGACTGCTTCTCTTTGCATGAATCCGTCGTAATTCTTTTATATTTTGTATATTTTCTTAGTTCTTCTGTGATTTGTGTTATTTGTCGTCCTTGGAAACTGATCTTGAGATTATTGACCCGGAACGCCCATTTTGGTTTGACGCCTAGGTTTAACTAATAACTAATATTATTGACCACGTGGTTTTAAAACCACCTTCTGTCTAGTCTATTCTGATTTTGGACGCTATAATTCTCATGCCAAAGTCCATGTCCGTGTCCTGGTTGTAACAAGTTCTTGCCACGATAAGTCTGAAATGCTGTCAATGTGACGCTCAATTCCAGTCAATCATATAAAAGTCGACCAGTTTATCAAGTTCTTCAGCTGTCCCGGAATCAAATATCATGTTAGGGATAGTGAGTTAACCCATATGTTTTGCCTCTAACCAGAATCTAGTTCATCAAAATTATTTCCTACGTTTTTGATTGTTTCTTAAACGCTATACCCTACTTCCTATGAACGTCTTCTGTTTAATGGGAAATTGGGTTAGTAACCAGCGTGCCTGATGTAAAGTGTACTGTACACCACAAGCATTGTATTATGATACATTGCTCATATGATATAATACTAACTTACCTAATTATCCCCAACAGTTGACTTCTTGAACAGGGGATGGATGGGCCGGGGGAATTAATATTCCTTTCACAAATGATAGATTCCTGATGTCTGAAATATCAAAGGTTTTCCTGAGTAGCAGGTAGGTTGTCTGCACAGGTTAGACGTCAATGGCCTCAAGGAGCTACCTGTAATTGGCTTGATAATGAGGTTATGCAATTAATATCATGGTATAGAAACATCGTCAGTCCTGGAAGCATTGTAGATGATGTGGACAGGTTTGTCCTCTTGCTAACCTGGTGTATTTTCACTGTGAGGTTGCAAGTCGGCTTGGCGATGTCACATTGTATCAGACTGGGCCCAACACAGACAAATTTATAATGCAATTTCATTGGATGCCAGTGATGTGACGTCGGATTTTTACTTTCTCTTATTTCTGTGCAGAACCTTTGGTGATGTTTCGGTCTGCAATGTCACTTTGCACTGGTATTTATATTCAAAGGTTAGCTTTTAGAAATTTTAATATTATAGACTTGGGATGAAAACATTTGTCACGTCATTAGCATCAGAAATGGTCCATGCTGTATACCATAACATTCTTACGCAAGATTTCATTCAAATCAGTGATAAGAAGTCTAAACAATGTTTTTGATAAAGTTAGTTTTAGGTATACTATAGTTCTCAAAAAATTAATGACTACAAGAAGTGTACAAGGAGGGTAAAACCAGAAGAGCGCCGACTGTGTGACAGTTGGCAAACATAAACGGTGAAGTTCAGCCTCTTCTCAGTGTACCTCAATTAGGGTTTGAGTCTAACTCTCAATGTAAATACTCAAATAGTGAAAGCTTAGAATCTCCCTCGCATTGTGGGTTAAGCAGAATTAGGTTTTACAAAAGTGCTATGTATTTATAATAGTTTAAATACTGCGCTGTCGCCACATTTCGTAAACAAAACGAAAACAATACAGAGGATAATAAATCGGGAATGCTTGGTCCACCAGCAGAACCCTGGCGTATGCAGGAATACAGTATAAAATGCAACACCACAGGTAGTAAAACCAGAGCAGCCAGGGTGAAAGACGGCCTCTGATCAATTTACCTCGGTTGGGCTTTATTCTAACTGTTCATGCAATTTCTTGAAAAGTAGTAATTCATACGCCAGCAAGAGCAGTATGGTTTCCACACAATTAGGTAAAGGAGTGATTTACCTGAGTTGACTTAAGTTGTTTTAATGGCTTTATAATTGTATTCAGGCCACTGTTACAGTAGGAAGTGTTTTCAGTCTAACATATAAGCTATGTCGACAATTCTGTACACCCTGTTTTCTAGACAATTGTCAGTGTTGACATATGTATTATTAAAAATATTGATACACATGCCGGCATTTCTTGCAAAACTCACATGTTACCATTGTATCAATGTTGTTGGCAACCAGAGAGAAGTGTCTTTCCATTTACCAATGGACGCTATAAGGTGAGTGATAGCATTGATTAATTAATTGAAATCAAGCAGCAAACAGTGTTTACCAGGTCAAAAAAAAATTGAATTGTGTCAATCTTTTCGAACAAAATACACAAATTGTCATGCAACGGCACGTATGTAAACTGTCGCAGGAATGGATTTTATTTTGAATTTTGTCGCAGTAGCTTATTTTCCTTTTTTAATCATTTGATATGCTTGCATATCGAAAGGGTGGTGAGATATGATTACTTAGGATATACCACCCTGTCATCTTATTTTGCCTGGGGATGTATATATATCACCGCCATCGCAACAGTTGTCGTAACCCTCTCGCCCGAACACTTCTATCTCAATCGCTGGCTTAGAGCAGGGGCGGGTTCAGTTGGGAATTTGTATAGATATCTCCGTGGGCCTTTGGTCTACAAACCTTGAGTGATTGTTTAGGTACTCTTAACGATAACCATGTTGATACTAATACCTTCTCATGCTCGTGTTCAGGTTGACACCAATAAAACTGACCTCCATCGTACAAAGGAAACATTCTTTAGTATGGCCTTAACATAAAACAATAGTAACAATACTAATAAGCAGAAAACAACACTAACAGATAAGTATGAACTGAAAAAACAAATTGTGTGTACGATTAGGACGCTGTTTATCATCACAGACAAACTTCATTAACGTTTTCAAACAGATCGTAATGGCATATTTAAAAACAATGCTGATTTTTTTATGGTCTAATGAAGGCTCAACTTCCAACAAACAATAAACTCAATGCCTTGTCTTAATAATACATAGGCAAAGTTCTTAAGTTTTCTTTTACTTTAAACAATATTCAACATCGGTTTCAATCAGTAATGCATATAGTCGTTTTTACATTGCATCTGATGGCCTGTTGTTTCATTACGTAGTATTTTAGACTGCCCGCCAACACTGACATCTTTCACGGAAACTTTGGCTGAGAGAGGATCGTGGCCCTTTCCCCTAAAATAAGGTGGCCATTTCCCCTAAAAAAAATTACTGTATCCGCAAAGAACACCCCCATTTTCAGTCTTTGCATAGGAAACAGTGTCGTTCACTTACATAAAGTTTGCGGTTAAAGAATCGCACCAACCATCTATCCTTGAAAGGTCGCCACGTTTTAGGTTCATCCCTAACATTGTCAGATAAAAAGGTTGACAAAAGCGGAACTTACAAAATCTACATAATTTTACTCACCTTTATAATGGGAGTGAAAACATTCTTATATAAGTTTTCAATCATAATGGATATTCCAAATCAATAATCGCCTAGACCAATTTCCTAACCAAAGTTCAACAAAACCCACACAGGATAAAGAAAGAATATATACAGTACGAAATAAGGACAGATGTATGCAAAGAGCTGTCGTTGATGCCGGAGAGGCACAAGAAATGTTTTAGTCGCATAAAAATCAGCATCCCAGTCCTTTACCATGCTGTTATAAAAATTGTCGTTAATCAAAATAGGTATTTTAGTTGAGCTCTGAATGCATCTGATCATATATCCAGTATTCAACATATTTATTCAACACGATGTATAGAGCGAGCATGTCATGAATACTAAAGGTTATATTTGTTGGAGTTCTGGTCGTAGTAAGAGGATTTTGCGGTTTGACGTCTCTCTTAATATTATTTTGGTCCTATATTAGTCGTGTATTCTTGCACCAAGTAGCAGGTATGTGGCAGTGCCCGACTACAATGCCAAGAATTTGAATACACCCTACAAGGAACCCCCGTGGCCGAGTGGTTAGTGTGCTAGCCCAGGTGCCGGCTACTCCGACTGTACATGGGAAGGTCTGTCAGCATCATCTTCCCCGGTTTTCTCCCTCAATAATGCTGGCCGTCGTTTTACAAACATTCCTTAAATGAACACATTAAGACATCCTACAACTAAGCTGATATAAGAGCAGTTCGTGGTCGAGAGCTTAAACGATCTTCAAATCGATAGGGTACACTATAGGACGTTTCGAGACGGTTGATTGAGAAATATATATGAAGTAATCACTGTGTTAATTAGTTAAAAATTCTTCGATGACTTCTCTGATTAGACTGTTGATTGGATGATTTAGATATGTTAATGATACAAGCTAACAAGGGTCTATAGTTTTCAGTTTGGCAAGACATTTGCTTAACTTTCTGTACTCAGCGCCTACGTCATGAAGATTGTTGATTCGATCTGGCCTGCACAATGCATGCACATGGTGTTTGGCATGCTGGGTGTAACATAGACAAAGAACCGATTACGGTGTAGTACAGACAAACACCAGAACTCCTCTTCCTCTCCAAGCTTTAAATCGCCTTTGTGCATCCCGTGGGTACACAGGCACTGTCCTCCTTGTTTACGACCGTGGAGGATTTGCCGTGCACACATGTAGTTATATCATAAGGCAGACCAGAAATTGCTGTATATGAGCTAATCAATAGCCTGGTGAGGATATAAGTAGTGCCTACCTCCTTGACGCATCTAGCCGCTTAGGTTAGCCTGGAGAGAGACGGGAGACAGGTGCTCTGCATGCTGGGTCCAAGACACTCCCCTAGGGAATCCGCTCTTATCTCCTCAACCCCTTCCGTAATGAACACCTTCATCCTATGGATGCTGGCTGTGGCCCTGCTGCCGGGGAAGGCTTCTGCACGTGGAGAGTCCCTCAGGTGAGTGGTTGCTAACTGTGTATTTTTATAACAGACCGCAAAACTGGAAACGTGGTGCCGGCTCAAACTACAGTGGCAACGAAATCCAATCACCCCTGGTACACAGCTTTTCTTAAAAATTATCTTCCAGGAGGTTAGCTTGGGTTAACATCCCTGCATATTTTACCTCATTCTATGTAAGCCACGGTGCCAGGGTGCGTTTAAGCTGCTACTCTTAAAACATTTACATCAAACGTTAGAACAAAGCTATAACTGACGTTAACTGACGTAAACTGTCCGGATTTCACCCGTTATACTGTAAATTGCGATATTTAAATTATAAACACTTCCATGAGGCACATGTTAAGCATTTGGAGATTATTGCATTGTAATATAGGCCTATGGACATATTTTAGACACTTATATTTAATACTTAAATATATGTGTTTATTTATTAAACACGCTTACTTGGTCATTTTACAGTGTACTTATCACACTGTTGTTCCTGCCCTCTTTTTACTCTGCGTTCTGTATAGTCTGTTACATTGTGACCATAGCTGAATGATGCAGAAGAAAGACTCAACAGTTTTGTTTTCAGAAGACCGATGATTCCAGCTCACTGCCTGTTACACCAAGTGTGATAAACTATACGATAGCGTAAATAGCTGTTTTAAAAGGTGACGTAAGATTGTAAATACTTCGACAATGAGGACTATCAACGATTAAAAACCTAAGATGCTTTCGGCTCAGGAAGCGAGAACGCTAGACGCGATAGAAAAGAATTGGCTACTGTCCAAGAATGTTGGGCTAAGACATGCGTTACGAGGCAACGGAGACTGTCAGTCAACCTATCTGTTTCTTCCGTTTTGAACGTTAGTGTCAGGAGTTCTTCGATCCTATCACCACGGTATCTCCCTGTCTATCTAACGAATGTCATCGCCGACATATATTTTATATATAGGGCTGCATGGTTGGAAGGCCAATGCCGGCCGAACACACCTTACATTCACCCGCAGTACAACAGCACCAGACCTGTCGCTCCACTGAGTCACAGTACACCAGCCGGCAGGGGCTGACCAACCAGTCTAAAGCTGTCCACTTATACCAAGATACCAAGCGACCATGATGAGAGAGTTGATGTTTATTTGTTATTTATTTCATTCGGTGTTTCACACAATACTCAAAAATATTTCACCCATACTAAGGCGGTCAGCGTTACTGTGGGAGAAAACCGGGTCGGGCCCGTTGGAAAATCTGAGCCAGTTTAAACCTTTCAATATGTTTTTATCATATCTTAGTCCCGTACTTCGAATAACTCGGGCCATCTCAAGAGATTCCAGCCAGATTTAATGCACCCCCAATGAACACATGCTGGAGAGATGGAGAACACAGCGTTCTCTGTTGCAAAACCCAACAAGCTTACTATCGTCAACTGAGAACAACATGTTCATGTATGATTTTTACATTAATCAAGTCCTTAACTCCTCATTATTTGTATCAGCCGTAGCGTAAAAAACGAGCCCATAAGAGTACCATTAGTCCGGAACAGGCTGCCGTGTGCGATGTTTTTCAAGCTTGATCGATGTAATCGGGTAGTTCACCATTTATGCCTTTCAATGGTGCCTTGGTAGCCGTCATACATGCCACAGAACTGCTCTTGTTAAAATACTACGAGTGCAGACGCTATATATATATGTGTATAATTTGGAATGAACAAGGGTAATGACGTTTTTGAATTTTGAAGAAGGGATGGATTGCTCCGACCTCTAGGACATTTGAGTTTTTAAGCAAGTTTTAAGCAAAGAAACTCTCAAACATGACTTGGTTTTGGATTAATCAAGATTGCTGTCTTTATTTATTTGTTTGGTGTTTTAAGACGTACTCAAGAATATTTCACTTGTATGACAACGGCCAGCATTATGAGGGGCGGAAACCGGGCACATCCTGAGGAAAACCCACGACCATCTGCAGGTTGCTGGCAAACCTTACCACGCACGGCCGGAGTGGAAGGCAGCGACTGCATTGGTAAGAGGCACACGTGTTATTGTGCTATGACGGTTAAATATTATGTCCAATAATGTTTCCTCAATCCTTACATACATTTTTCATTTAAAGAACAATTCCATCACATGACGGCATTGTTATTGTTGTTGTTGGGATGGTGTTGAACTTGCTCGTGGGGTGCATTTTTGAAATGCCCATGCGTCACAGTTTGTGTCCACATTAGTCCATTTTTTCACCCACCATCAAAAAATGTCAACCTCTGTGTCTGTCTGTCGGCGTCACGTCTTCATAGTGACAATGGTTGTAGTGCAGGCAATGAAATGATTATAGTATTACTTCTCTGGCATTGTATCTATAGATGTACCCGAGGAACCTGTAGACTTCTTTACGCACAACAAGGATTCTCCCTTTATCCAGACAAAAAATGAACATATCTACCCTCGGGCATACTCATCAATCTTGTGGTTTTATCATGAGCATGACTACCCTTTTACACTGACTGTAATAGTTATTGTTGTTATCTTGTGAACACTAGATTTAATCAAATAACGTCTCGCATGCCTCACCTGGATATATAACGTGGGGCCAAAGGGAGACGTGTGAACGGTCACGAAATTTTCAGTTACTCAGCGTTCTGATAATTATATTCTATATTCCAGTGACGTTTAACAAATTGTAATTAACATCCCAGCATTTCTTTTACCTAATTCCGATTAAGACGTGGTGCTAGGGGACCTTTAGGCTGGTACGATTTCAGTATTTACAAAATAAAACTGATGAAAATTGACAAAGAGGCAGGATTTCAAATGGTTACCTGTGGCTTTTTGCGTCATACTGTCGACGTTGCTCTGGTTTAAGCCTCGGTACTGTAGTTCTTTATTTCGTATACTTCCATGAAAGATTCCTGGCTAACATCATGTATAAGACAGGAAAGGTTACCGGTATGTAATTATTTACATGACGAAAACATTCTCAAGAACGAGAAAGTTAAATGTTTGGGGGCTAATAATATCTGGCTGTTCAGGTATTGTTGGTGGGAATAACCTTCTCCGAAGATCCGGGAACAATTCTAAGTTACAAGTGCCTGCCTCATCCATAATATACACTGTAAAATTATCAAAACGCATTTAATGGGCGATTAAACTTGAGGCAAGCGTCTTTAATAAATATACACATATATTTAGGTATTAAACCAAAGTGTCTAAAACATGTATATATAGGCCTACACTATAATGCTATAATCTCCAACTGTTTAATATCTCATGTATATAAGTCTTTATAAGTTTAACACGTGTAGGCTCTATACAACTGTCCAATCAAGCACTTCAACAAATCTTAAGCAGAAATCTAACGGTTTGGTTGTGCCCTAGTCATCGATTGCCGGGTGTTTTTGTTTGTTTCCTGTATGACCCTGATGCCTACTGATGCACACATGATACAACTATCTGGCTAACACGCAGGGGTCATTTTCATGAAAGGTATTTAATTAGTGTTAAGTAGTCCTTAGGTAAGTGGACTTCATATCTCTACAACATAGGTAGTCATGGTAATTAGAGGCTTACATGGTTATGTGGGCTTCATTGATGGGGTCGCAGTTTTCGAATTATGTCATTACGACGTGAGAGTGGCGTTGCGTCTTTACGGCATGATAGGGCTACTTACCTACCATTTTACATGATACTATTCTTGTCTAGATCAAACTACGGGCTGAATGTCATTACTCTTGAAATATTTGAAACATTAATTAGTAATCTGTATTCTATATACCACACAATGTTAAAATTAAACAGGGGACATCATGTCACCAATGGACGTCACCCACTGTTGTCAAAACGTGGTATCTCGAATCCTGCAGTGAAATAGCCAATCAAGTCCCGATTTTATTGGTTCGCCGTTCTAATTACAGCACTTCTCCTCCCACAGCCTGGAATACGTCGGCAGTGGAAGAGTTATTCGACTATTTTCATCAAGTGGAACTTCCTCCTGAGTTGTTGGGAAGTAAGTGAAGCTCTAGAAGTACTGCATTATCTTTTAACATTGAAGTGATTTAATCAATAGAGCCTCGCTCTCACTGTCAAGTATATCATTAACATTATGAAAAGTCCATCTGTTTCCATGGTTACAGGTAACAATATATCTGACAACTGTTTGCACTGAATAAGTTGAAATAATACTGAATGCGAATTTATTTGTCGTCTTTTTCAAACGTCGTCTTTTTAAGAAGTTTCACGACAGATTGCCTGCTTTTCTACACAGACAACCCCTCTGCAAAGCAGTATTTCCTGCCAATACGCTGCCATCATCATTGACAACATATATACACTAGATACTCACGTTACGTAGAGGTTAAACATTATTTCTTTCCTTCTTTGTGTAGAGACTTCGCTTTTCATTTATTGTACTTGCGCAGAAAATGGAGGGAAAAATGTACAGGAAGGCATGTACAGAAAAAAGCTCTACATTAATGTTTTAAAAATATATGAGGTGATATTTTCATATGTAGCTTTGGGCACACACTTGATTAGCAGTGGTTGCATTGATTTGTCCGAGTCGGGGGTTCCCCTGAAGGGACTGTCCGAGCGGGCTCTAATCAGTGACATGTCATGCAGTGGAGTACTGAATAAAATATAAATGGACTTTACCTCCAATGTCTTCTGTTGTTTTCTCTCCACAGCTCTGACGGTTGTAAATGTGTCCCTGTTCATCAACAGTTTTGACACCATTAACGAAGCCACCATGGTGAGTCCTTTAGGGCGTGGTCTGGGTTTCGACGTGGGACATGAAAACCCACTATAAGATAAGTGACGTTTCCGTATCGATGTTGTAATCTCTCTGAAACTCAACTCGTTTCCACTCAACTGGTCTTGCGGAGTTGGTCCCAGCCGGCGATGGCCTTAAATACGATTTACACGTGAGGTAAAAACCGAACACAGCTCGACGGTTGTGTCGAGTTGTAAGCCCTCGTGTATGCAATATAATAACGCGACTCATCTGGAGTGGTACTCCAGTCGTTACATGTATGCCAGTCAGTTTTAAAGTCGTATGTCACCCGAAGACTGAGATCAACTGTATACGACCAGTTGGGTTGAGTTGAGCGGCACCTTAAGCTCTCGTGTATGCCGGGCTTAAACGGCATACGGTCGTTAAGTGTATGCCGGTAAATCTTTGAAGTCCCATGGCCATTAGCGATTGGGGATAACTGCTGGCGACCAGTTGAGTTCAGTTGAGTCGTGCTGCTCGTGTTTGAAAAACTACAAGTCGTTATATGGACGCTTACTACCCGACCTGCAACGGTCTATTTGAACTGAGTTTCGGTTTGAGACCCTGTGTATACGTCGAGTGAAAATTAGTTATCAAACAAAGAATTAGGACACGATATTGAGATTTCTGTGGAATCTTCAGTTATTAATAAACGATGAAGATGATATTCACACATGTACTAAACCAAATCCGTTTTCCTTCCTTGAAGGGCTTGTGAGTCAAAAACGACTCTACAAATTACAAATGAGCAATAATTCATGAATTAATATTTATTTTGTATTATTTCCTTTTTGTTTAGTTACGTTTTTTTATTTTCAAATAATATGTCATTTGCATGCATGACATATATTCAGGTTAAATGTTCTATGCAGCACACCGGATATATAATCGAGAAGAACGCATGCGCCATTCCATATCCGGTACTGAACAAATCTTGTTTGCGCCTTTCTTTCATTGGTTCACTGTATTTTCTCGTCAGCTGGATTACTCTGACACGAAAAAATGGATATAAGTGGGAAAATTTTGATGCACTCAAAACTTTTGTTTTGCTACAGAATGAAAGATTCTGGCTTAACGACATTTCGTAAATACTGCAGCCGAATAGTGGTGGGTGTAATTTTACCTGTAAATATCTCGCACTGACGGGAATGTTGTATCTCTCTCTACAAAGTTCATAGTGCAGCGTTCACACTGGACGGAACACTCCATGGGACCCCACGGTTTTCTTCTGTTAGAGATATAACATGGCGGCGAGTGTGAATCCGATTTACATTGTAAGTTAAGTTCGTGAATTTCTGGATTACTGGTGATTGGTTTTCTCCGCAGGATTACAGACTGGATGTGTACCTGAGGATGATTTGGTTGGATCCGAGGCTTACCTTCCCTCCAGATATCGATTTTATAGACAGAGTCGAGGTCAATTCTCACTTCGTAGAAAAAATTTGGAAGCCGGACCTGTATTTTCAAAACGAGAAGACCGGAACTGTTCACACCGTCACCGATAAAAACGAACTCGTACATTTATACAGCAACGGGACTGTTCTCTACAGCTCAAGGTAAAACCGGTCACTTCACGTCATTGACGTAAGCTATATTCCCTCAGTTCTGTCTACAATCTCTCATACTCACTATCAAAATTAGCCTTAATCAGTGACACGAGCTGAGCGTGGTTATTAGTCCAACGGCAATACCATCAAGCTACGTTCACACCGGGCATGGAAATCGGACCGGGGCCCGAACCGAATTCGTGATCGAAAACGTTTTCGGAGATTTCACACATGGGAAATGCTTTGCACGGATTCGGTTCCCAAAGTACATTTATTTCGTGAATGAACTTATCATTAATTATTTTAGCAGTGGATCATCTGAAAATACCATTAGTAATCAACATATAATTAGAAACCTTACGAAGATACTACATGATGTGTTGTTTTTGTGTTGAGGAAGGTACCTGCAGAAGGTCGCTGGTTTTGTCTGTGTTTAGCCTTGTTTGATCCACCGATAGAAACCTGGCCATCGTCTTATTGATGAAATGTTCTTCTCCTTCGGTACAGAAACAACTGAAAGAAATAAAGAAATAAAGAAATAAAAATAAATAAATAAAGAAATAAATGTAATGAGTGGTAGCAAACAATCCAACAAACGTGATGGGAATGCCGATGGCAGCTCGAATTCCATGTAACCCCATTGAAATCTTCAATTCAATTGATCCAGCTCAATGCATCAACGAAGTCCTCAAACACAAACTATTTTTCCTAATTGCTATGCCAATAAAAGATCATGCATAATTACTTCAATGGGAATATCCTTTCCTTAGCTCGATATCTAGATCTCGCAGTGTGATAAAACATTTATCAAGTTGGCTTTCTTCCATCTTATCATGCACACATTTATTTTTCTGCCAGTTACGAGCACATTCTAACCAAACAACGGTAGAAGAAGACCGTTTATTCTTTATGGTTTTGTCCTTTATATCCTTACTTTTCAGTAAGGATGGGGCTCATTTTTTAACCCCGTGCGATAGAGCTAGTGTAACGCAGGACTTGGAGCCATTGTTGCGACAAAAATTGAACATAGCACAACGTCATCAGTGTTACAATGTATCAGCCTTTATTGTGAAGTCACTGAGATGCGCTGTTGCGTTGGGAGGCACAATAGTTCCCCGTCTCCAGACTACAAAGGTAGTTATGAGCTATAGATACGAGAATTTTAGAGCAGAAATGGTTTAAAAACTGACTTTAAAAGTAAATTTTTAAAAATAATTTTAATTTCCTTTTGAGACAACATTCCGTGAAATCTTGATGAATAGGTGCCTAGAATGATACGAGTTGCTTAAATATTGAATGCGTCTTCTGTTTGTCACACAGGGTAAGTCTTGTGTTAAGTTGTCCTATGAAGCTCCACTGGTACCCCCACGACACCCAGGAATGTCCCCTGAAACTCTCTATCTGTAAGTATCTTCATGTTCAGACGGTGAGCTCCAGAGCATTCTTATCCATTAAGACAACTTGGCCACAGAGTTCATCCCCCCCCACCCAGCAACACCCCTCCTCTCCGCTCCAACAATTTGTAAGACAGCACAGTTTTTTTGTGGTCACCAGCATAAAAATTCTGAGAGAGCTTTTGTCATTTTCCCTTCCATGAAAAGCGTGTGATGGCATTACTTGTTGCTTCTAGTGGGTAAAATCTGAGACAGATGATGGTTTTAAAAGTCATGGATCATGGGAAGCGTCGTATCGAATCACGAAATTACCAAATTTAAGTGTTTCTTTCTTGTGCGCGAAGGTCGTGGCTGTTTTTATTACCGTGCTCTCCGCGTGGTCGTGGAAGGCGCGCCCTACAGTAGACGCTATCAGCCACCATAATTTTCAGCAGCGACAAAGCAGCCCTTTAACCATGCTGTCTGCCGGTCGGCCCGTCGTTTGTTTAATTCATACATCCCTTCCTTTAACATGGGCGTTCACTTAGTGAAAGGCCCTAGTGGGGCATAGCCTTTTTCTAGAATGCCACAGCGATTGGCGAATTCGATCTTTCTTTCTCATGATGTTCGCCATTTCACTCAGCCTTTGTAAATTCAGGATGATATGTAGCTTGGGCTTCAAAGAAAACCGATTGTTGATACTGCATAGGTATAAATGGCTTTGATATACTCTTTAATAATTCATAGGAGCAGAATTGGATTGTTTTGTATGTGTGTTATCGAATGAAACCTTACACGATTCGAAAATTAGAACATATTTAAGACACAAATCCTTTTGTCCTCCTCATACAGATATTTTTTTTTCGTGGTTTGTACACCAGGAGCGTATAGAGCGTCTGCCTCAAAAACTGTTAATCTGGCCGTTGTTAAGTACTTGTCGACCTGGTGTCAGAATAATGTGACTGGAGGGAGCATCATGTCTGGTGTCTTCGGTATGGCGTTTCATTAAGGCAGTACTGTGAATGTTGCTATTGGGTCCGACCTGTTACAAGAAGACGCCGTCGGGCTGTCACCCAAATGATGTTGATGATGTTAACAGACCACAATGGAACAAACAAGCAAACCATGATAATTCCCTGAGGAAAGACCTGGCTTTTCCCAGCAATAGGAGGCGTTAGAACTTCAGATGACTTTTAATCCATGTAGTAAATACTTTCTGACGTGTATTTCACTAGTTGCAATGGCTATTATACAAGTATAATAGATATGTCATGTATAATGAGATATATTTATTAAGTTTCATATGCACCATATCTCTGGTCGCTTAAATATGAATTTCTTGTGGGTAGTTGAATTCGTTATTGTAATCAGTGCACAGTGGAGTAATTCTGATCCTGGTATATCGGAACATTTCCTCAGTCACGTGACTGAGTGACATTCTGGTGAGATTCTTGTCCATAGGCTTGCCCTCCCTTTATTACGTATATAACGATAACACATGTGAAGTATACCCAATGATAATTACCATGAGCTGATCATGCAGTCCGGGAAGTAGCAGTACCATGACAGGATGAGCAGCTCCTGTTTGCTGCCGTGTATTTTACATAAAGTACTTGTATTACAATAAAGTGGCCATACTGCATGTTTATCGATTGTAGTTTCGTGCCGACACCCGAGATTACGTGCTTTGTGTCCAGCACTGACGTACATCACCACTAAGTCTGTTTGCTCTGCGTGGCCAAATTGACCAAAATGAAAATTGGAAATATTCCCTGAAGGCTCTTGAAGAAAGTGAATGATTTAGCCACCACAGATAGTACATATAGGTCATAGCGTCAGAATAGATATTCGTATACACCAGCTGTCAGCCATAATGGAGGTTTCGCATTAATAATCGCAAGCCCAATTTGCAATACAACGTTCAATGAAAATCACGAAAGAACTGTGACGCAGGAAATTATGACGGATTCATGCGGTTAGAACAGTCAACAGTTTTCAAAGATGACGGGAAGATTGACAGAATGTTCTAGGCGAATGGAATAAATTCGTGTCTAAGTCATGTTTCATCTGATAACTTGATTGTCGGTAGTCTTTGATTGCAACTGACCATGCATGCAAACTTAGCGATCTTATTTCATCACAATTAAACCCCTAGTCCTGGGTTAAGTAGAATCAGACATCATTATGAAGTAAGATATTCTGGACATCCCGTCCATAATTACTTAGAAGAGAGCTGTACTCATTGTAACTTGTGGCGTTGGTTTAAATTGTCGTTCACACTCTGGTTTTGACCAACGCTAAAATGCGAACTGTGTATATGCATATTTCTGTACATATAGCTTTCCAAGAAAGGATAATTTACAATGTCAAAAGTGAATTTATCTCTCTTGTCCTAATGACCGGTAATCATAGCGGCCTTTTTACAAATGGTGGTACAAACTAAAGATTCCCTAAGTTGCACCTCTTATCTGGATAAGAGGTGCAACTTGGGGAATCTTTAGTTTCTTTTTTAAATGGAGAACACAGAAAATGATGCACATTACACGCCACCCCTTGGAATACAGCGTTTTTCAGAACAATGCCCTAAATAAGGATGTGATGCATGCCTACAAACTTTATTTACACTGCTATATATTTTTAAATATTATCATCATTCAGATTTAAGGCAGGTGTTTGGATAGAAGCAGCAAATACAAATAAATGTATTGGATATGCAACAGTTCTTTGCAGATTTGATATATACCAGAAAGATGGTTCCAAGTATCCACCTCCAACAGTTCTTTTCCGATGTCCTTTTAGAAAATATAGTAGACCACGTTTACAAATAACTTTCCAAACAATTTCATCTGAAGTTTACAACATTTTAAAGTTTTGTTGCCATTTTTATCCAGCGAAGGTGCACATTTACCTTTCACAGCATATGATATGGGAACCGTTCAAGCCGCTAAAAATGCTTTTGTGCAAGTATGTGTTTGAAATTGGATCAACCGCCTTTTTCATCGGTCTGGCTGACGCCAAAGAAAGGTGGTACGGCAGCCTTTTCACAATGCAGAAAAAAGCATACGCTAGGACTTTGGCCCGCCAGCTTTGGCCCCTTAATTCAGAATAGAGTAATTATTAGATATAGGAAGGCTAGTAGTATAGGAGGGTCAGTTGAGCGCGCGTGTCATTTTCTTATGGGATTGAGGAACAGCTCCTCACTACATAACAAGTAAGGGCTCCTTCTTTTTATGTAGTGCGGAGCGGCTCCTTACTACGTAATAAGGAAGGATTCCTTCTTTGTACGTAGTGCGGAACATAATAAGGAAGGGGTTGTACGTTATATCTAGTGGGATTCTGCGTGGAATATTGTGGAATGGTCTAGAAGAAATTTTGGGTGAATCCCCTGTAGTGGGTGTTGTGTAGCAAAAAAATTTGGAGGAATACCCTACTCGCCTCTTGCGGTGTGTGTGAAGATTCTGGGAAAAATGCAGATACGAGGAGGAGGTAGAGCCAGGGTTGAAGTTATGAATGAACAGGATGAACGGGGTGTGTCTGAGCTTGGGCTTGTCATGCGACGTCATAGTGTGTGACGTTACGCGTGGCGGGAAAACACGGCGTCTGTCGTCTGCTGGCTGACTGACTGTCACTCTATATGCATGCCCACATATATTCACACCCACTTACACACACAAAAACAGGTACGTATACATGGACAGTGTGTACCTGCATGTGTATAACCCGGTCAAGCTCACATACACAGAGAGCGCCTTGAATACACATTGCTTCACGTCTATCCATAGCGATGTTCACTCTGTACCGTGCACAACTCCGTATGTATTGTGTGTTCTACAGTAAGCATCAAGTCGGCTGGCTTTCGCCTGGCCTGCAGTGCTGCAGAAAACCATCTTGACGTCTTGTTTCAGCCCGCCGCCTATCTCGCCCAGCCAGCAGGCGCGCAGCAATAAGCCAGATAGTTGTTTCGACTGCGCATGGCCGGATTTCCTTCGCTTGTAGATAAACAGACACTCGTGGCTGTATTGAAGGCATTCTATCCGCAGGCAGTCACACACAATTCAGCCCATTTCGTGCATTTTATGAGTCAGTGTGACATTTGAGACCATGTGTTGGCTCTAGGGCTGTTTCAAGTGAAAAACTCTGTGAAAAACACAGAAAAAATTAGAACTGAGCTTTACACTGGGCTCTTGCCGAAGCCTGTAATATTAAGAGATAGGCATGAACGGCCATGTGCTTTTGTTTGTCTACCGTATGACGCGTTCTGCTCATGCGCAACTATGCACAACTCGAAACCGCTTTGTAGCTTTTCTCGGGTGCCCAGCGGCTGACTTTCAACAAATGTATACATTTTCCCAGGCTGGTATCAATGAAATCCATGAATGAATGAAGGCGTGGGCGTAAGAGCGAGTGTAGAGTGACATTGAGGCTGTCATGAACGGCAGCCGGGTGAGGGGTGATAGGTACACTTGATATGTGTGATAGGTACGTGTATGTGTGCGTGCGTGCGTGCGTGTGTGCGTGTGTGTGTGATGTTTAATGAACAGCAGATCTCTGAAACTGTCATATCTGGAGACTAGAAAAATTCCGATTACCTTTCGGGAAAAATTTCTTGTCTAAAAGCTTTATTTTTCACTTTTTATGCCAAAATCTAATTTAAGGCTTAACTCGCCTGGGTTAAGTGTCGTTTGTTTTCACCTCGCCTGCTGTCAGGTGACCAAAGGCAGTGCTCTTGATTTGCTCAGGGCTGCTATGACATCAGGACGTATTCACGGTTAGGGTGATACATATACTCGGAACTTTCGTCCCAGGGAGAGCGGGTCTACATGGTATTGGGATGAACGCATGCTAGTTTGGCCAAAGGAGATGAGTGAAGTTCTTCACTCAAAAGTGGCACAATAAGAAGAATATGCTTATTGTAATACGGAAAATTTTTTGTTGGTGGAGTAACAAGTAACCCCGGAGGGCACCTCAAAACATCATATATCAATCCACGCGCACTATAAATAGTAACAAAATTGAGTTTACTTGTATCGTTGTGATGAACCAATTGAGCCTAAAAACTCTGATAGTTTTTGCTATATGGGTGTGCTGACGAAACACAGGCCCTAGTGAGGATTATATAATGTCACCCGCGACTTATCCTCACTTTGATTTATCCTAAAATAAGTCAGTTTATCAGTTTAAAATGGGAAAAGTATCAAGCGTTTCAATCAAAAAACAACGTGTCGGAATTAGGTCATGTTTACATTCCTGGTGTTTAAGACTATATCAACAGAGGGGAGTGACACGCGGGCAAAAACTACATGTATATACCTTGTTCCATGTAAAACATCCTGCTTCTTTAAACCGGTAAACTTTCAAAATATCGTTCTTCTATACATCTCCGCCGGCTAGCCATGTTCGTGTATTGCTGGTACCCAAAGCAACAAACACGTTACATTATAATGACAGATGATATTATATTTACTGATATGAATGAAGAAATTAGGTTGGAAATTTATGGAGATGCTACAATAGCTACAATATACCTGAATATTTAAAAAACTTTATCTCTATAAAAATTTACACATTATCCTGATCATTATTGACAGTATTGTCTCATTTCATTTAAAGTCATAAACAATTGCAAGTGCTGGCATTTACATTCATGCAAATAAGAGCGATGCGTGTGTTGGGCCAACAAGGTGTAGATATATATGCGTATATTTAACAAGTGGGAAAGGTTGTCAGTAACTTGCCAAAGGTCCACGGTTCACGTTTACTATTTACATTTATAAATTTAAGAGAAATTAACTTTAATGTCACCCTTAATTTTAAGAAAAATACTGACATTCACTTATATGAATACATAATTTGTTTCATTTGAAAGATATTGTTCAGATACACGAAAGATCAGTGCTTTACCCACGATACTGTGGTTTTCTAGACCCATAAGGTTGATCACCATGGTGTAAGTGAAAACATTCTTTAATTTAGCCTTAATGAATAGTGAAGTTAATATGTATGCATAAATATAATATATAGGATACAGCCATATAAATAAAGTAATACTTTACTATTTATATAAAATGAAGAGCATTCACATTTCATGTTTCTCTTAATTTTAATAAATTTACTGACCTGTATTCGTTAATATTGATATATAAATTTATTCCTTGTGAAGGGTAGTGTTCAAATATGTAATGGTTTAGTTAATATATGTTGCACATACTATAATAGTAATAATAAAACCATTTCCAGATCTGCAAGACGAATTGATTTGTCTCAAGTATTATATCTGGCGGTGAAGCTCAGTCAACCAAACGTCACTTACCCGAGAAGGAACCACAGATTTGCGAATAAGAACTTGTCTGTCCTGTATCATAGATGGCTTAAAGTCATTTTAATGACACTTGAGGTGTCTAACAATTTGGCTACGGTATAAATGCAGAAAAATTTTGGCAAAATAGAGTTTTTCAGTTTTCTCAATGCACCACTTCGGAGTACAGCTTGAAAAGTACGAGAAGCACATGTATGCACAAGACTGTCAAAAGAGAGTAGTATCCAAAGCTTCTAATTTATCTATACATGTAAGTACAAACTTTGTGTATCTATGCAGCAAAGTTGAACTATGTCCGGGTGAAAGAGTATTGAATGAAACAGGCGTGACTAAGGCTTTTCAAGTGCCAACAGAACAGAGAAACGGCCGTGGCGTCCAAAGCGGTCTAGGTGCTCGTTACCCCGCAATTGTCAGATGGTGTTGGTCAGTTGATATGAAGGATAATGTAGGTGATGAAGGCGTGAATGGATGACTCGATCAAAAAGGCTAATGGTTTGTTTGGATATCAGCACTTTGGAAAGCAAAATGGAATTACAAATAAAAAAGAACAATGGTTGTCCTGAAGGCTGACTCATTAGGCAAAATGCTAACGGTAAGATAATCCAAGCCTAACACAGCAATGCATGCAGGGGTTACTTCGAGCCAACCATAATGTTGACCGCCGTCGTACAAATAAAATATTTTTGATTGCGGCGTGACACAAATATCAAATAAATAAATAAATAAATAAACAAACAAATATCAAATAAATAAATAAATAAGCGATTCATTGTACAAAAACTTTACTACCACCGAATACCAAAGTTATAAATAGGCTTAGCATGAACAATATGCATCGATTTGACTTACTTCTACATAAGAGAGGAATGGCTTTATTTCTACTCACACTGGATTCTAAGCCCGGCACTGGTCGAGTGAGGTCACGTGATGTGGCGTGAAATGTTTCCGTCGCACTCTATTCACGTGACCTGGTGGCAAAACAGTGGTCCTCAAGCTGATTGTATGTCACAGTAATTTGACTTTTACTTTGAACATTTACTTCAGCCTAAGAATTCACCGATTAGGTCCACTACATCTGCCCATGTGCAAACAACAAACTACACATAACTATGGAGAATATAAAAACCACATAAAGCCCATGGCCTGCTATGCACCAAATAAATCAATAAATAATTAATTATTCATCTAACGATAATCTTTAAAAATGATGGACATAGCGTTTCATTGGCACGCATTTGCATGATAATGTTTGTATTAGCCGATATTGTGTTTTAAACTACGTATACCGGTAGCTTCAGATCAGCGTGGTTTTTTTGGCTGCGGAGAGACGGTTTCCTCCGGGCATTCCGGTTTTCTATACCCATAACCTGTCATATTACTGAAAAAATCCCGAGACCGTTCTAAGCACCAGTCAAATAAATAAATCAACATATAGAAATCTGTAGGTATGGCGATGTCATTTCAAGGAAAGCAGAACACCATCAACAGTGATCTGATGCATCTATAGTGCCATCAGACAAAAACAACTGCTTAGGGTTTGAATACCCTTACAAACTCAAAGTCCTAGAATTAGGTCGGTATGATCTGTGATGCAATGCACATTAATACCATTTTTCATATTTTCAATGCTGTCAGCTACTATCTAAAATTAACAATTGATGCATATCCAGGACCCATTTGATATTTTACACCTTTCCATTTTCAATTTCAGTCGGCTTTACGGACGATGTCGTGAAATTCAAGTGGCGCTCGTATGAGCCAATCAAATTCAGCTCAGACATTCATCTCACCCAGTTCACGTTCAGTCATGATCCCAGCGTAACAGAGTGTCTCATAGACTTTGACATCGGTGAGTCTCTCTTTATTTCAGTTCAACACGAATTATCACGATAAGAACTGAGGGACAAAATGAAATAAAAAAACAATAACAAAAAGAATTTATAAAACACCCGTTGTGTGAATCGTGAAGTTATTTTTTGTATTACTCGACTAAATGAGTGATCCGAAGCCATAAGCACTGTGCGATTAAAGGCCACATGCTTTTGTAGCCTATAGCTGTCATATCTTTCTAGAGGACAGACACAGGAAGAGACCGATTCCCATTAGTCCAACTAGATTAGTGAATGGAAGAATACAGATTTGTATTTCCGGAAGGTAAGCTGAGAAGAATGAATGAGATCTCAGATCTGATTGATTGCATAAATTATTGTTATCTTTCTTTAGGTTGCGAAGCCTCGAAGTTTTGACGAGGATGTTGTAGCATCTCGATGATCCGGTCATAATCTTTTCTATCATTAATAGTCATTAGCTTGTTTAGTGCCTACAGCCTTTATTTATATTTGTCATTCAATATTAATTTCTATTAATTTCCCATTAGTCCACAAGAGCGATTTTGCTTGTTTTTTGTATTTTTTTGTTCACACTTATTATAATGCTATTTGCAGGGGGAATAGACTTCCTGTTCTATAATGGCTTATCACAAACAAAATCTTCTCTTGACTGAACTTTTTTTTTTTTTCGAGCATGTAAGGTTTTATGCAACGATACAGACGAGGATTGTTTAGGCATATCGGTGTTGGTGGCATATTGATTTTCACGCAGAGTGGCATGTTTATGGAAGCCGCATACGAGCATCCCCTCATGCCTCAAAACAAGGGCAGAATATTGCCACTACATAGTGAGATTTGGTCTGGAGATAACTGGATTTATACGTGATTCTGTTAGATATGTATAGTCGGTTATTATCTGAATATCGCGCTGTCGACTCTCAAGAGCGTTGGAATTTTAATCATTCCGATTTGGATTTGATTGGGGCTCAGTCGTGATTTGGTCAAGAATATAACATGACGGCGTGTTTCCAGGGATAACCCTAGATTCCGGAGGGCACCATATATTCCAGAGAGAACCCAAGGTGCCAGAGGGAACTTCGCTTTCCAGAAAGAATCCTAGATACTAGACAGAACCCTAGATTCCAGAGAGAACCCTAGATTCCAGAGAAAGTTAGAAAGACACCTAAAAGGAAACATACATTCCAGAGCCTACCTTACATTTCATGGAGAACCTTAGATTTGTGAGAGAACCCTAGATGCCAGAGACAACTCTAGATTCTATACGGGACGTTACATCCCAAGGAGAACCCTGGATTCCAGAGAGGACATTAGATTTGAAAGAAAACCCTAGATTCCAAGGTTGACCCTAGAGAAAATCCTAGACTTCAGAGAAGGGTAGCCCAGGATCACAGAGAGGACCCTACATTCAAGAGAGGATCCAAGATCCCCGAACACCTTGGGTCTAACGAGGAGAGAATGTCACGTAGCATTCATATTGGCTAATATTTAATGGATTTACGACGAAGTGGGGTTTAAACTATTGCATAATGGTATACGGAACAATCATCACGCCCTTTTCTCTATGTATTATTCACCGTACGTCGAATAACAAGCCTCCGGTACAAGCAAATTGTGAAAGTGTAAAACTAAGGTCGTATGTATAAAGTTTTAGTATTTCAAGTAGTTGATTTACATACACAGTTGCAAAACTCCGAACAGAGCTATATTTTTAAATGGGGTTAATAGGTGGACGATGCCAATGAAAAGAAATTATAGAAAGAGGGTGGGATGGCAGGGAAACGCACAGAAAAGCTATGGTTTTTGGAATACAGAGTCTTCCAATCTTCCGCTGAAGATTACAGCGTGTTGAAGCTGTGATCACGGATTCCACGATGTGCACTGTAAACCTGTTGTACAATTAATTAAACATTGATACCAAAAAGAAGCTTAAATATCCTAAGGAATGCCCGAGAAGACAAGTGTCAAAGTGTGATAGTGCCAAAAGCCATTGTTTTGGTTGCTAGACTTTAACAACATTATAGAGCGGTGCACTTTAAGAATGAAGTAACGGAGAATTGGAATAATGTGATGGAATGATGGAGTGATGCGTTGGAATGATGGTGTGATGCTATGTAATAATGGATTAAAACGATGGAATGACGGAGTGATGCGATGGAATGATGGAGTAGTGCACTGGAACGATGGACTGATGCGATGGAATTACAAACGGAGAATTGGAATAATGCGATGAAATGATGGAGTGATGTTATGTAAGAATGGACCAAAACGGAGTGATGCAATGGAATGAGGATTGATGCGATGGAATGATAGATTGATACGATGAAATGAGGATTGATGCGATGAAAGGCTGGAGTGGTGCGATGGGATACTACTGTGTTGCAATGGAGTGATACGTTTGAATGATGGAGTGATGCGATGGGGTGATGCGATGAAATGATGATCATTAGGATGGACGTTATGGGGATATGGAGCGTTTTCATTGAGCCATGTGAGTGCTGAGGTGATGCGATGGAGTTTCTTCGCTCCATAGCACCTGATCGCTCCATTGTGATTAATGTCGTGGTATTGTGGCTGGACGTGGTTTTTCGTGGTGGACGAAAACACGATGGTCCTTTTGGCCTCTATAGAAAGGTCACGTAAGGGGCGTGAAGCTTTCCCCTACTCTTGAGTATCATGGTGGTGATATTTAATATTTGAACTTACAGAGCTGATTATAAGCAGTTAAAAATGCAAATTCAACTATTAATTACCTGCGAGAAAATTTGTAAGATATCGACCATTGAGACATTATCTGCTGTTTGCTTTACCATTATTGTTTGTTGTAGCATTATGGGTTAATAATTGCTGACACAGTAATTGTTCGCGACTTCCATTATGGTAGTTACAACACAGCTAGCTGTAACATTACTACAACAATGGTTGCTGTAACACTATCAATCGTAACAATGCTACAAGTAACGGTAGTTACCATAGTATCGACCGTAACATTTATACTGTATGATAGCTGATACTAAACAATCAGTCGTAACATTAATGGTAGTTGCAGAATAATCATTCGTTATACTACTATGGTCGTGAGTGTTATATGTACTACAATGTCAGTCGTAACGTTACTATAGTAACGCGCTAAAACATCAGTCATAACATTAGTACAAGCTTTGTTTTTACAACACTCTCAGTCGTAACAAGTTTTCAAAGAAACATTAAACGTAGGGTCGGAAGATCTGCCAGGAACCACCGGGTGATTGTGGGTTACCCTCGGTTTAATGCCACCATGAATAATGTTGACCGTCGACGTATAAGTGAAATATTTTTGAGTACTGCGTAACTAAACCACCAATCAAATAAAAAAAATAAGTAAATAAATAAATTAGATATAAGATATCCGTGAAAGGTCAAAATACTCAACCATGTGATAGCGAAAACGTAATACAACATTGACTGTACCATAATCATTTTAATGTGTGACGAAAATCAGTTCGACATACATTGTCTATGTTTTATTTGAATGTTAACCTACATGTACCTTAACTATAAAACGCTTTTACTTTTTCTATTAGTAGGCCGTTTTACCTGCTTGATGGGACGTATCCAACTGGAGAGGGAGTTCGGCTACTACTTCATACAGATCTATTTACCCAGCATTCTCATCGTCTGCGTGTCTTGGATCTCTTTCTGGCTCTCACCGGAAGCGACCCCTGCGCGTGTCACCATTGGACTCATCACCGTCCTCACCATGACGACGCAGAGTTCGAAAGCGCGCGATGCGCTGCCGCACGTGTCTTACATTACGGCTATCGACATTTGGATGTCAGCCAGCACCTCGTTCGTGTTTCTCGCCATGATCGAGTACGCCGTCGTCAACATGCTGTCACGGAGAAAAGCGAACAAAGAGGTGGTCGGGCCTACAGACTCTAACAAAAAAGATGTCGGACAGGTTGGGGCAGGGTTTATTGTCACCGCTGAAATGCTGGACGTCTTTTGTCGAATATCATTCCCGGTGTTGTTTCTTATATTTCAGGTGTCATACTGGCCGTATTATTTATTGCCTGAAACCTGATGTAAAACAGGTCGGTGTAGAAATAAACTGACACTGAACATTCTTATTTAACAGGATTCCACGGAAAATTTCACCAATTTTATCTGATGTTTGAAAGGAAATAGATGATTACATTTCACTGGTGTTAATTTGTTCGATGACATTTGTGTAATTTTATCAGTTCTAACGTATTCAACACTGTACCTTATTGATACACCCCAAACCACCCCGCAGTTCTCTGCACCCCCCCCCCATATTATTTCTATAGGGTTAACACAGTGAAAAAAATTTGACTTGATTGTTCTCTGTCAACAATATGTACTCTTTTTTTTTGCAATTTTAATGCCGTAAAAGTAACCCGCATTTAAGTGGTGCTTACAACATTAAAACGGAAAGGCTTTACAAACATTAGTTACTGAAATCGAAGTGAATATATAACTACTCGGGCGATTAAATCAATACCGGTAATTACGGTTATACAAGGGCGTCTTTATGTCATATTTCGTATGAAGACGGGTTGTATTGATTCCTACAGATGGTCAGCATGAGATTTGTATTAATTTATATAATTATGAGTTCTTGATTACCTGTCATTTGTGACAAGTTTCATTATCCAATTTTACTAGTTATGTATTAAAAAAAACAAAGCGAAAATCCATTTAGAGCGGAAGATTTCATTTCTTTTCGTGATTTGTGAAGCATTATTGTACCGTATCTAAAAGAGTCCGTGGTATACGCTTCAGTATGTAAGCATATCAGACCATACGTGTTACAACTGATAATTGGTACCAATCATGAAGGGATTGAAATGACGCGCGCTTCCTTCTTAGATGCATCACCATGGAATTACGTAAGTCAGTTTAAGTAAATGGAAACAACAACCCCCAGAAAAACAAAGGGGAAATCAAGATGAAACATGTGATCACTTGTAGCTGTATATCCAGAACTGCTTTTACTTACTTTTTTCTAGTGTAAAATGCAGGTTTACTGTTTGAACCGTAACTTTGACTGTAGGTATCAATGACGTCACAGTTTCGTGCATCTCAAACAGTGTCATGTAGGAATAACTGTAGGTATTTGTGCATAATATAAATTTAGATAATTAGCTTTAAGAAGCATATCAGTGATGAAAATAAAAGTAGAAAACCCGATTTTGGCATCCAATAGGCCTATTTTCGATATTGTTAATAAAACCCACTATAATAAAATCAAGGGTGCGACAGGATTTATTTCAGTAACAAAAAAAGAAAAAAAAAACCCAACTAAACGTAATTTCTATTACACTTTTGAGTAGCTTTTTTTCTGCTTTTTGTTGGGTGCAATTTTGTCCACCATGCTCTGGAACTTACCTCTAGATATCAAATGACGAGAGATCCTAGTGGGTGAAACATACGCAACACCTGGAAACTGGGAAAATATTTCATTTCATTCATATCACAGTCTCTGGACTCTTTTGAGGTTGTGATACCACAAGACTAAAGATATACACCTTCATGTCCTCTATCAACAACGGACTAGAGGAATTTTACGCTTGCTTATATAAGGACCTTTCGGTATTGCTCAGCGTTTCACTTAACGTGTACACCAAATAATATATTTGTTTGTAATGCTTTATTTTCACTGGTGCTTTATGTGTTGAGTTTATATCCCTTTGGAATACATTGTCGCTGATTCCGTCGCTTTGGCACATTAAAATGCAAATAGCGAGTCCTCGGTACATTTCTCGGAATGCAGCGCAATGACAACTCGGGTCCAAGCTGTATTAGCCGTCTTTCTCTTTCATCTTTTCTCAAGTTCTCGCGAGTTTTTCTTTTTTATTCGCGTGCGTTGAGTTAAACATATCTTTTGAAGATAAAAGCGTTAGGGTTTCAAGCATCAAAAGCAACATCTAATTTATTTTCTTTTTAAGTAAAGCTCTTGTATCAAAAGTCTAAAAAAATATGAGAATGTTTGCCAGCTAGTGACACACTATTTAACCCTACATTCTCGGTTTTCTCCAGCAATAAGCCTGTCCTTTATTGTAGAAAGTGGATTTTCTTCTTTATCCCTTACGGCCCTATCATCAAACAAATAAATCATTCACTTACTCAATCAGTCATTCAATCAATTAGTTATTCAAGTTTAACACCAGTCTCATCTATTTCCAAAAAGCCAAAGGAACTTGAAAGAGCCACCGACATGAAACAAAATATATTCCTTCACCTGTAACAATGGTAGCCGTTTGTTCAGGGAGTGAATAAAGTGGCATTTCGTAACCAAAATAAACCCATTCAGGAAGTCCCTAAAGCAGAAACAATATGTTCATGTATGTTTTAATTTCCATCGTATTTTTCTTTTGGTATTCTCACAATCGTGTCTGTGACAAACAAATCGAGGAAAGAAAATTAAAATGAAGCTTAATTTGAATACGTTTGTTTCATACAGTACAGCATAATTACTTTTCTCAGGCCCGTTTTATCGTGTATATAATGTACAATTTTTTTACCATCGTAAACTGACTGTTGTTATTTTGTATCAGTAAACTTGAAACCAAAGCCAAATTATGTGCACTCTGTTTGACCGTGCCTTTATCCATTTGACCATAAACCAATCAGTGATTTAGGGCAGTATTTTCAAACTTGACACAAAGGCGATCATGCTAGCAGTATCGTGTGAAATAACGATGAGAATCCAAACAGTTCTAGTAATAAAAGCGGTTGAATAAGAAGTAGGCTCAGCCACGAGCCGTGAGTTCAAATCTGGATTTCGTTCACTTTGTTTCAGCTTTGAATTGGGATTAAAATGTTAGCCCCAATTATCCGATTTCTTCAAAATAAACCTGCTGAGGTTGTTAAACTGACGCTATTTCCAATTCGTTGTCTTAGGGACCGAAAACCATTTTCTTAAAATTTCTTCAATCCGGTTTTCGCGCAGTGTCCCCGTACATAACACAGTTGAATCGTGGTATCGCCTAGGAAAAGTTATGTAAGAAAAAAGTGACAAGAAAATGGGCTGAACAAATTTTGTGCAAGTGCCAGAAAAAATTTAGTTTAAATGAAACCTTAATATTCATTGTATATAAAGCGTACATTCTGAAAAGATGCACTCATGTTGTAGACATGTTTACGATCAAGCCATCCAGAAATTTCTTTACGTAAGTCTATAAATATGAGCGACGAAATTGTAAAACTCACGTTATTTTGTACTCCATCTTCTGTGCGAAGCACTTTGTGAGCTGGTGTTTCGCCATTTGCTATTTTATTTGAGGGTTTGTCTTTTGTAGTTTGTATCATTCATTGTCTCTTTGTACAATCAAGTACATCCCAGTTTACCTTGAAAGTGACTTTATGTATATTTCCGAGGACTGAAACGTACATCGCCACCTCTCCATCGTCGGCACTGCGGTCAACCCGTCAGGCCCTAAGAAGTTCACGGACAATTGAATGTCATCGGCGTGCCATACCCTACTGTTCGTCACTTACAGGCTATCATCGTGCAATTCGTGAGTTCCAAGGAACTTTGGTTTCTATATTTACGTGGACTGACTTGCGTTTGGAAGCCGGAATATGCCATCCGAATTTGAGCGCTAGCATCAATAAGAAACTATATACTTTGTAATTATCTATATTGTTTTGTGTATAATTGTCAGTTGTACAATTTGTCTAATTTATTCAAATATATGTATTTAACTTGTTCAAGCGTCTTCGTGTTTCTTTGTTTGATCTTGTGTAAGGCCTATCGCTGTCAGAGAGTTGAACAAGCCATTTGTTTATCTTTTTTCCTCTCCAATAGTGGTCCTCTTACACACGATGACAAACAACAAAGGCGCTAGTGGAAACTAAAAAGCATACAGCACAGTACGTTGTCAGTAACATTTATGGTTAAGAGGAAATTGATTAAAATAGCAAAGCTTTATTTTGCTGCCAAGCAAAGTCTGAAACACCGTAAACATAAATTGTGAAACAGTTATTTGACCAGAATTCCCTTGTTAGCGTTTTCCTCATGGCTACGGCAGATGGCCTAACGTGCCAGTCAGTACAAGTGGCGGTGAAGTTTGTACCATTCATGTCTGGAACTGTCACAGATTAGAAGTACATTGTTTCCCAGTCCTTTGTGCTGAATATACCATATCTTATATGGCCACAAACGGTAGTTGCTTATTTTTTAAATTTCAGCTACATATCGACTCAGAAATCTTTTATCCTGCGTTTCCCGGAAATTGGTGTCCATGCGCCGCAAGTTGTCTGTCGTGCATAGCAAGTTGTTTTATGTTCCCCAGACGATTGCCCTACACACGGTCACGTAGAGATGTCCTGTCTATGACATGTTGCTGAGGGAAATATTTCACAAAGTCATGGCATTGATTGGGTTGCGTTTAAAATACACTATCTTATCACGCTATAAAGATTTTAGCCAAGGCAAGATGTGCACATACATGTACGCCTGGAGAAAAAAGCTCGTCATTCCTGTTGCCATCAACAAGGTCTGTTTATTCACAGTTTTGACGCGCTTTCGCCTCATCAATACAACACACCAAAACGCACTTAATAGCACATCGGCTGCGGTAACATTCCAGACATAGTGCGTCCTCGGGCCACAAATCCCACAGCCATCGACTTATAGGAATATTATTGAGTTGATGCGTAAAGTCCATAAAGTTCAGATCAGAGCAGTGACGACACTGCGAGAGTTGACAAATGGTCAAACGTAACTGGCGAAATTCGGCTCCATGTCAGTTGACTTCAATCAGGGTTTTATTCTAACTGCTGATGAAGCTGCTTAAACGGTAGCGGTTTACACATCTCGAATTGCGTCATCGGTAAAGTAGAATTAGGATGAAAGCTCTAATGATACTTTAAATTGTAATTTATTAGACCTCATTGGTTTTGTCATTAAGAAAATGGCTTTGAAGTTTACTCATGTACGTGTAAAATGAGCACTTCAAACAAATGTGAGATAATGAAAGTGAAATGCCAGCTCTGACTGAGATAAGACGCTTGTGACGTTACACACTGATGAGGCCCAAAAGCCTGCTATAGAATGGATGCATTCATTTCAGTGATAAAACAATTACAAGAAAATAGATAAATGCAGGATAAAACAGGGGTTTTCATTGGTATTTTCGCTGTCGAAGGTTTCATTATTTGATTTATTTCATGATCACTTCAGTTGATGTAACCCACAATACAGTCCTCTAGAGGTAATGATACGAATAACACCATTCTGTGTTCACATCCCCATCTGCAACATTTCATTTTCTATCTTACCACACTACCGTGATATGTACTTTTGGCAGAATTAATCAGCATATTCCAGTCAATTCAGCTTTCATGCTAAACTTTTTTTTCCAATTTTAAACAAAATTCAGAACCTAGCTGTCGAAACCGACATTCGTATACCAGCCGTCAACCAATTTTGGCGTTCCGGGTCAGTAATCATAAGATCAGTTTCCAAAAACGACAAATAACACAAACCATCAATCATTAGGACGAATTCATGTCTATCTTAGAATGCCTACTCTGTAAAAATATTGAGCACGTAACACGTGTTCTTATCCAAAGCAACCCCGCTTTGTTTTTAAATGGAGGTGTTTTGAAGATGTTTCAAAAGAAATCGTGTGCTGCTTTCCAGCGATAAAGTCGTATTCGTCTTTTAGAAATTGGTACATGAGATGCAGTTACATGCAATGTGTATACTCTTTTGTTTCCACAATCGTAGATTTAAACAGAAAGGATGCGAAAATGGCCTAATTTATAAATGGCTGTAAACTTAATATTTGGCCTAGACCTACTATAGAACGCGTGGTTGCTGGTCATTAGAATTGCTTTTTATTTTAACGTTCAGTTGAACTACATCATTTGATTTTTTAAGGTTTAACATGTTGCGAAAGATAATATTTGAAATAGTAAACCATCACCTTTTGAAGGCAGGGTGAGTGTTGCGGAATGTGGTAAACATGCAAACACGTTTCAAAAGTGTAAAAGAAACGGTGTTTTCAAGGTGCGCAATATCAGAACATCTGTTATTAGTGTGTACCATATAAATTACTTGCACCGGCCACTATTTTTTAATACAAAAGACAACAGTGTTGAGAGGAAAACTAGTGGGGTGACGACAATATGGGGGCAAATGGTCCCACTTATTCTGTGAAGTCAGTCCTTTTTCACTATACCTCAGATACGGTTCTATTATAACTGTTTACTTAAATATGTAAAAAGTAGTAACTTAAAGAGGTAACATTACAGCTTTGGCAGATTTCATGAGAAATGCAGTGATGTCCACTGTAATTTATTTAACATCTCTGGTGTAGAATAACTACAAATGCGATATCGACAATTTGAGGGCGAGGAGGGGGTTATCGATATCACTATATCTTTTATATATCAATAAATGAATTAGCAATGTCGATAAATGAATTAACGATACAAAGAAAACAGTGTTTCCAGTTTGATTCCAATGGAAGTTACTGGCCCCTCAACCTTGCTATTTATATGTTAACGATGGTCAACCGTCGCTGGAGCAAGGCAACTGAAAAAGGGCAGTCTTCACGGAAGCCGGTGCTTTACTGCAGCGCTTGCACTGGAGACACAGCCTCACCTGTGATGCAGATACATGCAGTAATATAGTACTTGTAAAATATTCGGTGAGTTTCATTTATTATACTCTGTTCCTGTAAATAATTTAAAATTTCTGGTAAAAAGTTATTGCGAGATTTCGAGACGGAGCAGTCATGTTCCGGTGGCTTACAAGGTAGCATTGTCGATTTCGATAAATTAGCGGTATCGATATCGATAGTTGAATTAGCGATATGTACAAATGAATTATCGATTTCGATAATTGATTTATTGATATAGAAGATAACTCTCGATTAAGTTTTAATTTGAGCCCCCATGGTCATCGCATTTAATATTTTTGTCTTTATTTATTTGATTGGTGTTTTAAGCTTTACTCAAGAATATTTCACTGATACGACGGCGGCCAGCATTAGCTCACAGATACCATTTTGGTGGGGAAATCAACGACCATCGTCAGGTTGCTGGCGACCCTTTTCCCACGTACGACCGGAGAGCTGGGCTTGAGCTCACAGCGATCGCATTGGTCAGAGGCTCTTGGGTCATTATATACAAGGACTCATTTGTGTGACTGTAGTAAATGAACTTCTGTAACTTCCTGCTCAGGCTGACAGGGTGTATTGCGTAACTGCCCTTCTACAACTTGTTTCGGTGAATGACATATTGATAATTAATTTATTCATTTACTAGAATGACGGAATATATTGATTAACACTTAATAGCCTAGATACGAAGTGAAAGCGTCATGCGTTGTAAAATTCTAACATGTACTTATCTACACTGGACGTAGGCACAGTCCATAACTGCCCTATTACGACTTGTTTCCGTGAACCACATTTTAATAATTAATTAACTCATTTACTAAATTGGGCCTATATATATACGAGAACTAGGTGCAGAGGATGCAAGAGCGTCATGTGCTGTAAAATGCTACATACTTATTTATTTATTTTATTGACTTTTTACGCCGTACTCAAGAATATTTCACTTATACGACGGCGGCCAGCATTATGGTGGAAGGAAACCGGGCACAGCCCGACGGAAACCCATGACCTTCCGCAGGTTGCTTGCAGACCTTCTCACATAAGGCTGGAGAGGAAAAAGCTACATAGTACAGATCTATACATTGGTGCTATCTTTTGAATAAATAACCAAGACCTCTGCTTCAGAGGGTCAAAAATTGTGTAATTATTTCACAGTCGGTGAAATTCCATGCATATACACATATTTATAGAATTCATGCACAGTTTTCATGCATCTTTTCCTAGATTGGGCCTTGTCTATATGTTACAGTGACATCAGTATTTTACATCTACCTACGTTGACGACGATGCGTTTGAAAACAGTGATCGCCGTCCTTTTTGCATTTGCTTATTTGATTCCTGTATAACGCCTTACTCAAGAATGTATCCCATGATGAGGGTCAGGTGTATGGATGTAGGGAATGGGTGTGGCCTGAATTATCCACCGCCCATACCCAGGTAGCAGATAAACATCCTGACTAAAATAATTCAATAATTCACTGTTTCCCGTCTACCACGGGAAAAGAAAATAAGATTGAAACCTCTGACATGTTTTAGCTAAATCATACCGATCTATTTACTTGCTGTACGACTTACTTTAAAATAAAAGACAACACTAGTCCAAATGTATATATGTGTCAATAAAGAGTCCCATTCATAGTTTAAAAACCGTAAATGACACTGCGTAATGACCCAAAAGCCTCCCACCAATGCGGTCGCTGTGAGTTCAAGTTCAGCTCAGGCTGGCTTCCTTTCCGGTGGGAAGGTCTGCCAGCAACCTGCGGATGGTGGTGGGTTTCCCTCCGGCTCCCGGTTTCCTCCGACAATAATGTTGGGCACTGTCGTATAAGTGAATTACTCTTGAGTACCGTGTAAAACACCAATCAAAGAAATCTAATAAATAAGTCGTGCGCGAAGGAGTGTCTGATCTGTAATACTAAACAGTGTATGGTACGTATGACGCGACATCGTGTTTCCGGTTTCTCTAAAATGGCGTATCTCATGGCCTTGTAAGAATTCCGGGTTAAAGCGTTACCAAGCACGTCATAATGACAAGTCTACGCCCATTTAGGTGTGTATGAATGTCTCTTTTATAATTTTGGTTTGGTTATACTTTTTCTTGTCTTTTCTTTTAATTGGAAAAGCCAATTATATTGATCTTTATTAATTATATTTCACTGTATATTAAGCTGTACCTCTTGAAGTGAAGATGCGTCTATCTTCATTGTTCACGATAATTATTCATATATTGATCACTAAAAAGAAGACATTTCTGAGAGCACTTTGACTAATTGGAAAGAGCTTAATGACGTAGTATTTAGAAGATTCTTATATAAATATGACAATTACTGTCGTTTACATTGAAATGATCGGTAACTTGAGGTTTATAGTAGGGAGGTTAACTCATCCACGTCATTGCAGCATCATTTACTATTTGTGGAAGTCTACAATGCTGTACTTGTCATCAGTCACTTCTTAACTACTGATGTCTTGTCATATCACCCTTGTCCAAAATCTACCTGTAGGCCGAATAAATCAAAGAATAATTACACATTTGGTATAGTTTGATTTGATTCTAATTATTTTGATATTAGTGTTTCACGAAGGATATTTCGCATCTTTGCAGGTTACCCAACATTAACTCCGAAGTTAAAGCCTCGGGCAAACGAGCGAGAGTGCGGTTTGAACACGCGATCTCTCCTGTGGGAGGAAACCGGGCAGAGACCGGGGGAAACCCACGACCATCCACAGGTTTGCTGGCAGACCTTCCCACATACGACCGGAGAGGAAGCCAGCATGAGCTGGGCTTGAACTCGCAGCGACCGCATTGGTGGGAGGCTTCGGTCATTGCACTGCGTAAGCGCGCTAACCGTGTGAGCCACGGAGGCCCCCCTGCATACCTTGGAAGTAGGCATGAAGTATCTGTTTCAATGCGATAAGACCTGAAGACCACTATGTCAAGTCATCATGTTTCATAACTAATTCATTTTACTACTGAAATCTCGGCATATATATATATACACGTGTCACGTGGCAAACTGACAGGATTACACGCCATATACGGTGTCAATAAAAAAGTGTATCTAGTCAATCGGAACGAATGAAATACATATGCAGAACAGCTGACGTGTCAAGATTGATAAATAATAATTTGACTAGTTTGAATTATTCCTAATCCAATAAAATTGAATGAAAACGAAACACCCGTACATAGTTTTCATCGAAATTCGAAATTCATAGCTGGCTAATTTAGTTGCGGATTGCGCTATCTCTGAGCAGTCAAGATAGGTGCCAGTGGTATTTCCAGCAGCCATACATACCCATAATATTCAAATGTTAAAATGTCGACATTTTGAAACCGTTAAAACCGTTTGCACAATGCGAAATATGAGTGCCAACATGTTGAAATGTTACCCCAGGTATAGCGATTGTTTGCAAATTGTAAAATAATGTTGTAAGTTAAAGGACATTTTCACCTGATTATAACGTGAAGCACGTATTGTAGGTGTAAAACACAATTCCTAAAATAGTTAATTTGAGCTTAAGATAGACTTAGATTACAAGACGTTTTTACTATTTTGTGAAGTGTTAAATTGTTGACATTATAAATGCTTTCCCGCGCTCCCAACGGCCAAAATGCTGGATTTAACAATGTCACATTTATATGTAACGTTTCCGTTTAAGAGTGTAACCTGTACTCGCACAACGTCCAGTTCTGAGGTCCCATATAGTTTCCGCTCGGTTCTGGCCTACACGCGCCCCAATTCCGTTGAGTATGTGACATTCGGTCTCTGATAAGATAACCTCATCACCTTCTGCTCGATCTCCATTAACTCCAATACACACGTGTGACCAATCCCAGGTGAAAATGGCGGTCCTCTATTTACTGGCTCTAGTCAGTGTAACAGGTAAGTTGTGTACGTGCTTTCTCGTCAAGAACACGAAAACTTTAACTGTCTTGAAATTCAAGTGGTAAATCTGTTTTGGCAACCTTCAATGTAATGTGGAAAAAATGTGTCAAACTTGTGAGCCTGTCTTTGGAATAATGAGTGTGAAATAATTACTACGGGTTTGAAGGGCCAGAATTCTAGCCCATCTATTTAGACTGATATATGGTCGTGGATTTCTCACGGGCTCTGCCAGTTCCCTCCCATCATAATGCTGGCCGACATTGTATAACTGAAACATTATTGAGTACGGCATAACACAAATTAAATAAATGAATAAATGAATAATTAAGTGAACTGAGTATAACCTATATTATGGATGAAAATGGTCATTTATTATGTGCCATAGAATTTATTTTCTTGGACAGTTCCTCGTGTCAGAGTATGAAGTCGGCTCCCGCATCTGACTCAACGCTTGTATTCTACCAATTTTGTGTGCACATCTGCGTTACACGTGGAAAATTTCGCCAGTAACTTGCCAAACTAGGTGGTTTTTCCCGGGTATTTCGGTCAGAGAAATCTGGGCTTTGGTATATGCTGCACAAGGAGACATAGCGATTCACCAGAACCATGCATTCTGGGGACCATAGAACTAGACATCATACAAAATAGCAATCAAAAACAGGGGAGTTTCGAATTGGAACTCTTTTGTCGTAGAAGGTAAAAAGAATTCAACTTTGTCATGTGATTTGTCGGGCAATTTTGGTGATTTTAATTCACCGATCACCTGTTTTGCAGTGTTAGGAAGGTATAAACGACCTCTCCTTCAATGAGGAGCTCCTTAAATTAAAAATCTTCCAGCCCCTCAATTTTCCGTGTCGTACGTCTAGTCTAAGTAACTTTTTAAAAAACTTTTCTTAGACGCCCATGTTATAGTAAATGCATTCGGAAATAGTTGTCTAACATTTTGATGGATCACATGGTGCACTAGGGCATTTCTTACCTTTAGCGATAAAAGAGTTCGATCTCGAAACTCCCCTATTAACGATCGTGGAAGGAAAGGAAATGCACATCAGCAGTCCTACATGCCAGCAGTGGTCATCGGATATGTTTGAATGGTGACTGGTTCGAATGCAATCATTTTGTTGTACTAAGTCTACATTAACTACAATTGTTTTGGAGTCGGCGGCTGTAATCCGTGTTCAAACTTGTCCTGTTTTTATCAGTTGTTAGGGGACAGACGCCATGTTTTCAGTGTAAGGATGTGATGAGGCCATCCGACTGTCAGGTCATTGTCACGTGTGGTCCACATCAGGTAATCATATAGTGCTGCCCTCTATGTCTTTGTGTGAGTTGTCTTCTCTTGAGGTAACATGTAAGTTTCCAATAAAAATGCTTCTGCAACTAAAGGATTGTAAAAATTAATCTTAGAATGAAGACAATTGAAGACAATCGCCACTGAGAGAGATGTTTTGGCCGAGTGAGCCATAACGAGGGCCGAGTTATACGTCCGGTTCTTGGGTTTGTTTGCTCAAGATTTAAATATAACCTCAAGTTCGACATTCGTACACTATAAGGTCTACAGGCCGATGGTTGCAAAATCTACCTCCAACACATCGTGCACCAGCTCTCAAAGCAATGTCTAACAAATAATATACTTAAATATAGTAAAATTAGGCTGTATTTCTGGTTTTATTAAAAACTTTTAACTTTTCTTCTTTGTTTAAACCGTCCTAATTTCTTACTGTATAAACTTCCTCGGTTCTGTTCGTTTTGAACGTTGTTATTTTTTCTTCTGAAATAAACCTTAAATTCTTATCCCTGTAGCAACACTGGCCGACCTGGCCTTCCTGCTGTTTTATGGCTGGGACGAGCACCTCTATGAGAGGCCGAAGTGTTGTTGTTGTTGTCAGGCACTGTATTCTTGTTCTTCATTCACGGAATCTTTTCTTGGAAATGAGCATGCATCCCATCATGTGATTGCACATTTGTAATTTTACTCTTTTTGTCTTCTGTAGATTTGCTTTGCTGATGAGGTAGTCACACCTGACGGGCGAACTAGCTATGACGTCGGCTGCAGAAATAAGGCGGTAAGGACATATGGGCAGCCTCTAGTTTTATGAAATTCAAAGATTCTCATGTCGGCATAACCTGTCCTGAGATTAGCATGAAATATGTTTCTTTAGGAATTAAGGTTTGGAAAGTTCCTTACATTTTTGCCATTTATATGAGGATAACAGTAACATTGGCTGAATGTCCTAGCTGCGGTAGCACATTGTCGGCATGGACTCGCCCGACCACAAGAAGACACACTATACATGCACACACCAGAAGGACTCCTCGTCGTCATATGACTCAAACACTGTTAAGTACGACGGTAAACTCTAAGCACTCACTCTCACAGGGAATCTGTTATACGTCCCAAAATGTGCATGAATCTTGCAGGGTGCTTTTTTCTTCTCAAATTAAACGTTTTCCTCAGTTGATTATAGAGAACTGCTTCCCTCCGAGAATTAAGCAACCGCCGGATAGCTAGAAACTCATTTGCCGAAAAGTTTATTTACTTTGTAGTTTATTTATTTGACTGGTGTTACGCCGTACTGAAGAATATTTCACTTATACGACGACGGCCAGCATTATGGTGTGAGGAAACAGAGAGAACCCGGGAGAACCCACGACCATCTGCTTTGCATTTGTTGACCCGATTTTTTAAAGAGCAGTTTCTCTACGATTGGCAGGAGACAGTTGATGAAATAACTTTAAACTTTGCAATGCTTTTTAAAGAGTCATCTTTATACTCAAGCGGACAAAATAAAATTATAGTTCATTATACAGGGATACGTGCGTGTGTGCACACACTTTGTACACGTAAGAGGCAAGACCTCGATCAATATGAAAGATAATATCATGGACAATGTCGCAGGTCGAGTTTTCAGTGCGAGAGTGTTTGAAGAACTGTATGTACCCACTGAATAAACAAAATATAGTAATTGTTTCATCATTTTCTCGGTAGATGAAATTGCTGTTCTTCAATGCGTCTTCACAAATTATGGGTCTCTACCATCGTTATTGACTGTTATACCCTTCCTCTTATTCCTGTGACAATATAATCAGTTACTTGGGTTGCTATGGCATATACGTGCACTAAACTGGCATCAAGGGAGGATATCGCGTAACGTATCTTTAACAGCATGGATCTAATTCCACTAAAGGATAACCCATGTAAACGTCGAAAATACATCTTTAACGAAAATAACGTTTCCTTTATTTAACCTTTACTCAGTAATATTTATGTTTTTTCGGATTTATATTTAGAATACGAAATATGAAAATAGGATGAAAATTCTGACTCATGGTACGCTGTCCTTTCTGCACTGTCTTGTTCAGGAAACAGTATTACGTTGATATGAACAATAAAGCCTCATTGGATCTTAAAGTATTTGAAGGTCTAGGTAATTTTTAACCTTTCTTATGAGCTGACTGACTTAAGTTAAGTATTCAAGCAAACGAGACGTACACCATGACGTCACTTCAGAACATTTGTTTTTGGCTCAGTCATTATGTTGTATACTGGCCTGTCTCAGAAGCAATACTGCAGTTCAACAGCCTTCTATGTATTATATTACTTGGTTTGTAATAGACCACTTTTGACTAGATGACAGAAGGCGCCTCTGTGGCTCAGTCGGTTAGCGCTATAACCCAGCTCAATAGCCCAGAAGTCTCCCACCAATGCGGTCGCCGTGCATCCCATGCTGGCTTCCTCTCCGGACATTTGTGGGAAGGTCTGCCAGCAACCTTCGGGTGGTGGTGGGTTTTCCTCGGGCTCTGCCCGGTTTCCTCTCACCGTAATGCTGGCCGCCGTCGTATAAGTGAAATAGTCTTGAGTACGACGTAAAATACCAATCAGATGAATAAATAACTAACTTAGATGACAGTGGTCCGGTTTATAGCTGAAGACCCATCGGGCATATTACACCAGCCAATATGCCTACATGCCGCTTGGACAACCGGTTCTGCTTCACTCAATGTCATGGATTTTTGGACATTATTTTGTATTTATTGTCAAATAGTCTAATTCATAACATTTGGCATTTGACAGATTTGTGAGCTAATACACGACATGCCAAGTGAGCACTCCGGAGAACGATGCTCCAAGTGCTGTTCGGGTGAATACTGCAACCAGTATCTGTGTGACGACACAAAAGGTAAATAAAATGTGGAAATGGACTAGAACCAATGAAACAGTTCTCCGTTTTCATTTCCGTTCTCCAAAAAATTTAATTCAAAACGATTGAACTGAATTTACTATGATGAAACCGTTTATATGTCATTCAAACACAGGATTTCAGTTAACATTGTCTTTGTGCCTGTTTTGACTCTATTAAAACTCCCAAGAATTGTATACTTGAAATATTTAAGAAACGTTTAAAAAAATATTTACAATATAGGAAAGGATTTTGAAACCTCTAGCATAGTACATCTCTAAATACCTATGGGCTGAAATTTGACATGCGATACATTTAGTAAAACAGTTACGATGAACAGTATAATAACATACCTATAGATTTCATTCGAAATTCACCTATCATTCCCACATGAAATCGATCTCAATATTTGATATCCCAGGCTATTCCATGTTCATACTGATATAAAATTAGAAAATGAAAGATTTTTTCCGGAAGGTGAATTAGCAGATGACTAGTGCAAAAGATGACATAGTGATATTTACGGACTGACTGGTTAGTTGATTTAATTACTTGAGTGCAGGTAAACCTCAAACTCAAGAAAAGAGCCCGGATTAAAACTCCTATCATGTGTCTGTTAAACCTCCTTATTAAGCCAAACCCGAATTCCAGTCAACTGTCTTCAGCAAAGATGCCAACTCGATTTGCAGCTCTTGGAATAGCATGAGTCTTCCGGAAGCTTTTCTCTTAATTCCGAAGGCGGACACAATGCACCCGCTTCTCACAGATTATACACTCTTGCTCACTCGGTTTGAACTTTTCCGGTTCCAGAGAGTTTTCCGGAAGACTTTGTTCTAATTCCAGGAGATAAAAGTCGAGTCTATTTTAGTTTTGTTTTGGCAGGATTAGAATACTTCCGAAAACGGAAGAGCTCAAATCGACTGGACAGATATTTATTCCGGAGGTAGAAGAGGGCAAATCGAAAGTATGCACGCATTTTTGCAAAAGAGTGGCGTCTGGTTCCTCAGTAATACGTATCCCGGTAGTGGCGACATCTACCGACAACCGTCATTGTTGAAACGAGTACGAAGAGAACTCTCCAGTGACCTTTCACAGCAAGGACTAAAGGCGCTGGAATCAATTCCCGTTATTGATTTTCGGGGAATATGCGCTAAAGCTTCACAAGTCACTGTGGCTTTTCAGCTAACTTTGCCCGATTTTGATCTGCCTTACTATTTATTTATTCACATAAATATAATAAATTTGTCTACATCAGTCCCCAAAATACTCGTCCTCAAAGTTTCAACCGGTGTCATGGCATACTACCAAATGCAACTTAGATCATTCTCCACAACACATCAAAAACAAAAAAAAACAAAAAAAACAACAACAACCACAAAAAAAACAAACTGACATGATCGCCATGTTTTGGCAATTGTTGCTGGAAGTGAAGTCATAGTATTTTGTCACCCAGGTTACCACTAGGGTAGTGGGGCAGCAATCCTTGGCAAACTGTTTTCAATTTCATTTAAAAGAGACAAATTCCTGATAGAGTTTTAACGAGATGCAAAATAACATTGCAGAAATTTATAGTGCATCTGTATCATGCACGGCAGTGTGGCAGTATTTACCAATCAGTGACCCAGCAGTCTTTCGTTCGCAGGCAAACCTTGGACCGATTAGCAGGAATTGCACATATGTAACCATAAAACCTCGCCCACTCCCCCACGTGGATTCCGGCACTTACTCTCATATGTCTCCGTGTTTACAGAGGACCCAATAGGTCTACAGTGTTACAACTGCCACGATGTGTCCGATCCGAGGTCCTGTGGTCTGCTGACAACGTGTCCGCCCAACACGGTTAGTATTAGCCAATGGAAAAGCTCACTGTAAAACTTCAAACACGTATGGAGATGTGCCACAGAATAAAATTCGAGATTCTTTTGTAGATTATATGGCTGAGAGGTTCAACCCCATACAATATATATTTAATTTTCAGTGCCTGATTTGGCAAAGGAATTTTTGACGAACTTTAAAGAGATACCGCAGAATTTCTATATAGCGACTTGTGTATATCTTGAAATGATTTAGTCGCTTTACTTGACGTAGGATGAAATATAAGTATATGATCACAAGCTGGGTGGGAATAGCGTTTTTCTGAACTTTTTTGTAATATGCATGCACTGATATATATTCATCTTAAGGGCGGCCCTCAAGTTTTGTGACGTCATGACGTCACAATTGCTTTCGACGAGACTTGAATGCATCTTTTTTGCACGAAGTTTGCCGAGCGGCCTTCTACACCTATGGCAATGATCATTGCTTTATGTGCATACTTTAACTTTTGTAGTGCGGGTCGAAATGGAACAATGGAAAATTAATCATTGCTTAAAAACAAAAAATTGCAAGATTCCGATAGTGATATTTTCTGAAAGTGATTTAGTGTTCTATTGGAGGAAAAATATGTAAGGCTCAGTTTTAATCCATTAAACCGAAAATTTGCGATAATTTTCCGGTATAGTCTGTTTAATGTAAAACCCTGAGGAGGTTATGCTGGGATTTGACCCATAACTGATACATTAAATTGGTCCAAAATATTTATTTCCTCATCCCTTTTATCACGCCTTCAAAATATTTAACATAAGAGGGTATATATATGTGTGTAACAAAGTATCAATGTTAGTCATGATATAGATGTTACAGCCAAATACATCAATATTCATTTCGCTCAATTTGATTCAGCCTTGAACCCTTACAAGCCTTGATTTAGGGATCAAGGAAATTGTCCTATGCGATACAGGACTCGTACCTTAATGCTTCCAGTCTGGTTCAAAATATCTTTTTTGGACACGACTTCCTTCTTTGTTATCACAGTAACTTTGTCTTTTGATTTGGAAGACTTCTCTTTTAACATCAAATGGTCCAATTAATACAATAGTTATATTTGAATTGAAACAGTCGGTTGCGTGGGAATATTTTCAAAGGGGAAATGATAAATTTGTGTCCGGATTTGTCGATTTTTTTCTGTGCAAAATAGTTTTATATGTATAATTTTGACATAAAGCGACAGCAGTTTAATATTTTGTAAAACCGTCCGTCTAATATTTCATGTACCATGGTTGTAACGTTTCCATGTATACACGTAAATACACTTTGAGTCAGCAGTACCGAATTTAAGACCGTTTCGATACCACTGTATTTCAATAGCCAATGATATGTTTAGCATCGAAAGGCTGTCTGTCATCGAAACATTATGATCGTCCAATTTGCGATTTGCGGTTTACCGAGAATTGACATTTGTGACAAACATACCGGTTGCCATCTGTCTGAAACACTGTTTCAGCAACGGGCCTAAAATACGTCTAACTGTATCTTTTAAGTGTTTGCATCCAAATTTGCCATTTAAATGTTGACTTTCGTATTTTTTGAGATGTGCCGCAAATGCTATTTAACTTGGTTTTCGCTCGAAAAAAATGCTCGAAGCATACCTTGTGCTCGCCGTGTCATGGAAAAGACCAAGATCAAAGGTGTCATTGTCAGGAAGTTCAGGTTCAGTTTTGTTTCTTTGCACAGCAATGCTACACGGAGTTTGTGATTACGGATATGATGAGGCTGCGATACAACATGGGATGTAGAAAAGACGAGGTCAGTTGCCGAACCCTATAGTTATATTCCTTATTGGAAAACAAGTTTTCATGCTTTACGCGGCTCTCAAGAATATTTCAATTATTCTAAAGGGCGGCCAGCATTATGGTGGAAGGAAACTGGGCAGAATCTGGGGAAGACCCCCGATAATCCGCAGTTTATGGGATGCTCCAATATTTAATGCAAACGTAGGTGATAAAGCAGGCGTATACCTCACAGGTTTAGCTGCTGAATGACCCATTCGCAAACAAAGTTCAACAGTATTCACGGTAAATTATACGCAATTAATTATACTCTCAAAACTTCATTTTATAAATGACATCCTTGGGTTCCAATTGTAAAGAAATTCCAAAACGCATTTCAAGACAAGATTTACTATCTGAGAGTGAAAACCGAAGGAAATTGAAAACTGAATCGACCTAAATTTCACGAGCACGGTGGTCGAAAGTAATTTTTGTTTGGTTGTAATTCCTCGGAGTGTTTTGAGTGTAATTCCTCTGGTAAAACAGCCTTTAGTTGTCAGAAAATAGGCCGGTAAAAGTCAGGAATGTATGTAAGCATGTGCATTGCCTTCCTCTAAATATTAGTTGTTGTTATCAGGGATGCAGGCTTTTAGGTTTCCCTAGGACACGCAGTCGCATCGGAAGTAAGGAGCATAACACCCATCTCTGTCAGGCGTGTTGCAAGGACTCCTTCTGTAACAGGGAAGTCTGTGCCCCTGAACTGCGTAAGTTTGTTAGAGCTGAAGATATTTTTTTTCAGAGAGAAGGCTGTGTTCCCGGACATTCAAATTTCAAAGAGTGTATCTACCCGAAGGCCATTTAAGTTTGTCTCTTTCGTGAATTTCTTTTCGCGGTCTATTACTTCACTCTAAAGAGTATTACACTTACACGAAAATAATTATGATTGATTTATTCTCGAACAGAACACATTGAAACCCTACTGCACTTGAACAGATATCTTAAAAACCTGCTCATGAAAGGATGTAATGAAGGTTGTGGAACAGTTAGTTGAGCCAAGTGAGGTTGAAAGAGCGCAAGGGGTCAAGACTGGAAATAAATCAATACATCATGTAATCTAGTGATCTAATCCCCTCGCTCCCGCACAATTTGCTCACTGATACATGGGTGAATTAAGCCAGATAATTGAATAAATAAATTCAAATCAGCCGTAGTGTTAAAAACACTTAACCTACAAATAATATTAGTACAATATTTATTCTTTACAAAAGGAATAAGTGCAAAACAACACGCAATGTTTCCAGTCTAAAACAAGCCGATGAACAGCGTGCATTTTGTCTCTATTACGTCGCAGTTTTTGTATAATTGTGTTCGTGAAACAAAGAGTTATTCACAAACTCTGTGGAGTAGCACTACAGAACGGCGTATATGTACACATCTTGCACACATATGCATGTATATACATTCCCTTTACAGCGTCAACAACTACAGATCTGACCACCTGGATGTTGCCCACGACCCCAGCGCCGCCTGTCCAATCCGTGCATCCATTCGGAGTAGAACGCTCTCAGAGTGTAAAGTATAGTCACGAGACAGGACCTATATTCCCAGGTAATATTTTAGACATTTTCGCTATAGCAGAGGTTTTGGGTATTCGAGATCAGTTCAAATGCGTGTACCTCGCTTCAACCATCCGATAAGGTGCCAGAGCGAAGGAGTTGTTACCGATCAGTGTCCGTCTGAAGTGTACAAGCCAGAATTGAGGTCATGTGATCACGCAACATCAATTTGAAAACAGAGCAGGAGGTGCTGAGAAATGTTATTGGATAACTAACCTAGGATGCTAGTCGAACTGCTTGCAACACTGTAGAGGTCAAGGGATCTTCTATTGCAAGGGGGGGGGGAGAAACCTTGACATAACACTGTATGTCTTTTTGAGAACACCATGAAACTGTTTTGCTCAGCCAAACTTTTATGTTATCTCCTTTAAATTTGTATCCACATGTTTTCGTAATGTCTGTGCACTGTGTTCCACAAAGACAACACTGACTAAGTCGACTTTAACGGCCATGACTACACATATGAACATGTTGCCATGGTGGTTAGAATAAGCTTAGCCAATCATCGCTTTGGGAATGCGCCCCGGATTTGTTTTATTGTAGACATTGTTAATTTTACGACAAATTTCATGGACAATTTGAGATCCTGCGGCTTTTGAGAATAGGCAAAGGTTTTCTGGATATTTATGAAAGAGACAGACAGTACAGAAAAATACTCCACAGATCTTTGACAATTAATAAAACTAACAAGAATAAAGTTCTCCAGTCTGCCGTTATGACTATAAGATGTCTTGAAACAAGCCTCGGGTTACCTTTGTTTCATAATGTTTCTCCGTTAAAAAATATGTCAACGGTATATTTCAGATATTTTGCGCCCTATCTCGTGTTACCTGTGTTCGGGCGTATCTTCCCCTTCCGCCTGTCAGCTGGTGGTGAAGTGTGCGCCTCATCAGGTATGTCAGTCAAAACCCGTCATTCCACAGCTGACACCAAACATGATTGGGAAAAATTTGACTGTGCATGCATGACTGTCAAAGTACACTAAAGAATGCTTTTGACTAAGTTTTTCTCTGAATCCTGCAGAAATTCTGAAAAAAAGTAATTAAGAAAGGAAGATGTTGCTAACGTTTACTGATTTGAAATGTACTTTTACACTTTAAGCACATTTCAAACAACAGACCGCATGATACAGGATGAGACGCCTGCTTTCTTAAGAATTATATTTTACGTCATTTCGGAAATGAAAAGTGCTATCTCATACATGTGTGCAATACAGAACCTTACCAAGCGCAATAATTGCTGTGGTTAGTCTTTGATGTAAACCTATAAAACTGGAACCTGTGAAAATCTACATTCGCTTTAGAGTGATCTCCCTCTATTGGCCCACAGCTTTGCTATTCGGACGAAGTTGCTACCCATGGCGGACGTATCACTTACAATGTGGGATGTCGGGACAAGGAGGTATGTACATGAGAACTGTCCCGACGTAGAGTTCAGGATGCCCACTTTTATTTCAGCTTTGATGAACGGCTTAGAGTATGATTTGTATAAGCCAGGCGTCGAAACCGACATTCCTGTACCAGCCGTCCACCAAAATGGGCGTTCCAGGTCATTAATCGCAAGACCAGTTTCCAAAAACGACAAATAACACAAACCATCAAGAACGAAGAACGAATATAAAATAAAAAGATGATTCGGATCGATTCATGCAAAGAAAAGCAGTCAGCATTTTTGAACGATGAAAAAAAGACGCAAGGAATGAGCTAGGCGAATGAATAAAATTATCCAAATCGTGTGCCATTTTATTAAATATGGTGTCGTTAAGCAAATATATATTCAGTTAAGACATTCTCTGAAACATTGTCAAAGTGTTTGTCCATTTTATACATTTGACAACCCACCTGCCCCGCCCATCTCCCTTCATTCTGGTCCGGGTTAATGGGATCTCCAAGCGCTTTACAGTGGGACGCAAATCTCGCGAACGTATACAGAATTGCCGTCTATGGATATGAACAGTACCAATCATTTCACTAACAAGGCAAGTGACTATAATTAATCAGAGAGGGCGCTGCTGTTTTGAGTTTCAGGATTTGCTATCCCTTTTGGGAGGGTCGGAGAGCCCCATTCTGTAGAGTTGATTTAAAATTGGTCCTTTTACACAAAGTGACTTGATCCCTATACCTTCCCTCTGCCATCCCTATGCCTTCCCTCTGCCATCCCTATGCCATCCCCCTGCCTTGATCAGCGGAAATGCGTGGATTGCATGTATACAGGATATGAGCGTAATGCGGAAATCGGTGTGCGAGACTTTGTGACAGCTGTACCTAGCTTCCGGTGTCAGATCGAGATATCGCCACGCTTGCGCTGGTTTGGTGACCATTTTCTACGCGTTTTTTGGTCCCACGAACACTCAATCGCATATATACCTGTTATACAAATAGATTTCCACGATGATAGATATATTAGAGTAGCTGTCAGTAACACTGCAAAAGCTATCTTTATATCTGGCACTGACCAATCAGAAGTAAGATCTTACGATAAAATTTAAAGCACTGGATCACATGGGACGAATTTTTACCGAATCTATTCATGTTTGAAGCCCAGTTCGATCATGTAAAGTGTTACCGTCGACCTCTTAACTAAGATGGTACCGTAAAGCCTATACTACACGGTGGGAGCTTTTTGTATCTCCATTTCCTAGGCCTACAAGTCAGGAATCTACGGAGTACGTATAACCCTGCACATACTCATATCTTACTTACCTTAACAACTGTAACCCGTCCTAATGTTTAATATACACGGGAATGCCATGTCATTAGGGTTTCAAAGATACCACAGCCGCCATCGACAAACCCTCCTTTAACAATAATCCAGCTGGTTAAGGTTTTGATTCTAGATATCATATCGATGTGCGCAATGTTTCATAGTTGGATCTCCCGGCAAGGTAAGGCTACTTGCTGGCGATTCAAAAGTTTGTACCCTTGGATTTTACTCTGAGAGAAGATAGACATCTGTACACGGTTCTACATACTATGTAGATTCCTGGTTTGCTAAGCTATCAGTTCAATGACGTTGCATAAGTTTCAGTGGGTAAAAGTTTGACATAAATACAATCCAAGGCTCTAACGCCTTTGAAATAGGGCCAGTGCCTGTATATCTGTATATCTTTGTACAGGCCAAACTGTCAGTAGGTAATAGTTATTTATTTCGATGCTTCTGCCTATTTCGTCTGTAGATTTGCGAGCGACAGGCTCTCTCTACAGGAAGTGGAAGTGACCGATGCTCGCAGTGCTGCACGGAAGACTACTGTAACTTGGACGTGTGTGGTGTAGAAGAAGGTGAAAGAGATTCGCAAATGTGATTTATGTTTGTTTATTTGATATTAAAGAACGTAGTAATTGCATAAAAATTAAATATTTCATGTGGTTACACAAATTTCAGTGAGAGTGCATGTATTGTGTGCTCGGTAAGCGAGACGCGCCGGTTTCAATCTTATAAGTATAACTTTAAAATAGTCAGTTTTGATGCTTCCTATAAGCTTTGAGCGTAGTGCAAAGTTGTGAAACAAGCATTGACGTTGATTTGCAGTGAACAATCCTGCTTGATGCCTTTGGCGTACCAAGCAGTGTATGATAGTACAGTGTCACCAGTGTTTCTCGAAATAATTGGGGTACTTAATCCACCTCTTGAGTTCATACCCAGTTGATTTTGGTTTCGTTCATATTTGTAAATACCGCTTACACAACGATCACATTGCAGTGGAGCCGCCAGGTCTGCAGTGCTTTAACTGTAAGGATGTCGCCGATCCACGCACCTGTGGAATTATGACAACATGTCCAGTAGATACGGTAAACATATTGACACCCTTATACCAGGTCCACCGATTCAAGCCCCACAATTCCACCCTCACCCATTTTTCAACACCGGCCCATAATTCTACCCACTGTTCATAATTCAAACAGTCAGTTTGGTGTCAATTACAAATTGCAATTTGTTCACGTACCCTCGCGTTAAAACCCATTGTAAGCTGTATTTCATATTCCATAGGTAATATCGACACACGTTAGCCCAACGTTTCCGGTTATTTTGGTCCGTTAAACTTCAGTCTACGATTGATTCATATCACACATTCTTATGTGAAGAAATGGTTATTTACTTGTAATGCTATTATTTTGAAAGAGATTGTTCCAAAGACTCAAAAATATACATCGGCTGTTCATTAGACGTCACTGGTATTAGAAATTTAATATATCGTTCGTGCATTTTGATCTCTCTTTGTTTGTTGTTTTGTTTTTATTTTTATTCTTTTGTTTCGTTCTTTTTTTGTTTGTTTGTTTTTTTCATCTCTGCAACTTTTTGGGGGTATCTGACGCGTCCTGCATTTTGACTCAAAAATATACATCGGCTGTTCATTAGACGTCACTGGTATTAGAAATTTAATATATCGTTCGTGCATTTTGATCTCTCTTTGTTTGTTGTTTTGTTTTTATTTTTATTCTTTTGTTTCGTTCTTTTTTTGTTTGTTTGTTTTTTTCATCTCTGCAACTTTTTGGGGGTATCTGAGGCGTCCTGCATTTTGTTTTCAGCAATGTTACCTCGAGTATGTGATCACAGATATGCTGAGACTACGCTTTAACATGGGATGTAAAGCCGACGCTGTGAGTATGGATTCCTTATGTGACAAGCACCTTATAGGTCGACTTGCGTGTAAAGCAGTAAGCAGATAAACAACTGAATTCTTAATTAATACGACACCATGCCGCGTCGTTCGCTGGGTTAAACTCAGTGATAACTCTTCAAACTAGGCATCGAAACCGACAGTTCCGGTTCAATAATCGCAAGACCAGTTTCCAAAAACGACAAATGACACAAAGTCCCACTAATATTCATTTCATTCATCCCAGCTTAGCTTTCAGCCTTACGGATCTGCATATTTTCAGTGGTAGAAATAATCAGATGTCCACTTGTTCTGATCAAGCAATTTTGCAAGTAAAACGTGCAAACAAAATTTAAATGTCACGTGCGACAGGTGTATTGTAGCACTTTATTCCTGAAAATTTCTGAAATGTTATTAGTCTAAAATTCAGCATGTCAAAAATGGTGTTATAGACTCACATTTTTGTCTGAAGTTTTGTGTAAGTTTGTATGGCGCATGGTATTTAGCCCCTGGGACACATGTGTTAACAGATGTGGACAGAAAATAGACAAAAAGAAAAAGTTTTGGGCAGGTGAAAAAGTTACCTGTGATAGGCGCAAAAAATTCATATTTCAACCTCTGGACCCGCAGGTGTTGTAGTATTCCCATCAAGTGGACAGCAGCGTTTTACTCTAACACAAACCGAGTTGTTTGCATTCCCTCGTTGGTTTTGTGTATAATCTTCGTTTTTTGCCTTTATTTTCCGACGTATGTTGTTTCTATCCACCACTGAATTTGAAAAGAAATATATTGATTTATTTCATTGGTGTTTCACGCCGTATTCAAGAATGTTTCACTTATACGATGGCGGCCAGCATTATGTTGGGAGGAAACCAGGCAGAGCCCTGGGAAATCCACGACCAACTGCAGGTTGCTGGCGGACCTGGCGGAGAAATGTTTAGGTCAACCGACTGAAACATCTGGGTTTTCCAGTGGAGCTTATTTAACTCATAAAATTGATTCATATGGCCAGGTCGTCCGAGTCACTGAAAATCCCATTTTTTAACTTACAGTCTCATAAATGGTCGATGAGTCCTTTGATTTCTCTTGTAAGTCATCCAAACACTCAGGTGAATCTTTAATGACTTAATCGATCTGATCATATGACTCCGCTTTCTGAGTTGAATTAGCTCTGCAGGAAAACTCAGATTTTGAGTCTGTTGGCCCTAAACATTTCTCTCAGTGTTCGCATGTGTCCGGAGAGGAGGCGAACGTGGGCTGGGCTTGAACTAACAGCGTTTCTCCGTTGAAAAGAAATGTAATGTATTTGTCAAGAATTTTCACAGATATAAGTACAACTATGTACTAATCTCAGAAATGGTTTGATGTGAGTTTATTAACTTATTTACTTTTACAACCTTCAAAGACCATGCTCACACTACAGCCAGCCTGATGTGGGAATACCTTTCTGCCTGTGGTGTCCTATCTTGTCCATTATTCTCATTCAAACTTAAAACGACAAAGCGTAATGTTATATTTTTTTTATTGTCATTGGTTTCAAGATTCTGGAATTTAAGATCTAAAAATTGTGTTCTCACTTTTGGTTGATCAGACGTGCGCTCTATTAGGTTCCTCAAGGGCAAGAGATTTGATTGGCCAGCGAGGCAAGAGACTGGAACACTTGTGTCAAGAATGTTGCAAATCTAATTTCTGTAACAAGAATATTTGTGCCTCAGCCTTACGTAAGTAAGCTTACTTCACAGTAGACTTATGCCACCTACATCGGGAGTTATGCCACATATTCCGAGCTTCTTGCAGTTCTAACTTCTTTACTATTGTGAACTTTAGTCGTATGTTTTTGTTCCCCCAAAATTGACACATTAACTTTTGACTGCTGTAACAAGATTCGCGCAAATTAAGGATCTTTTTCACATGGATCTGTCTACTTCAGCTTTTGTACTTCTACTTAGCTTATACTACATCGCTGTGACATGGATATTTGTATTTCAGCCTTTCTTAAAGCATTTCCCTCGGTCGTGTTATGTTAGGTTTAAGTTGTGTTTAAATCTGTCACATGTTGCTAACCCAAGTTTTATTTGTAACCCTTTTCTTGTCAGTACGTATATTTGACGTATATCGTATATCTGATATTATGATATTTTCAACTATTTCATCACAAATTTATTTTGTGTATCAGCTACGGACGTGACTTACGTGAGTATTTCTTAGGTAGCGTGACGTGTATGGTTTACTCGACTTGTGATAGCTTTTATTTCGATGTTCTTCAATCTCCTTGTATACTGTGACAGTCATGTTATATTTATTTCCTTTGGTTGATGTTGGGTGGGGTTTTTTTTGGTGAATAACGGCTGAAATGTAGTAATTTATATATTATGTGTTGTCATCTGGTTTGTGACAGCCAGCACGCTGCCACCAACAAATGTCACCTCACACATCACAACGACTGCGCCAACGCAAGGCAGTACACAACCTACGAACCCAACGGTCATGTCAGTGACAACAAGGGAAGTGCAGACACTATCAACAACAGCATCATGGCCTACAGCTTCGACAAATCATTTGGCGCAAACGACACTTCCATTAACTCCAACATTGTCTTGGTCAACAACGAGAACAAATTCCACTCCTTCAACCTCGATGCATACCTCAATTCGTTCAACATCTACGTCACGGACGTCTACAGCTTCTTCTTATCCTGTAACTACGCCAGTAACTACACCAGTAACTACGCCCATAGCTACACCCGTAACCACAAGAGTAACTACCTCCATGAGCACCACGCCAGCATCATATACCTCAATTTCAACAAGGCCTATGTCATCGAAAGAAACAACAGTGGTGTCAACCCGTAAGAAAACTTGCAATGCTAAATGAAGTATTTTAGGATAGCTTGTATCCAAATTAAGTTCTTTGGGATTTTCTTAAAAATTCCTTTAAACAGCAAATATGTAAATCTATAAGCATTTTTGGTTATTTTGATTTGTAATTTATCAAATTAAATCGAAAAATGATCCCTACTTTAACCTGAGTAATGGGCATTCGGATAACGTTACAGGAAAAGTTCAGACAAAAAGGTAATTATCGTGAGTAAAAAGACCATGAAAACTGAATCTGAAAATACCCTCACTCAATTTTTTTAACATTTCCCCACCAAATTAAACGCAGTCAAGTATTCTGATTGTAAGGTGAGTTTTATGGACCATATTGACGATGTGTTTCACCACTGACGTCACACAACCTTTTGCACTCCCCTATGTTCAGCTCTGAATAAAGCTCTTGTGAAGAGTGTAATGTTTGACTGTGTATCAAACGCTAATATGACGTTATATTTCTGCTTAAAGGCAATAAAAGAGTCGAGGTCACTCGTGAACCGCATCAACAGTATGGTCTATACTACCCACTACCCGTTTAATTTGGCGAACAAAAATGTTAAAAATTCGATGAAGGTATTTTCAGATACCGTTTTAAAAGGTCTTACCACTCACCATAACTTAATTTTTGAGTAGCCTTTCCTTTAAAGTATGTGACTGGTATAAAAGTTCGATCAGGAGAAGACTGACAATAGTTTTTGTTACCCCCCCCCCCCCACCAAATTAATATTTTTTCTTTCTGCGTACGTGGTAATAGTTGTATTAAAGCATGCTTCCGGAGAGTGGCTTTGTGAAAAGTACACCCGGCTGTCGTTCACATTATTTATGGCTGCTACGTGCAGATACTGTATCTCAGTGTGACGAGTGTAGAACCTGTGTCCTAAGATGGCAGTTCAGCGCTTCGCTCTGGGATCATCTGTCTGGCTGTCTGACAACCTGTCTGTCTGTCAGTTTATGTGTGCATGGGTGCAAGATATGTGTGTGTGTGACTGTATGTGTGTGATTGTCTGTCTATTTGTCCGTTTATGTGAGGATGGGTGCAAGGTGTGTGTCGGCGTGTGTGTGTCCGACTCTATGTATGTTTGTCTGTCTGTCTGCCTGTCTGTCTACATGGCTGTGTGTATCTGTCTTTGTGTATCTGCACGTTTGTCTGTGTGTCTCACTGTGTGATTATGTTTGTGCGTCTGCTTGTTTGACTGTCTGTGTCGCTAACTATCTGACCATTTGTCTGTGTTGTAGCTGGCGGGTTTTCCTGTTACTCGTGCCGGGGAATTCACGACCCTCGGGCTTGTCAGACAGTGGAGCAGTGTGCAGCTCACCATGATGTAAGTAAACCCAAGGTCGGATGGCTAAGGGGGAGGGGGGGGAGCTAGTTTTGGGACCGGCATGGGTGAATTGATTTCGTTCTGTTTAACGAAGGAACTTAATGATTAAAATGTACACCCCAGCCTTACACACTGAACGCAACTGTATTTTTGACAGAAATACGTTTTTTGTAGCCTGACATCCGGTTCGTGCCGCCAGAATAATTCTTATGGTTGAATTACGACCTGAATGTTGAACATGCTAACCAGGAAAACTTGAACCATTTTGATTTCTTGAACCATTGCCGTGTGCAAATAGCTTATATTTTCTCGCTGGTAATCTTGTCGATCAACGCCAACTTGTTTTCATGTCATTTTAAAGTGTTACAGCAATAGATGCAATTGCATGATGTCGTTAAATAAAACACCTTTTATGTCGCGAGATTTCCATTGCGGTCGTGTTCTGGACGAGAAGACGCTTTCACAAGACCCATTCCTGCCTCTGTGTATACTTGTACTTTGAAGCGACAAGCGTTGACTCAAAATAAAGGACTGACAATCCGGCTGCGTTTTCTACAACTGTGAAATGTTATCTCAATTGTTTTTATGACTACATCATACCATGCATGGAAAAACGCGCTTAAAGAAACCAGTCTGAAGGCCCCCAGCTTTATTTGAGTTGGTTATAATTTGATATCGGTCAGTTGCTGTTGTTGCCAAGATTTTGCAGCTAAGATTCCGAGGAGTTTTAAATGGCCAAGTTTTACATGGCCGCAAAGTTAAATATCCTGCAATAATAAAGAAAATGTTTTCGTCAGATGAATCTTAGTCTACCAATGAATATCGCCGTATGTAGGTCATACTTATAGTTCTGACGATTTTGCAACGTGGGCAACACTCTGAATAGACAATTGTCTTGAGAGCGACATCTTTGAATCTAATAAGCCTTTGCTTCTCTCACACACAGACATGTTACGTTAGAAGGTCTCTTAAAAATGGCGCTCAGAAGTACAACATGGGTTGCATCAATAGAGAGGTGAGAATATGTCGGGGAGATCGACTCCCAGCGTCGTCAATTTGTCTAACACAAGCCTTCCCCATTGTTAAAGCTGACCTATTTGGCAGTTGCTCCTGTTTTTGTGTGACTTTTTCAGCAACGTAAAATAACGTGTTCATTTTCACATTCTTTTTTTATTCATTTATGCACGTTGTTTTGTATGGATTTATCTGTTTACCTGGTTTAATTCTTCATGTGTGTTTTTAATGTCTCATTTACAGCGTTGTCACAACACAACACACGCTTACGAACTGTGCTGTGCTCACGACCGCTGTAATATGGAGTACATCTCCGGTGAGAGAGGCAATACCGCTTTTCAATTCAACAAATAACATATCTTCATTTAAAAATCGACTGATAAATAAAAAAGATACCAATGAAACGCATTATGCGCAGTGCATCTACGGCACCTTCTACGGGTGTTATTTTACAAGGCCAAGTAATACACGGATCAACATTAGATTCAATTAACATATGTTTCAGAGTGAAACATAAAGTTTCTTTCCGGCTCAAATCAAGTTGTTTCAGATTCGGGTGCGGCTTTAAGTGAGGAAGAATGTCATGTATGTCCAGAATACCTTAGGACTTATTATGACTTGCCGTCGTACACGTGAAAAACTCTTGTTAAATCCTAGGCAAACAACTTTAATAAGAAGAGATTGTCTATATGCAGACCGATACGGTGAAGATTGTGGGTAAATTAAGAGGGTTGGAGGGGAGAGAGTGGGGGAGGGGCATTTGTGGCTATCAGTACTAAAAAGGTTAAAATTCCTATATGTAAACCCATCACATGGTTTACACGTCACTCGTTCCTGTCCACAGACCCGGTGCTCACGTGTCACGCATGTCATCTTACCGCCCATACTCATCAGTGCTCCTCCAGCATGGTCTGCCTCCTCGGAGAGGCATGCTACTCTAGAGTAGGAATCCACAGCGGCAACAAAGAACTGTACGACTATGGGTGCATTGCAAAGCAGGTAAGATACATATTTTTGCGGTTTTAAAGACATTACGCCGTGCTCCTTATCTCAAAGGTGAAATATTTATAAGGAGGTGGCTTAAAACCTACCAACTAAGAGACTAAGGGAACAGTATGCCCTCCTAAATTTATTTATTTATTTGATTGATGTTTTACGCCGTACTGAAGAATATTTCACTTATATGACGGCGGTCAGCATTATGGTTGAAGGAAACAGAGCAGAACCTGGGTGCTCTCCTAAAAGAGAAATGCAGAGTTGTAATATGCTGGTGACATCAGATATCAAAAACGTTCACAATGAACCTCCAGTGGTGAGATGGTGTCAGGGCTGAATTTGAATGGGCTGCTTGTTTCAAGATAACTGGTATTCTGACTTTCTTATCCTCGAAACCTGGCAGAAAGTGAGAAAAAAAAAACCTTGAGAAAAAACACATCTTCGAGGGTGAAAACTAAAAGTTATACGTCAGTGTTTGGCATGCTATATTTATTGTAAGGTTGTTACAATCTCTTGAAAAATAACCCTTTATTCTCCGGTTCAAAACAGATGGTACATTGTCATTCAGGTTAGTGACTTGTCTTTAAAATTTAAAGGTCATCTTAGCAAAACTGTTGCGACACTATGCTGATCGCATTGATCATGGTATGAACGCGTCTCTTCACTATTTGATGTCATGAAGTGTTAAGCAAGAAACGATTTGCGACTGCTTCGTAAACCAGGGGCCGATTCCACAAAGCCATTTCCGACTTCAGTCAAAATTTAAAACATCGTCACAGTTTTTGACACCCGAAGTTAAAATTTTGACTCAACGGTCTAAGGATAATATTGATGACGTGGTAAAAATTTTAATTTCAAGTGTCCCAAAATAAGCTCTTAAATCGTATATCAAATTTTGACTTAAGTTAGAAATGACTTTGTGGAATAGGCGTAGTTTCTGCTGTCTTCGGCATAGTGTTTTCGTGAGGCAGCATGTATGTATGTATGTGTCATTAGGACAGTTTGCTTCAACTATACACATCGTTGTAAAATAATACAAAGTTACACATTCGCAACGTTCAACCTTAAGCCAACAAACTAAGACACACGCGGTTATCGTTTGACTGGTTACCTTGTTTCAGCAATGCGACCCCACAGCCAGCCGTACCCCGCCGCTGTCAGGCTACAGCGAGTCCTGTGTCTCTTGCTGTGACGGCCCATTCTGTAACGCCCGCCCTTGTAATTTCACAGGTATGGTACTGATATAGGACTGTGTTATATAGGCGAAATTAGCAATTCCGACTAAATAACACAACTGAAGGATAGCTTGATTAAACCGGTGTATTGCGATCATTTAGTAGATAGGTTACTCAGATCATTAGTAAAGCCATAAATTAGGCTCGGGGGAACTGATTCTGATGTGGGCCTTCTTGTCAAATTATAGCCGAATTATAACCCAAAATGCTATGCAGTTCTAAATTTTCGTTTCTTTACATGTAGTTTTATGTTTAGCCAAAACATAAAGCAATGTTATTTTTACAGTTATTTTATGGCACCTGAAATCTACTATTCTTCTCTTTCGTGTCACAGCAACAACTCCTCCGATAAGCCCCACGCCAGCTACGACCCCGGGTATGTATACAATGACAGGTTATCTGTAAGCCGAAATTGCAAGATATCCTCTGAACTTAAGAATATCTTTTATATACATGTATTATGAATTTCAAACACGAGGGTTGGTTAAATTCCAGGCTCGGACAAGAATCGAATTCTCGAGATTATCTCGTCTCTAGTGTTCCTGTGGGTTTGTGACAATTGGCGGAGAATAGAGCGCTTAACTGGAGATGACCTTTTGGCCAAATTGGTTCATATCTTGATCTCGTTCTGTGGGTGAAAATCAGTGGTTGATATGGTCACGTGAAATTTCGTAAATTCCTTCGCAAAGGTCGGTGGTTTACCCTTGCACTTTGATTTCCACCCTTTACGAAATTTAGCTCTGTCGTTTGAGTGAAATTGTCTTCACTACGGCGTTAAAACCCAGAAAGGTGAATACATAAGTAAGTAGAATCGTAGAGAAGACCTCGGCTTAATTAGATAATGAATTTGAATCAAGTCGATGCTAATTCTGCTTTGAGTTTTTTATAATAATTTCTTTTATTAAATATTTTTCCAAATATACGCGAATTTAATTTTGGTACGGCTTTTAACAGGTTACCTTGAAAATTTCTTAGAAGAGTATCGAGGTGCTTTTCGAGTATTCCCCTACTTTTGCTTCGTATGTGCTTTCGGTACCCAGTCTTTTTCTTTGCGGTAAGTTGACACATTGTCAACTTTATTTTGCCAGGTTTTATCCCACTTTCCCTGGAAGTTGTCAGGCTTTCCTTGTTAGGTTTTGCATGCAAATTACCTAATGCACATTGTGACGTCTTACCTGTCACTGGTAACAAGTACATGGCAGTACTATTCTAATACCATTCGTTTCTGATTCCTCAATCGAAACAGTTTGATTAAGTTTAGATTTAAAAAGTCTGTCCACCATTTTCGGCGTGATTGTAGATATTGCCGGTCGCCAGTGTTTGAGCTGCGTTGGGGTGGGTGATCCGAAAGATTGCCGGAACTACACCACGTGTCCAACGGGAGAGGTGAAGATATTGCTGAGGTTATAGTGGGAGTGGTTGGGTGGAGTGATATAGGTGGATGGGAGGATTTGTAACCAGAAAGATAATCACTTTGTAGATGACTCCATTCATCAAAGACAATCCATCACCACTTTGTCTGACTTCAAGCTTGCATGAATTTTAATGTTTGCTCAGTTTTATGAAGTTGATAGCCGCGAATTCTTCAAATGTTAATTCTAGATGACGGAATTTATGATTTAACGCCAAATTGTTCGTTTCTCAAGATGGCAAATACTTCTCGGCCCATTAGTTTTGTTTTCACCTTCTTCGTGTCCTTGGTGGCTTGCGTGCGCTGTCTTTTGGTTTGCCGAGACAGTGTTTGACGTAATATGAAAACAAAAATGATATGGGGATTAAAAGCTAAATGAACAGATGTGGATATTAATCGATAACAGAAATCCACAGGATTACGGTTCCTGTGGTTCTTACTTTTGGAATTTTGTTTGCCATATCTGTATTTATTTATCATACTTGGTGATATGTAATGTACATCTGTCATATCTCTTAATGGTATGCAATGTATACCGCTCGTATTTGTACGATGTGGATAATGTATATTTGTCACATCAAATGATGGTAAATGATGAATACGTGTATTTGTCATACCTCTTCATGGTAGGCAATATATACCGCTCGTATTTGTCCGATGTGGATAATGTACATTTGCCACATCAAATGATGGTAAAAAATGAATATTTGCCACATCAAATGATGGTATATAATGAATATTTGTCACATCAGTCGACCGGAGGTAATGCGTGCTTCTCGTATTTGTCAGATGTGGATAATGTATGTTTGTCATATCAAGTGACGGTAGGTAATATATACTTGTAAAGTTTGTCCTTTGTGGATAATGCATCTTGGTCCTACATGTATCTGTTGGCGATAGATAATATATTGTTGGCAGTAGATAATGTCATAATGAAATAATATCATTTCAGGAGTGTTACTACTTCAAACAGTTCCGAAATGGAAAGCTTGTCCACGATTTTGGGTGTTCCTCTGACAAGGTATATTTTGATATACAGTGACCTTAATGAAACACAAGGTCGTCAGTGTGATAGTATGCGAATATCAATGTATGCATCCTAAATCATTTAGCGGCGGTTTTACTCCGGTTCTTCTTGATGTGTGAAGGCTTTTTTCGGGCTCCATGATATTAAATATAAAGTCAAATATATCTGAGTTCAGCGAAAAACATCAGTCATCCAAACACACAAATACAAAAGACAATAAGTTGGTGCTTGGTTCCGTTATACGTGTATAAGATTTCTAGCAGTCCATGGTGCGTTTTAGGAAGAATTATGATCCCAGTGTGCCATCAGTCAATATCGGTATACTGTTGAATGACACTAAGATAGAAATAACTATTTACTAGTATCCAGTATAAGTGAAAATTAGAGCATATTCTATATACATCTGCGGCAGCTGTTAATATTATATATATATATATATATATCTTTTTTTTTTTAAATAGCACTTAATCTTTATTAGCACCAAGACATTTAATGAAGGAAATGATATTCACGGAGATGTTTTAGTCTGGACTTAGCAGTCAGTGATATGGAAACTTATAATTAAGCACGGGTGCCAGCTATGTTCCTTATACATATTCTCAGTTATACGGTCGGATTTTGGAGAAATGCCCACACAAACTGGAATATACTCTATGGTTTTGGAATAGCATAGAAAGAGGCCACAATATCCACAATATATAGCCGTGGAGTTTCACTTGCGCTTTCAGAATTGCAACGACTTGGCCGAGGCTTTACCAGATTGTCGTTTAACCACGGACGCGTCTCATCAGTGCGTCTCATGTTGCGACAAAGACTACTGTAACCGCGACATTAAGTCGCAGCGACGGTGTGTGGACTGTGTGGATGTGACTGATCCCAGCCAGTGTCGCAATTCCACCATACAGTGTCCCAGGGGGGAGGTAAGGCTGAAGTCAGAAAATGGAGTCTGATCCAATACGCTTGTTCAGGGGCCCACTGTCACTTTCATTTTTTGTTTTTCATACAAAGATTGAAGAAACGTATAACATACGAAAAACTTTACGAGAAGTGATTTTCGAAGTTTTGTGAAAGCACCACATGGGGGATAACTTTTGAAAATCTCGTATTTCAGCTGTTCGGTCTGTAATGGTAATAACTGTGATATTCTATGCTAGATTATTTCACAGAAATTCAAAAAACAAAACATCATTCGACCATTCTAAAATTCAGTATGTAAATATGTCGTGTGCTATGTTTACCGATATGAGCACGACATGCTCTATTCCTCTGACAAACCATCCTCACCATGTTCCTTTCTGCTGTCTGCCAACACTACTGAGATAAGGGGGTCCCAGTGTTTCCTTGCGTCTGTCTGTCATTTGATCTTGCCAATGAATTCATTATTCTGGCTTATTGCTTAACTCCACCTCATCATTAAAATATCCTCAGTGCTTTTCGGCCAATTTGTAACACTGTGGCTTGATGCCAGTGAGAGGGCCATTGGAATCCTGCTTTCTTTTGTTTTATCCATCACATCACAAAGAGTTCAAAAATATCTGTCATCTTTATTCTATATACTACGCCGCTAATGTTCGTATCATGTCAGCTTGAATAAGTTTGAAAAAAAATCGAACCATGTGGGAGTTTAAACAAGGAGAGTAACAAGTATTTGCCAGACATTGTTGTAACCTATCCTAGTGGTCAGATATATTGCACATGTGTCTTTGTCCATTATACCAGGAGTGTTATTACTTCCGTGAGCCCAGACACGGAAGAATTACCCATGACTTTGGGTGTTCCACGGAACAGGTAAAGACAAACCCTTTTAAACAATTTCTGCACAAGTTATATTTCTACGATGTATAGTGTGTAAAGGAGATTACACCAAACCTCATGTCTCTAAATTTCTTAATTTTGCAACGAGTTCAAGTTGTGTTGTATAAAATAAATATTAATGTCCAGATAATTTACATCGTTCCAATAGACATAAAAACTAAGACAAATTTTGATAAACGACAACTTTTTGTTAATGTACGGGGTTTGGATACTGGGTAAATGTATACATTATACAGAACATTCCTTACGTTTTTCCGACATCGTTATGTTCACTGCTTCTCTTTGCATGAATCAATCCAAATTTCTTTACTGTATATACTTTCTTAGTTCTTTGGTGGTTGGTGTTGAACGTTGTCTTGGAAATTAGTCCACCGATTATTGACCCAATTCGTCCATTGTGGTTGACGGCTGGTGTATAGACGATTGCCTGTTTGGACGCCTAGATTGCTTTTCAGTGACAGACTCACTAACCATGCCAACCCAAGGGTTATCGTGGAGTATTACTTCGCCTTGACGGCGCAAGCCATGTGTTCGAATCCAGCTTTGGAAATTTACCAAGGGCGCTGTTTTCGCTGGGGCCTTCCCCAGTTTCCTCCTGCGAAACATCTTGGCTTCAGTCGTAGGATAGTGCAACAATATCATAATGATATCAGCCACCTTCAATTCTGAAAGATACAGGTACCCCCAGAAAATATGTTCAGCTTACCATAGGTAATTACTAGTACTGCTATTAAACTGAAGTACACGTGTGTGGAATTAACTGTGACTATATTATTGGTCTTAACATTACTTTGCAGCATTGTGACGAATTGACTGGGTTCCTGCCGGATTGCCGGCGACCCGGGAACGAGCTTAAGCAGTGCATATCGTGTTGTGTTGACGAGCTGTGTAACGCCGAATTCGCGTAGCAAGAGTGCAATGCATTTTAACTGACACCATACATGGTGTAAAGATGCATTCCCATAGGGGATACAAGAACTTGTTGACAATGAGCGAAATCAATAAATTAATTGAATCGATATGAGCAGAACGACTTTATGTTCTAACAGTAGAGCTATGTCGAGGTTTAGAACATCTAGCACACTGACATATCACCAATAGATGAACAAACCAAACTTCATGCGAAAAAACGCGCCCAATTTCTCACAAAATAAGTGTCAGTTGGACATTGAAAGCAGCATCTATCTTGTTAACGTTCAGTGACCCTGAATCTAAGAGTTTCTTCCCATGATAGGAATGTTTGACAACCAATACAGCTGACTGTTGAAATGTGTGTTGTTGCATCATGGTTACTGTAAAATCGTGAACAAGAAAAGGGCAACAATACAGGTTTATACGGTGTTTATTCCTTCGCAGTTAAACTATAATATATCCAGTAAGTCACATCGTATGGAAGGAATCAGATCACATTTTCATCGGCAATGAAATTGCTACCAAGTTTTTGGAAAATGATCTGGATTTCATTTGCTTGTTGTCTAACTCCATACTCCAGAATTTTTCACCTGTACGATGATATTGGTAGAGGAAGCCGTATTGGCAGGTGTATAAACCAAAGACCTTTGAAAAGTTACTGACGAGATTTTCCACATGTGACGTAGTGATACGCACACCATGTTGGTGAAAAATGATTTGCCAGGGACTGCGCAACTGGCCACATCAAGGCACGTAGCATGTAACAGTGAAACGCAAGTAGAGATGTAAACTATCAAGGGCAATATAAGATCATTTTACCGAAGGAAATAAAACACAAACACGCATATTAAAACAGTGCACATGAAATCTTTTATTGCTTTCTTTACATCGTTGTAATTTTTGCCTCGTGTAGCATTACATACACGTCAATTTAAGAAATTCAAAGCTTTACACATTAAGAACAATGTTTTGAAATCGCCGATTAAACCTGACTGACAGTACTAAAATCAGAAAGCAATATCACACATTTTAAGGATTAGCCATTACTTCTGAATCCCAACGAAGGGTAACCCCCGCAGTAGTAACGGACCTGGTAGTCTTTGCAATTCTCGCCGTTAGTCTGGTCACTGTTCTTGCACAGCAGCCCATACCTTGGGCTAAGTTTTATTTTTTGATACACCCGGTACTGAACATCGGGTTCATTCTGGTCCCGGATATTCAGATACTCAACCGGACCCAGCACTGGGCCGTGCTGAAACGAAAATTAGACCGGAGTCAGTAGAGAAAGGTGATGAATGGGACAGTCAGAGTGGAACCATCACAAGGTACTGTGCAACCATAACAAGGTACTGTGCAACCATAACAAGGTACTGTGCAACCATCACAAGGTGCTATGCAACCATCACAAGGTATTATGCAACCATTCACAAGATACTATGCAACCATCACAAGGTACTGTGCAACCATCACAAGGTGCTATGCAACCATCACAAGGTATTATGCAACCATTCACAAGATACTATGCAACCATCACATGGCACTATGCAAGCATCACAAGGTACTTGACAACCATTCACAAGGGGCTATGCAACCATCACAAGGTACTGTGCAACCATCACAAGGTACCATGCAGAGCTGTCCATTTTTGGCCCAATGATTATCACTTGTAAAGGTCTTTTCATAGTGAAAGGGTGGTATATAAATGTCGGACTTGACACTTAGATCGACAGATACAGGGGAAAGAGTTGGCCAGATCAGACCCCAAAATAGGCCCAACCAAGGATCTCGGTTGTGATGTTTTAATATGGAGACTGGCCTTGATCACAGCCGAGGAGACTTCCATGTTAAAGTATTGGTATTTGAAAAATCTCCGCGCTCAGAAAATTTGTTCAAATTGAAACAATACATGCATAAACCGAGCAAAACTTCGCAAAATTATATCAAGTTTATCAAGAGATTCTGTTTTACTGCACATTTTTTTCATACTCCGTAGCCTTTATGACAAATAAATCCAAGATAATTCATATTTGTGAGTTACACTCAAATACATTGTCGACACCTTGACCTAATAACAGATGACCTGCTAACAAACCGGGTTGTTGTTTCCCATTACATGGTGTAGATTTGCCTAGTATCGATGTAAATTTCTTAAACTTACTTAGTTTTTCTGAAACACGTACATGTGTAAACAGACAATACGCACGGCACGCCAAAACAATTTACTACCAATGAAAAATTCAAATAAATGGCTCATTCTACAGGGCAAGATATCCGCCCTAAAGCCAGTATTTCAACAATAGCCAAAGTACTGACGATGAATGTTTGTTAAAGCTGATAAATTGGCGGTAAATGGATATCACATATACAAGATAGGAATCTTCACAAGTCTCTCTATAAATGTTAGCAATATAATAAATAATTAAGCTGTAATTAGTTGTACAGTTACTATAGTCTCGGAACATGTATGGGTTATGTTTTAGATTGTATTTATCGACTTGGGGTGGTCCATTCGAGGTCTGCGAGAGGTATATAATTTGGACGATATGACTCTTTATCTTGAACAAACTGACCAACTTTCTCGGATGATTTGTCTTGGACGACTTTGCTCTTGGACGATTTGACCTGTTTCCGAGGGGGTAGCTCGTTGAAGGCATTATACCCAAATCGGGTCCACATAGCTCTCGGGCTATTAAAGCTTGGGTTGCCAGCGGTCCTCGCGTATCAGCATATATAAGTCACCCTTAGATCGCGTTTTCGTGCTAACTAAAATGTATAACGCGATCAGTATCAGGAAGACGCAGGAAAGACATTCAGTATAAGGGCAGAGCGGTGAAGGAGTTTGGCGAGAATGTTTTGCACGTTATGTGGCAATGACGCGATACAACGGAGACTTCAAGACTAGTTGCAACTCTTACTGAAATAAATTACCCCCATCCAAATAATTGCTTTAATAAGCGTTACACAGTAACCCCTAACGAATTATTTATTTAAACTGGGGTTACATTAGTGACATATTTATGTCAATAAAATCAATCCACAATTTCATGCATCGCTCATAAAGTTTCCTACTGACATAATTTTGATAAATTCTGAACTTGTTCCCATGCATTAACGATGGAATTAATTTCCCATAGCTTTTGTCTGTATAAGCAGAGTTGTGGGTTTGGTGTTAGTGTTAGTGTGTGCGGATGACTTACTTGGAGTTGTGGGAGCCTTCATGAGTTGTGTTGACTGTCATACTATGCAAGTAAAAGTCCGCTCCACATTTTATATGTGTAACAGTATGTATGTTAGATGATGGTTTTTTTTTTAATTAACCGGGAGTTCTTGCTATGGCATTGAAGATGACCGTAATGATTTGATTCAGTGTCTAAAGCAAGACTCAGGTGTCTGTCTACCATAGGTTTCCAACACATCATCGAATGTGACGTTTACGTGTCATTTTGGATGTCTGTGAGTGGTGTGTGGTGAGGGTAAAAAGAGGATGCTGAGGTGGGGTTGAACTGGAAAAGGGATTCTTTTGTGCAAGGGGCGGAAAGGGGAGAATGATTGTAGCTAGAACATGTGCGTCTCTGACTTCGCTCGAAGTCCATAATATTTTCTTGCCACCTCCAAACGTAATAAGTTCCACACACCTGTATTGATGTATGTTTCCTCTGAACTTAAAGTCATTATTTTCTTGAATTTCAATGAATTAAGATTGCATTCGAAAACATTACTTTATTGTATTTGGGGACCACGAAGTCAATTATACACGTTTAATTGTCGTCAAATTACTGATATGCATTAAATATTCTGGGCGCAGTCTTCAAAGTGATATACTCGTACGATGTAAACACCAGTGAAATAAATAATGAAAGTGAAATAAATTCCAAGGCATCAGTTAACTTATGTAACGCCTATATATGTAGATATGCAAACATACCTTCTGATTCAGTTATTCCAATTGTTTATGTGTTCGCCATGTTATCCTGAAACGCTTTTAACATCGAGAATGTCACTCACAAAATCATTCTATTAATATTTCAAGAATCGTCAATATGACCTGTAAATGTGAATTAGTGAAGTAAAATCTGCTTCATGACAATAAAGGTTGTCATTTCAACACTTGATTCAATAATTATTTCCTTAGGAGTTACATTGTAACAGTAATTTATGTCAGTATGGGTTGCATCAATGGTGTAAAGATCGGGTGAGATGAGTGCCTTTTAGGGCGGGAAGGATGTTACAGCTGTAGGATAATAATGGTACCGGAGGATGTGCTGAGTGATGAACGTGTGGGTGTAAAACGAGTGCCGGAGATGGGGTATGGATGTATGTGTGCATTGGTGTCAGACTCTCACTGTGGTGTGGGACTCCTACAGTGGCGTTTTATTCCTACAGTGGTGTCGGACTCCTCCACTGATGTTGGCCTCTTACACTAGTGTCGGACTCCTACAGTGATGTCGAGTCCTGGTGAGAACTGCTTGATCTCGGGAGAAATGGTTCAGGCGAAATGGTTGTCAGAGTCATGTGTGTAATAGATGGATTCTGTTGGTGTGTGTGTGGAGAGTGTGTGAATGTGTGTGTGGAGAGCGTGTGTGTGTGTGTGTGGAGAGTGCGTGTGTGTGGTGAGTGTGTGTGTGTGTGGAGAGGCGTGCGTGTGGAGAGTGCGTGTGTGTGGAGAGTGCGTGTGTGTGGAGAGTGTTTGTGTAGGGCGGAGCGGGGGGGATATGCTTAATGAAATGCTCTGGAATATAAAGCAAGATGTTTGAGTAACACATCCACATGTAAGTGGAAAAAGGAAACTTTAATGGGGCTACCGTATGGAGAATTTGAAGTCGAAGTCTTAGAAGGTTATACAGTGTAAGAAGACGAGGAAAGTTACTTTGGAAACCTGAAAGTGTGACTGGCCAATAAGAAAGAGTCAGAACACGACAGTTTTTTCACCCGACTCTTCTCTTCATCGACCTAAGTTTCGAACGGTAGGTCGTCTTCGAACATTTGATAGATTACTCTAATAAAAGATTCCACTTACCTCCGTTAACCTTTCGTTATCTTTAAATCCTGGATCGTCGACATCTTTCCAATTACTACAGACTACAAGTAGAATAGACCCTGAGTTAAAGATAGACCGAAAACAATAAAAAAAAAACAATACGATAAAGTCTAACATTTTCAAGGTGAATAAAAGTCGGCTACAACATTCACAGACTTCATTATTGTTCCCTTTGTGATAAGAATGTGTCTGTCCAATAACCTCTAAATTACTTATAGTTTAGATTCTTCCACCGTAAGGAAAAGAAATTCATCTTGTATCGGTATATACCCTTAACATTGTGCGTTTAACATATAGCGTTTATCTAAAAATGCACTTACTACCAAACGGGGTGCAATATTGAACCGCATAGTCTTGACAGTACCCGCTGACAGCTCCGTTACTGCAGTATAGGCCGTAACTTGGCCCCACGACAAGATGGTCACTAGTGGTGATGGTAAATCCAGGCATGGCGCGAATGCGGGCCTGGATCTTCTCGGTCACCCTACCCCCGCACGGCCGCCAGTTCTGTGAATCAGTCAAACGGAAATAATTGCATGTTGTTTCTTGAACTAGGCTACAACGAAGTGAGCTTATTTATTTATTTATTTATTTGATTGTAACTTATTTATTTGATTGTAAAGGGAGGATCCGGAGTAAACCATAGGCATTTAGCAAGATATTGACTGACTAGCATGCCCACAACGAAGAGAGCCTATCTCTACATTACTACTGCCTGAACTTTAGTTAATTAACTTATTTATCTATTTTGACAACAAAAAGTTGGTTAGCGAGTTAGCGCAGCGCTATGGCCCAGAAGCCTCCCACCAATGCGGTCCCTGTGAAATCAAATCCAGCTCATGCTGGATTCCTCTCCGGCCGTACTTGGGAAGGCCTGCCAGCAACCTGCGGATGGTCGTGGGCTCTGGTCGTTTTCCTCCCACCATAAGGCTGGCGTTGTATAAGTAAAAGACCAATAAAATAAATAAATAAATTTATTTATTTTATTATTTGTTCATTTTCTTTCCTTTAATTTTTTGGTGATACGTCCATACCCTGGAGCTTTTCTCATCATGGTCATCAGTATTGGAAAAAAATGGGTGCCCGGAGTAAACCATCGCCCTTCAATAAGTTTCTGACGAATTTGTCCACGTGTGATGTGACGTGTTGACTGCAATGGCTGCCTCCACTTATTATATATGTAAGTATGTATGTATGCTTGGGCTTTACATCGTACTCAACAACTTTTTAGTTATATGGCGACGAGGAGTCTTTAGAATGCATATAATCTGTGTCTTCTTGTGGCAGGCGAACCCTTGCCGCCAAAGTGCTGCCGTCTCTGGAACATCATGCCGAAGACACCAGATATGACACCCCATCCCGTCACATTATATTGATATTGGGTCGACCAGTCCTTTTTCCTTGCTCTGACCTCTGAGTGCTGAGCGCCAAGCAAAGCAGCAACAAGTACCATTTTTAAAGTCTTTGGTATGACCCGATCCCGGGATTGATCCCGGATCTCCAGACCTCGAAGGGGACGCTTTTTTTCCCCTTTTTTCAAGGCAGCGGTGGGATGCGTGCATTATGGTATTCGACCAGCATTACGGTATTCGGTCAGCATTATGGTGGGAGTATGCCGGGACCTAAGGAGAGAGTCCGCTGAAATCCCACGGGGCACCCGCTGGCCGCAAGCAGGGAGAGCAAGGAGGGTTAGTGAGGCTACCACAAGGTATGTGAGATAGGCCACATACGGTATCCACATATGGTCAACTTCACGTACACTTTTTCTAAACCTGTTTCCTTGTAGGTTATGTAATAATCGTCTTAGCCCAATACCTTCATGTCCGATATCAAACTTTCATTGAATCTGCATTTGAAATCATGAATGTTTCCAGTAACAAAGCAAAGCCATTAGGCTTACACAGGTATGCGCATATAAACAAGCACAGTTTGCGTCCGGCTATCAGTGTAGTCGCTGTTAGAGTGATAGTTCTTTACTGTTGAATTTTAAGTCCTATTAAGTTGCATATATAGTATAAGACAAAAACATGAACCTATATAATAACAGCCTTTAACGAGACACACCATATGTGGCCTCTCGTGGCCACACATGGTGTGTTCATTTGCTGCTCTTAGTGGCCGCCTCACTGCCTCGACGAAATGGTACATGCATGTAGGCAGGCCGTTCCAGGTACAGACGGAGAAGAAACCCGCATGAGCTGGACATGAACACACAGTGACCACATATATGCTGAATATCATTAACTATGAGAAAAGCATCCGGTTGGGTGCTCCGTTACGTCGAGATCTTGTAGTAAAGGGTTCAGTGAGTAGGCCGATTCTGCCGTTCCTTTTGTGCAAATTTGTTGTGTGAAAATGGGAGCCATGGTGATTTTATGAAAGAAATACATAGAATGATGTTATACATGAAATTCGGTATAAGAACACATTTAAAAGATATATCTATCATGTTCTATACGAAAGAAGATGAATGAATTCAGAAAACTTGTCATATTTTGTGACAATGACCTTAGTTGTAACATGTTACAGTGCGGGTGGCTATAGGTTTTATATAACGTTGGCCGAGCCGGATTAATCTCTTACAACATATTTTTATTTATATCGGTCTTTTGGGGGTCTGCATGAAATATAACTTCTCTTCCTATTTCTGTAATGTTTAATAAGTGCTGGGGCCAAATCCAAATTTTTGAGTTTTTGACTTAGGCTACAGCCCAAAACGCCATTTTATTTATTTATTCATTCGTTTATTTATTTATTTATTCATCCATCCATTCATTCATTTCTTTCTTTCATTTATTTATGTAATTAGTGTTTTCCGACTTACCCAAGAATATTTCACTTATACGACGGCAGTCAGCTTTACGGTGGGAGGAAACCGAACACAGCCTGGGGAAAACCCACAGCTATCTGCAGGTTGCCGGCAGACCTTCCCATGCACGTACGGCTGGAGAGGAAGCGTCAATGTATAATTTTAACCTTATGATGCCTAAAGTTGAGAGTTATTTTTTAATTTGTTATCAGTGTTTTATGGCGTAGCAGCACCGCACTCCAGCAGGCATCTGAGAAAACCCCCGGACTCAAAGTTGCCGCCCATCCAGGACTTCTGTAGCAGCCAAATATATTCGCCTGACAAAGTGTAAATTGTGATAAACTTGTTTAAAATTTACACTTAAGCTTAATTTTAGTTTATGGCCAAAAAAAAAAAAAGAAAAAATGCCCCCAAACATCTACTTTCCAGTTGGTTTTGAAAACAATACAGTATATATCAGAACTAATATGTAATATTACCCAATGAGTCATGCTATACAATAGATAATGTATTTGTGACATAAGAGCGTGTCACGGATAACAAAACGCCTCTTTACACGAAAAGAACTATTCTGTTACAATAACAGAACAAGTTCTTCATACATAGCATAATGTGGACTGTGCATGGCGTTATCACAATCTATAATATTCTGCCGTCCCTCCGAAAACATGAAGTATTCTGTCAGTTTATAACAGATTAATTTTTACAGTGTATACGCATCCTAGGCAAAGAAAACTCCAAAATGGACGTTAGTTATTGGTTATTGAGCTGTATTGCCGCCGGGTATTGTAGCAAGAATTCAGTTCTGACTGTAAAGGATTCATTTTTATCATTTTCACGACACTTTATAATTATTATAAAGCAAAACTTTTACTGTTAGGTACATTATTAAGTTCTGAGGTCAAGACAATCAAATCTGTGATAGGCCGAAGAATGCCTTGTGGTGTTACATATTGAGGTAGGAATGAATGATTCACATAGACACAATAATTTGCTTTATTATTTATACATCAGTGAAATCCCGGTATTTCCTTCACTGACAAAAGTGATATCTTCACTAATTAGATATCACTTTGTTATTACATTTTGATGATGACCCTGAGCCATGACGGCGTGACGTCGGAAATTAAATACTTTGTTTTTAGGACGTTCAAATCTGAGCTCACTAGGATGACGTCATAATACAAGTTTAGTCAATTGCTATTATCCGACGTCACGCAAGAAGACACGACGTCATACTAGACGACATGTATACAGATACTACATCACGCTACTGACAGGTCTTTGAAGGCCTGCAGCTAAAAACATCGGTTAAAACTTCTTTAAATACACAAAGCCATGACATTGTTAAAGTATAAATAATAAACAGAATATTGCACAGTGATGGTTGAGTACCATAAATATTGTTCTCGTGAAAGGTGGAAATGATATCCCCCGAGACGCATTTCCACCTCTCACTCGAACAGTATTTACGGTATACAACCTTCACTGTGCAACATCCTCTATCTACTTTATAACCTAAAAAGCAGGCATACTGTGAATATTTTACAAACATAACTGAGTAGATCTCTAAAAAATACTGTACACATATCTATAATAGAATCACAGTAATAACACATGAAACAGTTACATACATAGGTTTTGGCTGAAACGTTACATTGCTGATGTGTAATCCATTAGTGTTTGTACAGCGTTTTGGCAACCAAAAAACGTCGCGTGATGATGTGTTTTTACAGGGTTTTGGCTTCGTCAGGTGGTGTTGTATTTTACAGTGAATTTGCTTACCTACCAACACAAATGACTGTTAATTTAAAGTTAAAGGAAGCTGTTTATCTGTAGAAAAATCCACTAACTGCTTTGGAAATTTTACGGTACAAAGACTTCTTTTATTATTATATTAATTTATTCATTTATTTCATTGGTGTTTTACGTCGTACTCAAGAATATTTCAATTATACGAGGGCGGCCAGCATTACTATGGGAGGAAACCTGGTAGGACCTGGGGGAAATCCACGACCATCCGCAGTTTGCTGGCGGGCCTTTCCACATACGGCCGGAGAGCATTGGCTTGACTTGAACTCACAGCTACCGTATTGGTGAGAGGCACGGGGTAATAATGCCGCGCTGACACGCTAACCCCTTCCGCCACCGAGGCCGCGTTATTATTATACAGGTCTGATATAAAGCCATAACGGGGTTCTGGTGTATGGATATGCCACATCATACCTGTCAATACTGAATTACCCTATATCGGATTGGTGTTTTACGTCGTACTCAAGAATATTTCGCCTATGCGAAGGCGGCCAGCATTATGGTGGGAGGAAACGACACCGTTGAGTAGGCCTGTACTAAAATGAACATTTAGAGATCTGAAAACACGAATTTTGCACCATGTATAAGAGATCGAACTCCTGGGACAATGGATTAACGGATGTCGTGATAGATGCACATGAAGAATGTCAGGTGCCAATCTTTCGAGAAAAAGCAAGTCGAACGTTTTACTTGCTTAAGTCGACATTACTACATTTTTACTACCACTTTTTAGAAAAGACTTCCTAGTTTAACTCACATTGGCGGTGGGATGATCCTTAATCCTCTCATAATCTCCAGTGCCACTTCCGTTATCAAAGTCATACCATCTTGTCCAGCCAGCTGCCAAAGTAACCATATTCCAGATTAGCGCAGAGAAAGTGTTGAAATGACTGGAAGATCTCCAACAGATTAAGTATGCCAGTTTCACGAATGTTTGATTAATGGTAGCTTATCGGTTTAAAGTACATAAACGCGAGATTCCGAACTGCAGTTGGCAGATGAATGGATGTTCAGTGGGCTGAGGGAGTGACGGCATGGTTTAACCTATACAATTTATCAGACTGCACTTTATTGTAAAAAAAATATGCAGTGAAGGTATAGCATCCTAAGCATGAAATAAACATACGGACGATTCCAGCTGGTACAATCTGAACGACCAAAAAGCCACATTTAAGTTAATCAAAATATTGCATCTGTTATAATTACAAAATTTTATATTCCCATGCACCTGTGTACATGATTGAAAGGTTTACGCTGTGTGTGGTTGCTACGGTGATATCTTAATGGACTGGAATTTGGGGAAAGACATCTTTTAAACGAAAACACAAAATGAATGAAAGAGAAGTTCAAATGCAAAATAAAACTACATAAATAAAACAAAGTTATGTAACGCAATTTCACTTATTGGATACTTTTCCAATGATGAAACGGATGAAACGGATGAAACAAATTAATATAATAAATAAAATGAGCGAATATATATAGTCACAAAATTGAATCCAGGGCTTACCGCAAGCGAATCTGGACGTGAACGCCAACAGAAACGCCAAGATCACGGCCGGTTTCAGCAAAAACGATTTCCTCTCCATTGTTCGCGGCTGAGATTTTTGACAAAGGCTCTTCGCTTGTACCTTACTTGCTAGTTAACCTTATACTCGAGTTTCCGTCTTCACGGTCACTTACAGTTAACGCTCACTAACCATTAATAGTTACATCGGTCGCCCATGGTTCACAGTATTTATACTGCTGACCCGGAAAGCACCGCAGGGCGATAAAGCTCGTACGTTGTGTGTGGTTGGTTGGTCGAGATTTGTTAAGGAAATCTGTGAACAATATTTATCGCTTCGGTGACTTGGCCTTAGGACATTGCGACATATCTTCTCCAAGGCTATTCGTGATAAAGCATCGTAAACAACTAATATTTTAGACAAACTTCCCGGGCCTAAAAGAGTGGTGAAATTTCAACGAAATAAGCAAGCTATGTATATTAAATTAATGAGTAGCTGAATAATTCAAGCTTTGCATGCATATTAACTACCGGTATGTAGCAAAGAGCTGTGCATGGATTTAAACAAACATACGTGAAGATGAAGCAAACTACATATGGCTTTCGACAAACTGGGAGCAGTTTAGATAATCTTTTATCACGATCTGAGTTTTCTTTACAGTTCACCACAGACTCTTTACAACCTGTATTGTATTCCACTGACGACTAGAATCATTGCTGGCATTCCTGGTATATATGGCGTACGTCACGCATTGCTGAATCCTAAGAATTGTAATCACATGTATAAAGATTTAACCTTGACATACAGACTCTTTAACCTTTTTCATGATGGCTGAGCTCTGAATTTCCGGAGGACTACTTTGTATTTAAAAAAGTAGGTTTTCATTAAGTGAAGGAAAAAAACAAGCAAAAAAGAAATTCCTGAATAATGGGATGCGTTAGTTATGTAGATCAGTCGGATAAGATGAGCGCAAACAAGGATACTTGCATCTGGTTTATTGCCTTAAACTCTTTAATTAAACCTTTTACTTTGACTTGATCAATTTAACTAGTTTACGAGGCTAAACACAAACAAAATGAAATTACATTAAATCTCCAAAAAGCTTTGTCTTTAAAATTTAATCTAGAGTTTAGCCCCGCGACTGGATATCTAAGGAAGAGTGCACATCACAAGAGGTAACGTTACAATTTGTAAAACTCAGTCACCTAGAAATGGCCCTCCGTAATTAAGCGGTTAACATGCTATTACGCTGCGCACAATTAACTGAGAAGAAAAACGATGCAAAAATCAGATGAAAGAACGTACAAATTTATTTGCAGATATAACCTTTAATATTTATTTTGATTTTCTCTTACTGGGAAAAGAATATTTGAAACTATTTTTGTATAGTGGTTATTTGGGACCACCTCTTGCGTGGTCTATATTTTCTTTGCGTAATAATGTTTTAAATGACTATGTTAAAGATGTTTAATAAGTACATTTGCACGAGAATTTGGTCTTTTCATCTGACAAATGTGTTCAGCGTAGATTTTGATAATATTTATATTTTTAAAACATTCATAAACATTATCATAATTCAGATTAAATGCATATGTTTGAATATAAACAACTAATTTATTCTCAAGTACATTTATTTGACATCCTTCATCACATCCTCATTTAGAACATTATCACGCAAAGACTAGATATACTTAGACATGGTCCCAAATAACCACCATGTAAAAGTATTCTCAGATACTCTTTTATCCTGAAAGAGAAAATCCAAATAAATATTAAAGGCCAATTCTGCAAATAAATTTTCACGCTTATCTGATTTTATGTTTTTGTTTCGTTACTGAGAAGCCTCTCACTCATTCGGTCGCTATGAGTTCAGGTCCAGCTCAGCTCATGCTGGCTTTCTCTCCAGTCGTTTGTGGGAAGATTTATCCGCAATCTGGGGCCATGTTGCAACTCTTAGTGAAATAAATTATCCCTATAATTATCCCTATATATACCCCTTTTTGTAATTATTTCAGTAAGAGTTCTAATGTTACTCATAATGAAATATACATTATACACGTATTTCAATAAGTGTAGCAGTGGACAGCGTTTTGAAATAATGATTGCATTTAAAACTCTTAGTGAAATATGCTGACATATATTTCAATAAGCGTTTTAATGAAAACCTTTTTGAAACAAGGATTACATTTGCAACGCTTAGTGAAAAAATTATTTCATTCAGGTTTAGCCATATATTCTTTTATGGCTGATAAAGTGTTCTATTGATATAATTTCGTTAAATTCAGAACTTATTCCCATGTTTTCCCCATGGTGAAAGTAACTTCCTGTAACATTTTCTCTATTAACTAGCAGAATCGTGGGATGGGTGAGTTTGGTATTGATGTTGGTGTGTGCGGGCGGGTTGGTTGAGTGGGTGTTTGGAAGGGTTGGAGCCTGCATGAGCTGTTTGATGTTGGTGTGCGGGCGGGTTGGTTGAGTGGGTGTTTGGAAGAGTTGGAGCCTGCATGAGCTGTTTGATGTTGGTGTGCGGGCGGGTTGGTTGAGTGGGTGTTTGGAAGGGTTGGAGCCTGCATGAGCTGTTTGATGTTGGTGTGCGGGCGGGTTGGTTGAGTGGGTGTTTGGAAGGGTTGGAGCCTGCATGAGCTGTTTTGACGAGTCATCTTGGATGTCGATTTGGGCTGTGGATGGAAAGGGGGTGCTGGGGAGGGGTTGTGCTGGGATTGTAACTTAATTGTAACTCGCTGTAGATCTTTGAGCCATTCTAATAATACTTCAATCAGCGTTGATATCACATGTGAAATTCCTTGGCGTAATAAAATCAGCGTTGTTTCATTTAGGGTTTTCATTTCAACACATACTCAAACAATTATTTCCTTAGGAGAGGCATTGTAACGCTTATTGAAATAATCATTTCAGTACCGGTAATTGCTAATTTATTTTTAAAAAATAAGTACACACCGTACTTGTGTACTTCACTAAATAATTACTTAGTCAATGCAATGTAAACGTAGATTTGTGGGACCAATTCTGATTCAAATGTATCATAAGGAACCAGTGGTGGTCAGGTGGTATGTAGGGGTACAGAACCGACGCTGATTGGCTGACAGTGAAGATAGGAATTTCTGGGTGCAGTGCGCATGCATGATATATGATTTTCAGAGTGTTTGTTGTTTCTTACACTGGATGGTGTAATGGAAAGCAGGACGTGAAGCGAATAAGTAGTCCAGATAGCCTGTTCACACCTGGAGGATATACTCTACTGAAATTCATTGTTGTGTGAGAGTTTAACCTCGAAGCAGGACACAGATCAGTGGACAGATATGTGGCGCTGACCACCAAGCGCCGTTGGCATATATGATAAAATGTAGTCTTTCTATATATCGCACGCATTTCAAGATATACAAAGCTTAAAATGATATATTCATAGGTTGTGAATTGGTCGAGGACCTCTAGACGCTTTCATCCGTCCCACCATATAATACAGGCCTCCGTCGGATAAGAGAATAGGCTGAACAACAGTGACATCACACATTTATTTACCTGCCAAACAGCCTCTGATTGTCATATTTTCCCACTGTCATATTTCCACATTAAATACAGATACAGGTGTAGTATTAAATGTATATTCATGTAGAACGTAAACATATAACAACCAGCTAAAAAGAATGTGTGAGCTCACCGATTTTTATCCTGTTCGATATGGTCCATACAGTCCACCATACAATCAAAACATTTGACTGCATTTAATTTGGTGAAAAAAAATTTTTTTTTTAAATCAGTGAGGGGTATTTTCAGATGCAGTTCTGTATGCCCTTTTCACTCAACACAACGCCATCATTGTGTGGTCTTTCATTTTAAGGAACGAGAAATAATAAAGCCAACAATAACAAAATTCTTTTTTTTTTTCCTTTCCATCATCAGTAAATAGGTCTCAGACCAATTCTACTATATATCTGAAATCCGTCCGTTTCCTGTGGAGCCGTATTTGCGAATGTGTTGTACAGTTCAGTATATGAAGATATTTTTATATATTCCTAACAAAAAATAGGGAATACTGACATACTTATTCCACGATCATGATATAAGTCTTCCGATATTCAAATCAAATATATACACCTTGTGTAAATACACAAGATCACTGTGGTGTAACATAACACTGTACAACTTCTTCAGTCTGAGTTTACTTTGCATCTGAATGCCCTAGGGTTTGGGGGTCGTTTTTCAGAAGTTTCTCAGTGTGACTTCAAGGAGCAAATGAGATACATATTTGATTTTGGACACCATGTATACTAAAATGATACATGATTCGGAAACTGATTTTATTCATCCGCCTAGAACATTCATTGTGTCTTTTCGTTATCATAGAAACTATTGACAGCTTCTCTTTGCATGAATCCGTCGTCATTTTTACATTTTATATATTTTCTTAGTCCTTTGGTGGTTTGGGTTATTTGTCGTTTTTGGAAACTGATCTTGCGATTATTGACCCGGATCGTCCATTTTGGTCGACGAGTGGTATACGAATGTTAGTTTCGACGCCTAGGTTCAATATGTTGGAGACAAGGTGCGTATATTCTCTGCCGTCTGAAGCGCCTAACATCAGTGTCTATAGTCATACAGTTGTTTATGGCATATGAACAATACGCCGGCTTACAGAGAACCATTGGAAGATTCTTACATTTACACGGTTCATGACATATGACATACTTTATTTATTTATTTTTTTATTTATTTGGTATTTTACGAGGAAAATTTCACATATACGACAACAGCCTACACTATGGTTGGGTGCTATCAAACCGGGCATAGCCCGGCGGAAACCGAAGACCACTCGCATGTTGTAACAGGCTTTTGGGGAGATATCAAACAACTGATAGTGCTCCGGACAAACCGCGGCCTGGTCGTCGAAGGACCACTTCTCGACACCGAAACAAAATTTTGTGAACAAAATCTTGGTAAATCGTCACATGAACACAACGCATTTACAGGTGGTATTCTTGCGACCCGTAGTGCGTATTTATACCCCATCACCATTAATTGACTGCAAGACGGTATGGAGAGGAATTGGAAATATGGATGCCGGAAAATGTTTCCACAGTTGTTTTATGCCATGGTTAGTGACGCGAGTAACGGTCTTGAGTGATTGTTCACTAAAAGTGCGGCCCATGTCTGGAGAGCGATACCACTATGCTGCTATACGCATGGTTCCTCATGACAGGTAAGGTAGTAAGGGCTCATGTACGCACAACAGCGACGCGACTCAACTCGAGTTGGACCAAAGCCGTTACGTGTATGCTGGTCAGTTCTAAAGTACTGTGTCAATCGGAGACTCCGTACGACGAGTTGCGTCGCATCTTAAGCTCTCGTGTATGCGGTAGCTTAACATCTTGAATCTGCTATCTTGTAGCCATACACCAGAAGGACTTCCAGGAACCTAACGAAGGGTAACGTTTTAAGGGCTTGTTTTCTAGTTTCCTACACCAGTAATCCTGCATGGACTCGTTTTTATAAGTGAAATGTTAATTGAGTACACCGTTAGATATGAGTGTAAATAATAAAAAAAATAATATATAAATAAATAAATCCGCGTAATTTTTTGTTGAATCTGTTAATTTGCATGTGTTGATGTTTAACATATTCAGTTCACCTTTTCTCGATTATCACCAACATATGACTTCACGCAATTCGCCTATTCATGATAGATTTCATGTTTTTTATTAAAGTTGATCTTAAATGTTTATGTTATCTTTATTCAATCACGATCGCAACGGCCAACAACATCATCCTACTATATACGAAGATTATGGCAGACGATTAACGTTTTGGGTCAACTAGGTGTAGTAAACAATTTTCCAATATAGGAAATCAGGAAAACCAGGAAACCGGACAGATCCAAGAAACCCGTGACCATCCGCAGGTTGCCGGAGGAAGCCAGCATGAGCTGAGCTTGAACTCACACCGACCGCATTGATGAGAGGCTCCTGGTTCATTACGCTCCTCGGTCATTATATTAAACGCTGAATATAGAGCTGGGAAAAAAACAGTGGACATCAAAATTGGTGTAGGTTATATATTTAGCATAACATAAAATGGCGAACAGCAATAAAGTCACATATACTATCTGAAACAAGAGATAAATACACTCATTTGAACATGGGCAATATTGAACTAGTTATTTCGTTGGTTATGAACATACCTGTTAGCTTACTTGCACAAGGTACTTTCCTAATATTTAAAACCTCCATTCCATCAAAAGAAAGCACAAACATTTGGTTTCCCTTCTATCCAGAACGGCCAGAATACCTTAGTCTATGCAAGACATCGACCACTGTTACTTTCGAAGGCTATATATATATATATGATGTGTACTGTCTTGAAATCTCGAAAATAGAAGCTGGTTTGATTTTTTGTATCAATGTTTTACATCGTAAAAACAAAAATCTCCATTTTACCTACGGCTGTAGGCCGGCTTTATGGGTGGAGCCCGTGAGGCCCGAGGACGAGGAGAGAGGGAGTGGGGAGAGGGGGTGGGGGTGGGGTGGTTGTGCTTCTTGAGAACCCGGAAAATGACCATACCGTCAGCAAGAGCCGTACTATGGCGTCGGACATCACGCACAGCCGCCAATATCGGACAAGCATTGGGTAAGGTAGCTATAACCTCCTTGGTTTGTGTAAACAGTAGGGGTGGGGATATTCTCCAGGGTCCCAAAAATTAGAAGAATTAATGTGAAAATACACATTGAATATTAAACAGATAATTAATACTGTTCATTGGTACTATGTTGAATGTGAATAAGGATTTATGCTTTTCCCTGAAGCAAATATTCCGTTTATTTCGTTACCTGAAGGATGACGAATTGCATTTCGTCGAATTAACGGATTATTCCGTTCTCGGACATGGATTAATTTCTCATCAAGAAGGAGCTGATTCCTTACCAGCGACGGATTAATCCATTAGATCGACGAAACAGCAATTCCTCCTCCCTCAGGTAATGGATTTAACGGACGATTTTTTCGAGGGTTTCGTATTAAGTATGGAGTTTTTGCTACACATTAATCTCTACTCAAAATAAATGTTTCGCACGATTAGCAACGTTTATACGCACGGTATCGGCATGCCATGTACATGTGTAGAACTCGAAGACAATAAATTCATTTCTGCTCTTCGCAACCAAATGCCAGGTAAGGATTTAAATATGCTATTTAGAAAGCAGTCTGTTTTTATTTGTCGCAGAGAACACCCAGTCGTACACCCAGTCACACAGGCCAGGAATGAAAGTGCACAGTAAGTAAATCTATGAAGCCACAGTTATAGCCACCTGTCAGCTCTATATGCCTAATAGAATTTAATCTACCCTATAAAGAAATCTTCCGTTAAGTCCTGAACGAATTAATTAATTCCGTTAAATCCAAGGAAGGGATTTATCCATTAGATCAACGGAAAAGGCATTCCATCCTCCCTCAAATAACAGAATAAACAGAAGACGAGGCTTTAGTTGAGGTGGTAGTCTGTTGTTCTGTCATGATGTAGGCGTGTAAGCGTTCTGTGATGTTTTTGTTTCAGGTACTTATTTGACCATTACGTCTTACCGTATTTTGACACTGAGGACAGAATATGTATGTAAAAATTTGACACTTCTATCAACTTTTTCTACTAATGAGAACAACAACAAGTATCTTGGAAATTCTGAATTTACACTGGCAGGGTAAGTATCATCAATGCCAATAATGGTAAAAAAAATTAAACCATGCTTCAAATATAAACAGTGATAAACACGGAGAAAATGCACAAAATCCATAATACATTTTTAGAATGTTCACAGTTGCGTAACCATAATATAAACATGACACTGTGCATTTGCTGAATATATACCCGAAATACATCTGTGGATGAACAATGTACATGAAAGGTACAGATTTTCAGCGATAAACGTTACTTGCCAAAAACATGAAAATGAAAATTTACAGACTTTAAAACCGACCTTCTTAAGACCACTTTTTAATGAATGACGCAAAAATATTACAACTAAACATAGCAAGATGTGTACATAAGGTAAATGGTTATTTCAACAGATCATTTCGATAATAAATTACAATTCTGACAGGCTTTCATAATGTAAAGGGGCGTATCCAGGAAGTGTGGACATCCAGTCTGCCCCTGAGGCTGTCAAAACAGCTCGAAAAGTCTGCAAGATTCCCCATGAATTGTTCCCATTTGTCCTTGTTACCATTAGCACTCTGTTCCTCTCATGTTATGATACTGGACAGAGGGGGGATACAATCAGGGGCCGTGGCCGTGGAATTGAGCAAGGGAGTAAAAATGGGGGTCTTCATTTGGAGAGCAGCCATTCTTCATAGGTAGACCCCTGAACCTTCCACTACTAACTCGACACTTTCACAGCCCTTCCACTTTAACAACCGTTCTGTTGCTTGTGGTCATTTTGCTGATACAGTTTTAAACAAACAATACAACTTTCTTGTACAACAGTATCTCGCCTACATGTTCATAGTTGTGTTCTTGTGTTCACAGCAAGTTGTTCAATTTAGTTCCACTCTATTTGCTCAATAAATTCTTATTATTCTTAAATTCTTTCTTTTCCACAAAGCTAAAAACAGTTGTCCTCCAGTCATGGTCAGCAGAAAACTAATCCTTTCTCCTCAATACTACAGGTTTCAGGTGAGGCTGATTAAATATATATTTATTTCCGAAGAAGACTACAAGTTAAAGTATACGAAATCTGCAATCAATTTTTTTTTGAAATTAATTTCACAGTTTCCCACATAAAAAGTCGTTTGCACAGGTTAGACACTTGAAGCCGACTTCAAAACATAATTTCTGACTTATTTTTAAGTCAAAATTTAAAACCTCCTCACAATCATGGGATTGCTTACTTTTTGGAACTGAAAAAAATTATATTTTTACGCCACTGTCACAGGATAACACTGATGAGGTGCCCCGAAATAATCTCTAAAAACACATTTCAAAGTTCAAGTCCGAAAATGGCACAGTGGAATCAACCCCTGTCAGCCTACAAATTTAAACTGGTAGAAGGCGTCCACACCCTAGCTATGACACTCTACTGTCTGATCAGCCTTTAGCACTATGTTCCCAGGGCCGCCTGCTGCAGTAGAGCACTAATCTCCGGGGGAGGATCCATGTCAGCAGGAAGCAAGCCGTCAGAGTCTGCGATCTTCAAACTGGCCTGGTGACGCAACAGACTCTCCACAACTGGGGTGTGAGCACACGAAACCGCTGCAAAGGAGAGCCGGGTATTTATTTATTTATTTATTTCATTTGTTAGTTAAATACTATGTTCAGGAATTTTTCACTTGTACGATGCAAATCAGTTTTAAGGGTGAAACCACCAACCTTGTTACCGGCACACTTTCCCACATGTGACGTGTTGGCACAAGACAAGTGATCAACAATCTCTGTCAACGGCCAGAGAATGTCGACTCCTTACTGTCACCAAGGTCCTAAGGCAATGTGATTGGGGAAATCTACAAATTCCTTGTCAAAGGCCGGGCCTGATCCGTCACCACACTCACCAAGATATTACCAGCAATGTAAGTGGGGAAATCTACAAATTCCTCGTCAAAGGCCGGGCTTGAACCGTCACCACAATCACCAAGGACCTGCCAGCAATGTGATTGGGGAAATCTACAAATTCCTCGTCAAAGGCCAGGCTCTAACCTTCACGAAACTAACCAAGGACCTGCCAGCACTGTAAGTGGGGAAATCTACAAATTCCTCGTCAAAGGCCGGGCTTGAACCGTCACCACAATCACCAAGGACCTGCCAGCAATGTGATTGGGGAAATCTACAAATTCCTCGTCAAAGGCCGGGCTTGAACCGTCACCACAATCACCAAGGACCTGCCAGCAATGTGATTGGGGAAATCTACAAATTCCTCGTCAAAGGCCGGGCTTGAACCGTCACCACAATCACCAAGGACCTGCCAGCAATGTGATTGGGGAAATCTACAAATTCCTCGTCAAAGGCCGGGCTCTAACCTTCACGAAACTAACCAAGGACCTGCCAGCACTGTAAGTGGGGAAATCTACAAATTCCTCGTCAAAGGCCGGGCTTGAACCGTCACCACAATCACCAAGGTCCTACCAGCATTGTAAGTGGGGAAATCTACAAATTCCTCGTCAAAGACCGGGCTTGAACCATCACCACAATCACCAAGGACCTACCAGCAATGTGAGTGAGGAAATCTACAAATTCCTCGTCAAAGACCGGGCTTGAACCGTCACCACAATCACCAAGGACCTGCCAGCAATGTGAGTGACAAATTCCTTGTCAAAGGCGGCGCTTGAACTTTCACCACACTAACCAAGATATTACCAGCAATGTGAGAGGGGAAATCTACAAATTCCTTGTCAAAGGCCAGGCTTGAACCGTCACCACACTCACCAAGGTCCTACCAGCAATGTGAGTGGGGAAATCTACAAATTCCTCGTCAAAGGCCGGGCTTGAACCGTCACCACAATCACCAAGGACCTACCAGCACTGTGTAGTGATTTATTGTAATAAGAATGCACATTTCAGTCAACTCAGATTGAACTAGATGATTGTTTTGACGATTCTGAAGTATCTTCTGTGTACAGTTAGAACCTTTTGTGTTTATATATAGCTATAGCCATCACAGTTCACATACTCCTCCAATAAAACAAACTTGTTCACATTTATGATATGCATAAAAGTAGACATTCTTTGCCCACAGTCCAGAGAGTTTCAGTTTCCTTATATAAAGAATTACTAATTATGCCTAGTGGCAACTTTTGCTTAACATCTATAAGTGCAACATTTCAAAGCAGGCATTGAAATATGTGCAAGTAATCTCATACACAGAGAAGCTATACTTCATAATATTCCATGTTTGGAAATTAACTGTTCAGCAATTTCTCTCTATCACCAGGGGTATTTCCAACTGCTTTCTCGCTTTCTGGTAACCACAAAGAGAATGCCGAAAAATTGAGCGTTAAACAAATATTGTAATGAGTTTTCAGGAAATAAATTGAGTTTTTCATACATTGCTGATGAAAAAATATTGGGGTTTCTGATTTGTTCCAACTGGCAAGTCAAACAGTTGATCACTCAAGCTCTGTGATGGGGATTATGAGGGCTTTAAATTCAACTTGTCTAATGAAATTACCGCTATTGGAGAGGGGAGATTACCAATGTGACAGTACAGAAACTGTTGACGAGATTTGGAGTGGTCCCCCTTGTATAGTATTGCCCTTAATGAAGAGTGTATATTTGGAGAGTGTCAATACTTTTAAGTGCAGTACTCCTGAAGCTATTGCAGAAACTACCTATAGTATTAGAATCACAGTCCTTTTTTGCTTATCCATGTATAGCATTAAGACAAGCAACACATGATTTGTACCTAGGTCGAAATGCTAGCACAGATAATTTTCACTTCTCACACACAGGCCTACACATCCCTGATGTTACCTGAGCAAGGGTTGAATTTGTGACTTACCATAATGAAGTGGTGTCTGACCATCTGCATCCTGCAACAACAACAACATGATCATCATTGTACTCATAATTGTTCAGCCATACAGAATCGCCACAAACTGCAGACAAAACTACTATACACTTAATATTTTTGTCGAGAAAACAAAAAATGCACAGAAAACGAGACCACAGGTACACAGATTGGAGAGCGGAAAGCAAAAATTGCATCCCTCTCTAAGTTTTTTCTTTTCGAAAAAATAACATGTATAAGTTGTTCCTAAGATAGGCTAACTAAGAAAAGAGATTTCTGTTGTACATGTACACATATACTGGCTGTGAAAAAACAGCAGATCAGATGTACCAAATATGGAAAAATTATGGTACGTCCCTATACAGATAATTACTTATTCTACTAACTAACCATTGTTAGTTTCGAGTTTGGTGCAGTTTCAACTCATTTCCAACAAGATATTCATCTTCCACATCTTAATTATTTATACATTTCAGGTATATTCTCTCTCAAGGAATGAGTTGCCCACTAGCTCGATGAAAATGCTGAAGTTGGAATTCACTTCACAGATAGATCCACCACATATAGTGTCCCATGGTCCCTTCTTGTGACAATGAAACTTTTCATTCCATTCCCAGCGAAAGCAACTGTGACGTTATGACGTCACAGAAAGATTGAATATCTTTAAATATATTTCCTGGGATATCCGGTTGACCTACTTGCAGCATTATTGATTATGATTCATCAAATGCTTGTTTTTGAATGACACATCGGAAAGGTCTATTCAGTGAGGGTGACTATAACTAGATTATAAATGTGAGCAAGAATCTCAAATCAAATCAAGCATGCCCTGTGTCCTACCTGTACATTAGGGTCAGCTCTTTTCTTCAGCAGTAACTCCACCATCTCCACAAACCCACGGTCAGCAGCCCAGTGCAACAAAGCCATGCCCTGGAACACAGGATTTTCCGCCCCCATAATACACGCAGAAGCCAAAATTTGTTCAAAAGGCCCCCAAAAGCCCCAAATATATGGTAGAAACTTTAGAAATGTGCTTGCTTTGATTAATCTCATGATTATTATGTTTGAAGTGAATATCATTACTCCATCGATTTCTTGTTAGACTGTTGTTCATATAGCCACATTTTGTATACTCTTTTCAAGACCTTCTCAAAGTTTAGCCCGAATAATGCCCCCCCCTCCAAAAAGTAATGTTTGACAATCACATAGTAAAACAAAATACTAAAAGTAAATAATGGCTAATTACTTAGCCGAAATATTACTGAAAACATATTAATATATTATTACCGATAAACAGCTTTTGTTTTTCTTTTTCATTTCTTCACACATTACCATGAGTTTAAAGGTTTTCCTAAATCATCAGTGTTTTTCCACACTGAGTTTCTTTCCAAATCATTAATGAGTAAAGTTTTTTTCACCAAGTGAAAGTCATCAAAACATCCTCACTTCAAACTTTCCACAGGCCATCATATTAAGACATAGTTGAAAGGCTGCCCTGAGCTAAGTGCTCTCCCCTTCTCCTACAGGTACCATCCAATCTCATTGCATGGCCAACATACATGACAGAATGTCATGTTAATGTGTCAATACATTTGCACCCTTCAAAATCACCCCAAACTCCCTACCTCTGCGTCTTTAACGTTCACATCCAGCCCATGATTGGTCAGAAAGCTCTGCACCTTCTCCACATTACATTCCTTGCACCAATCAAAGACGGTCTTGTTTTCATCCATGATGTCATCTTCTGGGTGGTACATGGTGCTGACTGATACCCCAGTACCCCCTGTACCTTGGTCGTCATCCTCATCAGAGTCCAGCTAGAAAACATGGGTAACCCATGCAATGAAAGACTTTTTTCTATGTATACTGATTGTTGGGCAATAGTACAAATTCAATTCACTGAATGCCTTTTGCACAATAAACGTTGCAAAAATGGGTCAGCAATGAATGAAAGCACAGGCCTACTCTTTTCAATCGCCATTTGTTGTTAAAAGGGGCTAAAATGCTGATTTTTAGCACAAAAATGTATACTCACTAATCAAATCAACTCAAATTTTCTCTCTTTACCCAAATTTTTCCAAAATTCTTCAGTATCATCTCTTTAACACCATGCTAAAGAATTTTTCACTTTTAAAATAGCCAGTTTCATGGGTAGAGGAAACCCATAAAATCACTAACTTTGAGCAAGTTCATATTGTCAGACTATCTAAGGTGGGTTTGTATATCCTATAGACAGATCCACCACATTCGATACCCTATCACCCCTTCTCGTGATAACATTACTTTTCATTCCATTTCCGGTGAAAGCAATGGTGACGTCATGACTGGAGAGAAAGATTGAACGCTTGTGTGGAAAATCCAGTTGACCTACTTGAAACATTATTGACTCACACATTATTGGTCAAATGCATGACGTTCTTGACTCACAGCTTGGAACAGTCCATTTGGGGAAGGTACATGTGTATGGTCTCCAGCTAACATCCTACAAGGCCACACATGACAGCCTTTACACCGAACATACAGTCTGTGCGTTACGCTGTCAACATTTCTTTATTGAGACAGAAACAAAAGAATATCACCTTTGATTCCCAATCAGGTTCCAGCTTGGTTAATGCAGTCACATATTCTGACATAGCTTGATATCTGGACATTTCCCCTAGATTTCTCCAAGCTTTCCTGCAAATACAGAAACAGATATAAACAGTTTTGATTTGTCTACTAGGGTTTAATAATATTGGAGAATTCAGTGTGGCTGAGGAGTTTATGCTTGCTCTTGGTCTTGGTTTTATATGGAATTTGTTGGTGATCGCTTGTCTGCCACCTAGATGTATATGGTATACAATAGTCACTCACTGGATGAAAGTCTCCTAGTCACATGAGAATAAGTTTGTTGGTTACTTGTCAATGGTCAGTGGTTTAACACTCATCTTCAGTTAATCACAGTACACTGCAGTCCCAATATGCCAAATATATGTACATATCTGCTATGTTAAGTTCAAGCAGTTTCAGAGTGAAAAACCTTACCATTTCTGTTTTCCTTGGAAATCGAAGAAGGACGGCTTCAGGATCTCGCATGGCCCTTCTCTGGCCTAAAACACATAAATGGTGCAATGCAATAAATCTGTACATGCATTCAACATGGATTTGCACTTGTCACAGCTTTCAAGGACAATAATAAAAAAGTTAAACATATTTGGGTCTCAAAATATATGTAAAGTCTGAAATGGAAAGACCAGAGATGAGGTACATGTAAATAACAGACTAAATATGAAGTTATACTTGATACACAGAGAATTATTTCACAAAAATTTGGAACTTTGTTATCACATTTTACAGGCACCTGTGCCATCCAGAGATGACAAAGTGTTTGTGAAGACCTATACATGTGGTTAACACTAAATAATACAAAATGACAGCAACTCAATCGATGTGTCATCCATTTGGGGCTAGCGCGCTATTAAAGAGTAGAATATATGTGAGGTGTTGCATATGTGGTCAAGTTGAAAGGCAAAAGCCACGGATAATGCAACTTTTGGATGTCTAGATTCTAAAATGCAAGAAGGCTTAATCAGACATCATGAAAAGGTGTGTGATTTACCATATAAACTGGTGTGACTATGATACTAGTGAAACTGTATACAGTAGACCTGTTTGAACTTGGCCAGTGAAACCTTTGCATGCTCATCATGTCGCGTGCCTACGATCAGGACCACGTCACTCAGCCATGTTGGATTCAGGAATTTTTCTAGGGTCCTTATTTGATTTTTTGGAAAAAATTCTCATCAAGCACAGTGAGGCAAAATGGATCAAAATAGATGCGCATGTACAAGCCAATACCACATCTCTCATATCCGCTCACATGCTCTTGATGCAAACAAGCGAGCCTCACACTCACGAAACCACCAAAAGCCCGCCTGTTAATCTGTAATTCGTGACAATATTGTTAACCGTCTTTTGCAGATCACTTGGACATATTCTCAGATACCAATTTAAAAATAAAAACATTTTTTTTTATGAAAAAAGTCAAATTGTTGCCCATTTCAGGTTTCACAATCCCCAAGAGACACAATGAGGCCCTGTATCCATCCCTGCTCAGTGCGATATATAATTCATACCCCAATGTCTTCAAAAATACTGATTCTGAGGTTAGTGTATAATCATATTTCCACCTGACCCTAACTCAAGAGGAAGTCTCCACAACAGCGAATCTTCAAACGTGAGGTTACATGCCATACGATGCCCAATTATCGTCACCCAAAATAGCACAGAGTACGTCGCGAAACGTTACCAGCGAGACCCCAAAATACATTACCTGTTTGAACCTAGCATAAAAGTAAAGCAGTTGTTCAGAATCCAATCTCTTCGCGATGTGCTTAAGATAGCTGGCAGCATCATCAAACACGGATTTCAAATCATCTTGCTCGTCTGCTCGGAACGCCATTTTCTTGGTTGCTACCAGAAAACGTTCTAATTCATTTTACGACAACCTGTGACAGCAGTCCATATATATCTGTAAATACCTTTATCTTAAATCTTAAATACCTGTAGTGAGATATCTTAATTACTGCGTATTTTTGTTTTGTCTCAACTCGAGCTAGATTTGCTGAATATTGTACCGGCATGGACGTGTGTCTCTGACTTATATATTTCTTTCTTTCTTTATTTATTTGGTTATTGTTTAACGCCTTACTCAAATATTCTGTAGGTATTTTAGTCAACCTTAAGCTAAATGAAAAATCTACCACAAATAATTATTTGTTTATTTCATTTATTTGGCTGGTGTTTACAATAGGCCTAACAACATTTCACCTAGCCTATAAAGGCTACCACGGCGGCCAACATTGTAGTGGGAGGAAACCGGGTAGAGCCCCGGCGAAACCCACAACCGTCCGCAGCTTAGTGTCCGAGACCTCCCCGCGCGTAGTGGTTACCGGGACTAATAAGTCTCTTGCTATTTCTGAAACTGCCGCTTAGTAGCCTAACCGAACGGCTTTGAGATATCACAACGTTACAACATTAATATATCTTGGCCCGGTGTCATGAGGCGTATATAGTGCTAAATAGCCCTTAACTAAGTGCACCTCCTTTTTCTACAACATACGTTGCCACGGCAGTTAAGGGAATACTTAGCTAAGTGGGTTTCATGAAAACGGGGCCTGTTAATATAACCCATTGTCCTTAGTTCAGACGGGATATCTTGTGCTAGCATACACATACTGTGAATGTGAATTCAGTTTAAAATGTATAAAACTCTGTTATAATTTATTAAGTTGTTTCAACTGCCGGGGCAAGTTGCTATATGTCATATTTGTTTATTCTGGGGCGTAGGATGTTAGTTTGCGATCGAAATATCCAGTTACCAGAGACGTAGTCGTATAAACATTTTTAAGTCGTGTCAGGGTTACCGAAAACAGGTTAATCCGTTTGATTAACAGACAGGCAACCTGCCTTCCCTCAAATAGTGGATTTAACAGAGGCTTTCATTGAGCGTACGTCCTTACAATGTTGTCACGGGTGTACATCCCGCAGTCATCCAGTTCTCAAATATGTCGAAACCGGCATCGACAAACCCTCACTTATACCTACCAATAATCGAACCAGCCATCGCAACCTTTGAATCGAAAAATACGATCCTTAAGGAGAACTTCTTCAGCTGCCGGAAATTTTTATTTTCCAGCGGGAATTTTATTTTGGACATTTTGTTTTCTTTTTTTTTATATATTATTATCATTTTGCTTTAAGGATAGGGTAGGTCCTACTCTGCTTGTCTATCTTTCAAACAGCCAGCTCTGGAGTATATAGGCCCATCTCCGGAGGGTTCCGATCTAAATCTTGGCGCACACTGGTTTGACTTGTTCGTATGATAAATTTAAACTACCCGGATTAGAGTAGGGCGATTATGTCTGTTTTGACATTTCTTCAAGCTGAATGATTCCGGGAATCATCTCATACAAAACATCACGGGGGCCTCCGTGACCTAAGGGGTTAGCGCACTAGTGCGGCGTAGTGACCCAAGTGCCTCACACCATTGCCATCGCCTTGAGTTCAAGCCTCAGCAGCACAAGCCGGCTTCCTCTCCGGTCGTACGTGGTAAGGTTTGCCAGTAATCTGCGGTGCATGGTCATGGGTTCCTCCCTTTGCTCTACCCGGTTTCCTCCCACTATAATGCTGGCTATATGGCCGTATGGATATATTCTTGAGTACTTCTGGTCGGTATATAAGTTGAATCAGCTGTCCTATGTATAGGCTACTTACTTTAAGTATTCACAGCCTAGAGAGCTACACTTTCGGTATTGAGGGACCATGCGAGATACACCGAGACCGAGATTTTAAATTCTGCAAGCAGGCGGTGAGATCCTGGAGGAAACCCGCGAACATCTACAGGTTGCGGGTAGGAGCACGTGTTATATTATATAGCCTACATATATATATAATACATACCTCTATACGGCTGTCGTCGTATTGTTAAGTTGCTAAGTACGATCGACGTTAAACCCCAAGCACTCACTCACTCACTCACTCACTAACTCTATACGGCTGTGTACGTCACTATTTTGCTTCTTGAATACCGCAATTTACTGGCTGACTACTCCACGGGTTTTAATATGCATGACACTGGTTATACATATAAAGACGCATGGTCGGTCTTACCATAGTGCGAAAGTGTTAGCCATAAATTGGTGACAAATGATTTATATGTCAACCAGTTGCAGGCATTCGTGAGTCCTTGTATACATACTGTCTCCATCACATCATCAAAGATCTAACGAGTACAGGTGTGTATACATATGCAGAAATGTTTAATCTGGTCGTACAGCTCGTTTCGGGTAGGCCAGTAAATGTGCTTTATGTCGCTTAATTCCTATAGGCTGAGTGAATAGGAATTGTGTTGACAACACGTCTTAAATATGCGTAAACTTGAAGTGTCAAGTACGAGAATTTGTTGAACCGGGTACCCCGGGCTGAAGGACGTTGTGGGCTCTTACTAGAGCGGAACTGTTACCGTGAAGGTGTGTGTCGCAGCCAAGATAAGCTGGATACAGACTCTCAGCAAATACGTTCAGGTTGTGGGCTATTCATCCGCCCACACAAAATATATAGATTCTTTTTTTTATTTGTTTATTTCATGTTTTACGCCAAATATTTATTAAAATATTTATTTTTACGCCGTGCTCCTGAATATTCACTCATACAACGGCAGGGGAAAACATATGGCCATCCGCGGGTTACTGGCAGACCTTTCCACGTACATGTACGAATACATAGTTCAAACATATAATGTTACAAAGCATGTAGTTACCCTGTAATAAACAGTCGATAATGTCAGTCATTAAGATTTCAACCAGGTGTATGGCATGCTTTGACCCTGCTGAGTATGAAACAGAGGTAGGTCCCGATGTAGCGTTGTTTTAATTAAGTATATATATGTTTAATAATATGAAACCAGATTACAAAATGGGGGATACTAGGTTCTTTAGAAACTGTCCGAATGGCGGGAGTAAGTATTTCGTTGGCTTTAATTTATTTACTTATTTTATTTGATTATTGATTTATTTATACTCAAGTAAATTTCACATATACATAAAAGACCACTTTCAATTCAGATCTCTTTGCTTTTAATATTGAGCAAAAACAGAATATCGAGCAGTGCAGTTTTAAGGATATCTTCACGTTATCGAATGGCAGGGTCAAACTTGGCAAAAAATCAGAGGCAAAAAAACAAAAAGGAAAAAGGCACTAATTCAAGGTAAGTAAATGAAAAGCAGTGTGTATGAATGATTTTCTGTTCGCTCAATATTAATGATGATTTGGTGAGGTATGTCAATCATAGTTCGACCTTTTACGTGCCAATCAATTTGTTAGGCGCATATCATGGCTAACTGGTTATATGTACTTATTTTACGCCATGCTCAGGAAGTTTTCGCTTTATATGGCCGTCCGTTGTACAGTTCGTGGAAATTGGAGCGCCAGGAGGAAGCCCGTCCTGTATAAATTTAAATAAATCACGCGGTTGGCCCTGAGACCTGTTGTTTTTACATCCCCGTTAAAAATAACCACAGTGGCATTAGCGAATAATGCTGAAATAGGGCGATAAATAAATAAATAAATAAATAAATAAATAGTGTATATTTACATTTACATATATTTACATATTTTACACTCTGAATAAGCGGTAACCAAGATTTCTTCTGACCCTGAAACAGAAATTTTATGTTAGCTTTTTCATACAAAGGCAAACAGTATAGGAGCGCTCTTCACGTGAACTTTATTCGGAGAAGAGCGTTAATGTGTACAGAAAGTTTTGTGACGTAACTGGAGAACCACATTATCATTGTGGTCCATAAAAACACACAATCAAAACATTTAACTGCGGTTAATTTAGTGAAAAAAAAAATCTAACACACTCCGTGAAGGTATTTTTAGATACAGGTTTTAATGCTCTTTTCACTCACAATATAACCTCATTTTTTGTGTGATCTTTCCCTTTAAATATGCTCTCAGAGACAGGTCAACAGCTGACTGTGTGCGAAACTTAGCCCTGAGAATTCCTAACGATCCAGAGTACACGTTTAATGGGGAAACTTTCCCGCCAAAGGTAATTTGGGTAAAAGCTGTGCAGTCTGTTACTATTCATTCCTGCATTTACGATGACGTTTAGTGAGCAAACTAATAACGTATCTCTTGCCTATAGCAAGACACCAATAGTCAAGCCAGCCATTTTGACTTCTTCTGTTCCATCAGGTCACAGTTGTACATTTGAGGATGAATATGAGCCAGATCCGACCAGCTGTCTGATTTATTGTGCGTGCTTCTTCGGCACCCGGAGGAAACACAAATGTCGTCCAAATACAACCTTCAACGTGCGAACCCGAGTGTGTGATACCGCCAGCCACCAATCCTGTGTCTAATTTATGTTGGCTTTCCTTTTCTCCAATACCACCACATAAATCACAGGTATAGGGCCTACTTTTATAGAGTCATCTTTTGTACAGATCTGTCGGACACAATGAAATGTATGAGAAGGAGTGGAATTACCGCGAAAAATTCCACCCAAGGATGGGAATTCTTCTCCATGTAAGAAAAGGGGTGGATTCTTGCATTACAGACTGGATACATGTACATTTGCGCTTTCCGATGGCTATTTCTCCTAATAGTTTTGGTAATTAGTGTGTTCTAATAAAAGCCTTAAACCTACAAAAGCCTATAAAAGACTTAAAGTAAACATTTGAAAACCCGAATAGTTTGTTTTTTCCTCTCATTCGTTAAAGTGAGGCCCTACTTTCAGCTGACCTTCGACACTGACTACTAAACCACCCCAGGGCCCATTTTATAAACTGCGTGTAAGTTATGTCAAACGCAATTGCCATGACGACACATACTGTAGATCAAAATACGTCGCCAAGGTAATTACGTTTAACGAAAAGCTACACCCGCTTCTTGAAACGGAGCCCAGGAGCTTTTAACACTATTTTTTTTATAACTCTTCAGTTAATGACTGAAGACACCCCACTGTCTCAATCTAAACTTAGAGACAAATCTACCCTTACGTCGAGATTTTGGAAAGTCTCCAGGTAATCCCGAAGACAGGCGAAGTGGATCACGGTTTCCCGCTACCCTATGCAGGAGTTGTCTCCCTTTAATGTTGATCTTCCGCTTACGTGAAGCTTGGCTGTTTATTCCGAAAACTCTTGCACCAGGAGAAACCTTTTTGTGTTTTGATTAAGGAAAAGTTCTTATCTCGGTTAGCGGTACGAAAATATGGTTGAAATCAGCATGTTATTCTAAACACTGGGTGATGTCATTGAAAGTTACCTCATACGCCTACATGTACATGTATTCGATGGTATGCCGTCATTACCCGTCACTGATTTACAGCCTATGGACACAAATTGTAATACACTTTTGGAGACTTTTTATATTTTAGTCTTGTGAAAACATATTTTGTGAGTTTAAAATATGGTGAGTTTTGAAATTTGTTTTCTGCAGATGTAACTTTTACCTAAGATAAAGGTATGCCAAGGTGTGTTAAGAGCGTTTTATCTTTACGGATAACACACTTAGATGGGGTAAGTGAAACTCATCTGAAGGATACAATGGGTTCTTGCATATGAATATTGACCAGATGATTCTGTTATTTCAATTTGTCTCTTGTTTTCTTGTAACAATAAAGAGGGCTTGTTTATACATTTGTGCTCGGCGGTCGCTCATGATTTTTAGCAACATTGAAGAAAGCCTGTATGTTATAAACAAAGTAAGATTTTTTTTCTGTTGTCTTTCTCAACCCTGTCTTGTAAATTTATATTTGATCACACTGGAATATTTGAAGTCAATTAACTTACAGAGCATGTTGTCTACGGTGCTGGTGGACCTAGACTCAGCCTCAAGAACAGCTACAGGTTCCTCAGATGTTAGTAGACCTATGCTGTTTATGGGTTGGGCATGATGTCTGATGTCTTATGTCTTAGCTTTCTTTTGTAGGTTCCAATAATTCTTTGCAGTTTCTCTCCAGGATTTTCTTTCATGCACATTTTTTTTTCACATCCTTTGCTTTCATATTCCTGGCCATCCATATCCTTTCTCCGAAAATCCCCCCAAAAGTGGGCTGACATGTTTTCTGTGGCATGTATTTTGTCCCATGGGCTATTCATATTTTGTAACGGTTGACGGAAACACTGTCGCAGAATGTTGCATGTTTGCAGGAATTTGTAATCACATTCACGTCCTATTATCTCTTGATAATCACGCTATAAACGAAGAATTATTACTTAGTTTAGTTTATTCAGTCATTCTCATACAGACAACAAGGCCCATTTACAGAGAAAGGACAGGAAGGACAATTGCAACTTGGATTTATTGCACATATAGGACAGTATAGGACACTAAACACAATCATATCCATTTGAAACAAAGCTAAAAGTAAAGTTCTAATCAAGTGGAAACGGTTTAAAAGCTGTCTCAAATTAATGTGTTTTGACCCTCCATGTACATTCATAACAGTCTGCGTATGTACCGGTGCGCTTATTTTAGATCTAGGAGTTCTAAATCATCAGAACTGAATTCGGTTGCAAATACGTGAGGTGACATCAGAACACTGGACAAAAATGCTTTGGATCATTATAGTGAGTCATGGAATAAAATGTTTTAAGTGCATTTAACTGGATGAGGAAATTGTAAAACAACAAAACAGACTACTTCCAGAGACAGGTTTCAGTGTCTTAATTTGCAGTGTACTTCATTTATGCAAACACCTTCACTTTAAAGTGAAAGACCACGTAAAAATGAAGTTATGGTGAGTGAATAGAGCATTTAAAAAATGGATCTGAAAATATCGCCACTGACCTTTTCAGATTTTCTTCCACTCAACTAAACGCAGTCACATGTTTGTATGGTGGATTTTATGGACCAAATTCAACAGGCTGAAAAAACAATGACGCCACATTTCTTTCAGCTGCTAAACTAACCTCTGATTATTGTATGTTTACGTTCTACTTGAATTTACATTTAATACTACACCTGTACCTGTATTTAATGCCGATCAGTCATATGATGACGAGGAGTAGTTAGAATGTATATATACGATGTCTTCTTGTGACAGGGTGAGTCCATGCCGTCAGTGTGCTGCCGCCACTGGAACACCATGCCGGAGACACCAGACATGACATCCCACTCAGTCACATTATACCGACACTGGGCCGCCACTGGAACACCATGCCGGAGACACCAGACATGACACCCCACTCAGTCACATTATACCGACACTGGGCCGCCACTGGAACACCATGCCGGAGACACCAGACATGACACCCCACTCAGTCACATTATACCGACACTGGGCCAGCACTGTTTCCTTACTTTAACTTCAGAGTGCTGAGCGCCAAGCAAGGCAGCAACAAGAACCATGTTTAAAGTCTTTGATATGATCCAACCCTGGATGGACCCCGGATCTCCCGACCAAGAGGTGGAAGCTCTAACCACCAGACCACCGAGGCGGTCTACATTGGTTTACAGTAACGCAAGTTTTCAGATGCCAAAGCTAAGCTTAAATACTTCAATATCACATTTGCCTTTCAACTTCTGCCGAATTTACAAGGCCCAAATGACTAAAAATAAATTGTGAAAGAATACATTTTTTGTTTATGCTTTACGCCATACTAAAGACTTTCTCGCTTGATTGTTGTTTTACGCCATATTCAAGGATATTTCACTTATACGACGGCGGCCAGCATTATGGTGGGAGGAAACCGGGCAGAGCCCGGGGGAAAACCCACGATCATCCCCAGGATGCTGACAGACCTTCCCACGTACGGCCGGAGAGGCACCAGCATGAACTGGTCTTGAACACACAGCGACAGCATTGGTGGGAGGCTTCTGGTCATTGTGCTGCGATAGCGCGCTAACCGACTGAGCCACGGAGGCCCCCCAAGCCTCTTGACTTAAAGCACAGGCGAAAGCTGGAATCGACCATTGGTCAGAGGCGAGACTGAGGCTGTTACCCATCGCCTGAAATATTTGATACATCCAGGCAAGAACCGGTTTTCTTTGTATGCATAAAATGAAGTCCAGACTACAAAGCATATAGAAAACCCCCAGGCGGTGACCGTACAGCATTTCAAGTTCCCCGAGAGTTAACACTCAATGCAATTGTTGGACTATGATTTTAGTGGTGAAAATACACAATTTTGTCAAGCGTTCTCAATGGGAAACTCGTAAAACCCCATCCCGCCTTCAACAAAGGGTTCGAAACCGTTTGCCCCTTTGTTCTTTCTTGGATTACGTCACGCTTCTAGATGCATATGTGCTCAAGAAGCTTTTAGATAGTACACAAACACTGTAGCATCTGGACAGAAAACGATGAGATTGGACCCTTTTGCCGAGCCCGTCCTTGTCTCCCATTGACAATACAGCTCCATTTATTCGACTAGACTACCGCAGTGCAAACCACTATAGTATCACCTACATTCAACTCTCTGTAAAATCACCCGTGCTCACATTTAAAATCTGTCTTAGTCAGTGATACTACAAGCTCAAAACATCGATATGTTCATATTCTTCCCCAAATGGAAGACTGTTTACCCTTTCTAATTCATTATGTTAACTCCATTATCTTTTTTTCAACATTAAGAAGTCACAGTCTCGGATGACGTCATAAAGATGAAGATGGCAATCAGCTGTTCAACCTTGTAACAAACAGTACATGCATTATGCCGCGATTTTATTCACAGCTGGGTCTTAAGATTATATTGCATATCAGTGGCACAAAGGTTATCTTCATTTATCATAATAAGTGAAACAGCCGCTGTTCTTCATAATTGTGTCGACCGCCTCGATGGTCTAGTGGTTAGAGCGTGCGCCTTTAGGTCGGGAGATCCAGGTTGAAGCCCGGATCGGGTCATACCAATGACTTTAAACATGGTATTTGTTGCTGCTTCGCTTGGCGCTTAGCAGCCAGAGGTTAGATCAAGGAAAAAGGACTGGTCGTACCGCTGCCAGTATAATGTGACCGGGTGAGGTATCATGTCTGGTGTCTTCGGCACGATGTTCTCCATTACACTGATTACTACCATATAGATAGAACTAGAATAAAGGGCGCGCCAGCGAGGCGCAATGACCCAGAAAGCCTCCTACCAATGCGGTCGCTGTGAGTTCAAGTCCAGCAACCTGCGTATGGTCGTGAGTTTCCACCGAGCTCTGCCCGGATCCCTCCGCCATAATGCTGGTTGCAGTCGTGTAAATGCAATACTGGGGTGCGGCGTAAAGCACCTATCAATTAAATAAAGAAATATTGGTCCGGATGGTCCTTTATGCTTTACCTATCTCTGCTTATGCCATGCTGCTAGGAAACGCATGAGCGCCTACTATCTAAACATTTACGTGAACACTTAGAAAAAAAATGACTGACGTGAAGCGACAAGAAATGTCCGTTACGGCAGACGTCTTATATAGAGATGTCTGTTTCGTCTGTTTCGACGCCTTGATTCTTAAAATGGTATCGCATCCTTATAGCCATATATAAAAACCAGTGAGTTTTTGTACAGTCGCAATTACATGGAGTTTTATAAACGTACATACATCTGTAGAGAAGACGATCCTCTCTGCATTGATTTGATGGACACATCATGTCTAAAGGCGACTGAATCCGTATTACCTTTGGTGCCTGCGGCTTCACGCAGAGACTCGATGTTACTACACGGGTAGTATTAGAGACGCGGAAGAAATTGACTAAAATCTAATAAGGTTAACAGCCGTACTCAAGAATCGTACACTTATATGATGTTGGTCAGGTTTATGGGTCGAGAAAACTCAGAGTGCCCGAGATAAACCACCACCCTTTGTGATTTAACCGACACACCTAGGTCAAGGGAAACAGCGAGAATTGGATAAGGGCCTGAAGGTCAATGTGATTCAACAATGGCTGAGAAATTGGTAGAGTGTAAGGCGATCTGAAACGTTTTAACCTCTTCTTTGTTGTTGGTTAGCAAAGCTAGCGCAGCGTAATGACACAGAAGCCTGCCACCAATGCGGTTGCTGAGCCCAGCTCAAGCTGGCTTTCTGTCCGGTCCCAGGTGGGAAGGTCTGCCAGCAATATGCGGATGATCGTGGGTTTCCCTGGGCTCTGCCAACCCGATTTCCCCCCCCCACAATAATGTTGATATTCGTCGTATAAGTGACATATTATTGAGTACGGCGTAAAAATCAAATAAATATTTTTGTCTCCTTCGTGGAGGGTTCTGCCTAGCTAGTGGGTCACATTGAGGTACACTATTAGGCTTATGCTGTTTTGATGACCATGTTGGTGAATATTTGCACACTTTCTTTAAACTTCAAAACCCATCAAACTATATAGGTAGATTTAATTTGTTAAATTTAATTTTTGATTAATTTTTTTTTCAACCTAGTGGTTAGATCGCCCGCCTCGAAGTCGGGAGGTGCGAGATCAATCCTTGGTCGGGTTATATCGAAGAAGTAATAAGGATGTTTTCAAGAAATACAAGTAAAATATCTGAAAAACTCCACTTGTAACAAAAGCTCACTTTTTTAATATTTGTAAAATGAGTTATAAAATGCTAAGGGAAAATGGAACAATAAAATCCGCAAATAACACTTTGCCGAATCAGCCTTCAAAGCAATTAGGTTGTTTTATTATTAGGACGGCATACGACAAGCACAAAGCTAATCCGAACGGTGCATCCTGTGTACTTGTTTACATCAGACATTGTTCAGTTATTCAACAGTTTACGGTAAACATCAATTGCTCCAGATCTGTCAGGTTTTCTCCCCTCACAATGCTGATCGCCTTCGTATATAAGTGAAATAATAGACCAATAAATCAACAAATAAATCCAAACCGCTTTGCGTTTTCTTTCGCGACTAAAGGTGCAAAAATAGCATGAAATCCAAATGTCTAGACTAAATCATTCCCTGGGTTCCATACGTACATTTGTAATGGAATCTCTCTGGCTATGCTGCAGGATAGGTGAGTACCAACCTGAGTGCTTACCTGTCATTGTATTAAGTTCTGCTGGATGGAAGCAACGCCTTTTATTTCCTTCATGTTGTTTCCTTAAGTTGATATTTTGAAAAGAATGTGAAATTGTTTGAAAGAAAAAAAAGGCCCTTCGGAAGGGACTGGAAAACTAGTGCACAAACATGTCATCTAGTACTGAAGGCCATTTTAATGTCCTCGTTTGTTTATAAAAATATATCTCAGATTTCATTTTGCAAATTTTAGTCTTTGATCCCAGACGGATCGTCGTCAGACGTAAATCAAAGGGGCTACTTTGTTGACTTTGGACTTCACGGGTTTTGAGGATGCCGCCTCAGGATTTTCACGTCCTTCTTCGGATGGACTTCCTGATCGGCTAATAGCTTCAACCACAATGGTGTCTTGTGTTTTTTGGCTAGATTCACGTCCGTGTTTACACGATGGCACAAACATCTGTATCTCTGTCGTTTTCGGCTCGTTGGATGTTCCTGTTGAACTGCCCTCACAGTTCGAAACTTCAGTAAGCTCTATTACCTCTTCGAACACTTTCGATGTCGTCGGAGTTTCATTAGGATGTGCGAATATTTGACGCCATCTTTCTTCTTGTGTCGGTTTTTCATGTTCAACTGATGTTGCTAGGCTGTGCACCCATGCCCGTTGCGGCTCGACTTTCGCTGTAACAACGGTCTCGATTGGTCCATTTTTGGGGGGAACCGTTTTTGTGGGTGCTGACTTCTCGTTGCTGACCCCGTCAATTCCCGAATCAGACGAGAGTTCAGACGACATGTCCACGTGCATGCAGTCTCTGCCTGTCAGCCAGTACGTCTTCTCTGTATGGTCAAGCATCTGAGATAAAAACCAATACCAATAAATTTTATAGTAACCAAGATGAGTCAGAGCTGGGCATGTTTAGTCCAGAAAATACACAAAATTACCTAAAACTTGGCCCATTACTGAGTTTGTTCATTTTGTGCGATTCCGAGAGTTTCCTTGAACTTATCTCAGAGAAGTGTTTTGAAATCTGTTTGTTTGCTTAGCAGGGGAATATCACAACCTCGGCAATTGTAAGATTCGACACCAAAAGTAATACCATCTATTTCCCTCTACACATTTAAATGGACTTGTGGGGCGACAGTTAGGGTTATTTGTTGGAATTGTCATTTCATTCATTCAACGAGTTTCACGTTTCCGGACAAATTCCCGACCCGGGCTCAGTTCAAACACATGCCCTCGTTGGTAAACAGCTTGTTGTTCTTCCGGAAAATTCACTGCATACGTGTGAGCCAGCAATGTTTTGTAAATAGGCTACAAACATCAAGGGCAATCAGGAAAAATACATAGTTATGGTACAGGGCCAAGAGTGGCATTGTGTCGTCTGAATGATGGCTAAAGGGTACATAGCTCAGTAAGATAGACCAATTGGTTCAGTGAGCTATATTACTGAGCTATCTTCCTTAGATAACAGCAACTGGTGGTATGCCTGTCTTAGTCCTTCTGAAATTGCCGAACCTGCTTTGGTTATATCCCTGCCATAATGTAAAGGATAAAAATCACACCTAAATCGAAATAATTGTCAGCAGAAAGCCACTGTCTATATGAAAATTCTTCCAATCACCTTCAGTATAGCAAAGCTTTTAACGTTGGTGAATTTTGGCCGTGCGTTACATGAATTACATCGCTGTTGCTATATGACTTGACATCATCATTTCCTCCTTCTGTATTATATATAATGAACAAATACAAATTCACTGTGGAGAGGAGATCCGGCATTAAGGCGGCATCGTCTTGAACCCAAATTAAATTTAAATTATATTTAAGCGACATTGTCGCTGGAGATGTCGACATGCATTATTTAAAGGTGAGTGGATTTTATCATAAAACACAGTTCCTAAAAGTGTTTAGTTACGATTTTCTGGATCACAATTTTTCAAAATATGAATTTTTTTTTCGAAATTTATCTGACGTTTTTTTCAGTTGATTTAAAAAATGCCGGCCTAAATTTGTTTCATTTTTAATGTTTTCATTATAGATCGCCATAATTAGCTTGTATTAGTAGTGAAAATAGATTCAACTTTGAACACTAACTTTTCAATTTTGTAGTGAAGGACGAAGACAATAATTCTCAGTATTATAGTAAGAAATTCAAAGGTATAGCTTTAACATCGAATATGTCAGCATACGTGTTTACATCCCTGAGCTGATACAATTTTGTTTTTTACGATTATATGTTATGATACATCCTATAAACTGCATGGTCAGTGTTCATGTAGGTACAATTGGCACAATGTGAAAACTGTATAGCTAGAATGAATGGATCATTATTGCTACTTAACGCCACTTATAGCGCTATCGCGGGGATATCACACCTGAGATGATTTTAGCAGTAAACAGTTACCAGTTCACATGTTCAGTGGTATCAGTCTGTGACTGATGCTTACAAAATCTTAGAGCGTGTACATAAAGAACGAACAAGTAGCCACACTATCATCATTGCTGATAAATCATGGCACAGGCAATCACGCAGATCCACTTCATCTAATCTCAGAGGTACGTAGGTCTGGTAGTGAAGAATTAGTGTATGGACTCTTCACGGCAATGAAAGGATCCAGGACTACCAACCAGTTGGAAGGATGGAACAGAAAGCTAAGCGCTACAGTCATGAAGGAACATCCAACATCTTTATGAAAGAACAGGCAACCGATGAAAGAAAAGATGGCACAACTTAAAGGAGGATCCCTACCACCACTTAAAAAGCACAAATACAGAACCATTGACGACGGACTTCGTAAACTGAAATCCCAGCTCACTGATAATGAGAAGACTCCAATTCAGTACGCCGATATGCATGTTCGTTGATTCTCAAAAAATGTTATGTGTATAAATATCTTCTGCACGTACATATTCTGGCTAAAAGCAGTTAGCAAGGAAACTCATTTGTAAGTGTTGAAATATATTTCCTTTGTGTAAAATTTACGCTTACTTTCTACGATGTAAATAAAGTATTTGATGTCAAAATCTTGCACACCTGGTTACTTTTTTGTTCAGGCTGATACCTGCTAGTATGGCCGATATACATAAAATTACTTCTTTGAATTACCCCTGGGTCCTACTGTTCTTGATTGGTGAAGTTTAATCCTAAAAGTTTCTGGTAGCTGTTAGCATTTCGCCTACCAAAATAAATTGGCGAAAAGCGAAGTAAGTGACTTGCAAAGACACATAATTTAGTTTCCGAAAGCGAAGATTCTATACACACAAATTAAGACAGCAAAACTAGTAGTAACTTTTTTATGAACGGTGCAAGAATATATACAGAGGGGAAAGTTGTCATTGATTGACATCACGATAATGTCACGTTGCTATTGCCGAGGTTCCAATATTTATGCATGAAATATGAACTGTGCGGTTCGATCGTCACAACATTTAAAGATAGGTAAAACGTTGAAGGTGTAAAATAAGCGTCGTTATTCCACACCTTCCACATTTTATAGAGTTTTAAATTTTTCTCCCTTGCTGAATTGATTATGTTTGGTGTATAATAAACAGAACATTGGAAGATGTGGACTCTTACTTGGTATAACTATCACGGAGAAGATGCATGGTGGCACTCAACCTGAACAGATGAATGCATTATGTTCGAAACAATGCTAAAGCCGTTATTTATCCATGTTTACCTCAGAGAAGTTTATAATTTATTTTAGCCCAGAGTTTTTTTGCATAATTTTCAACAACCTCGTGGTTACCAAGCGATTGGTTGGAACAGTAACCTTGACAACTACGGCTTTTTTAAAAATTATTTAAGATTAATGCTAATCAGGAGTTTGAAACGTTTTCGGTGATTTTTTATTGTCTTTGTCTGACGGAGATACAGAGGATATCAGGCTAATATTTTGACCACGGCGTAAACTGTCACCAAGCAAGCGTTATGTCACAGTTTGCGCTCCTGCGCCACTTCCAGTGTGTTTGGGGCGATGTTACTAAAAATAGACCACACGATTCTGTGGAATTATTGGAAATGATAAACGACAATTAGTCCCCGGCAAATCGCGGTCAGTATTATCCTGTAAAGCACACCTGTTGACTTTTTAGCACAGAGACTATAGGGCAGACAGGTGTCCTATTATGTATCTTGATATGCATGTTGGCATCTTATCAAAACTTGCCTCTGAAATCACCAATCTAAGTTGGACTTCCCTAAATAAAAGGTGGATACCCTATGGTAAGGCGTAAACCGAGGCGTGTTTCAACCAGAATACATAGCATTAACACACAGTTGTCAAGATGAAAACCCATAATAAATGAAAAACAATGAAGTTGCCAGGTTTAATGATAAGCACAGTTCACATATTTAAATAAAACATTCTCATTAGCTGTAGACTTGCCTCCTCTGGGCTCTTTATATTAAAATCGCCAGCTTCCATGATCTGTCTCACTGGAATACGGTTATGCGCGAAGGGATGAAAATTGTTTTATTTTCTTTGGAAAAGATTTAATTAAAAATGCAAGAAATAGATAACATTTTAGTGAAGTTTTAATGTGTTATGGTTCGACCTTTCCTCGCCTTCAATCCATGAGCAGTCCATATTCCTGACATAACTCTAAGGCATTTCACTGTAAATTCTCTGTTCATTAATTTTACCAGAACATATCGTTATACAATCGTCTGTAGCAAATTCAGAAACATAAAATCGACTGTTTCTGTGATCGTAGGGAACCAATCAACGTGGCTTAGTGTATGGGGGAACCATATGCGCAGAGTGTCGAGTATGGGCCCACATATCAGAAATGTCGCTTCGTTAAGAGGAACTCCTTAACAGAGGGTGCTAATAACGAACAGTGCCTGGTATTTATTAACTGATTTTCAGTTTTGCGTTAGCCCGGTGTCAGTCTGGTTTTAATATTGTTAAACGGAAGTGAAGAGCCAGGTGAAGTCTGCACCACATATACCAGCGAGCCCAACTAACTTAGGTACCACTCTGATCAGAATACAAACTGTTCAGAAACAATAAAATCATTCAGCTGGAAGCAATTCTACGGAACAAACTTAACACCATGGCTCTAAAGGATTTTCAATGAATAATGCTATTCACTATTGTATGAATAACACTATTTAACCCCTATAACTGAAGATTCCTTAAAAAACAAACTCTGTGCACGAAAAAATTTTTTTGCGTGACGTGATAATATTTTTACATCACGTCGAATCAGCAATGAGGTAACGTCAAGGGTGTGGTATACAGTTTCGTAGCTTTTGGTAGCGTGGTAAAATTTTATTAAACTGCATTAATGAGGTTTGACCACGCAAATGGACTAGTTTTGCCCGGTAGCTCATACGTGTATTTGTGATGTACCGCTTCAGTGCTAATCTTCAAAATAGCGTATGTTGATATGTCCGAAATACGGCTGAGGTAGCTCTGATGGGGAACTGAACATGCCTGACAGGGTGTATAAACAGTTGCTCGTTGTTGTTGTAGAAAACGGCCTCTCTTCGTGGGAGAATTGACGGAAAACTGGTGGGTCGACCATTGCATATTATGACGATTTTTGTGCGCTGATAAATGAGCATTTGAAAACTGGACAGAAAAGAATATGGTGCGAGAAGCGAAATTAATTCAATACTGGGTCAAAAGTCACTGTTTTACACATATTTTGAACATTTTGATGGAATAGGTGTACTTTTTAAAGTCTACCACATGGTTGGAGCTGAGATGTAACATTTTGCATGATATTATTTTATGTAGTTTATAGATATATTTTGGGTGTAACTGGTCATAACAATGATAGTATTGGGACAGATTTCTGTCATTTTCGGGATACGTGCAGTCAGTGCATTTTTTCTCGACATTCCCAGGCAAAACTGTAGACTGCACCCCAAGAACGTTTGAAAGGGCAGCGTCATTTGTGGATACACGTCAGTGATTGGTGACATCATGTGTTCGTGCGTGAAAAGGACAAATAAAATTTGCTTCCGTATCCTTTGACAGAACGTACAATATTGCTTTGATTACGTTGTTAATTTTTTATCATTTCACTTTGCTTTAAGGACGCAGACAAACAGCTTTTTAGTACTGGGACTGTAACTGGGATTGAACTTACTATCAGAGTCGTCTTTTAATTTCAAACCGATGCCAAGAAAAGAGACTCGAATGTGCAAGCTTACCGTATTAGGTCTGTTGGAGCGCTCTTCGGTTTGAAATCCCTTCTTGGTGACTACATGATGGAAGGCGGCAGAGACGTGAATTTTACTGGGTACCGATGATAGTTTTAACTCAACAGCAGTTTTGACCGCCCCTCCCAGGATACAGAACCTGGGTGAGCTCGAACCCACCAGGGCGCCGATGACTCGACCGACGTGGGCCCCGTAGCGTAATCGGATGGGCCGCGAGTGAAAGGAGGGCTGGGGAAGCCTGGTGACCGTCTCTGTAATGTCCAGAGCCAGATGGGCCACTTGGATGGCCGCCGAGTCCTCAGTGGACTCCTTCACCGTAAACCCTGACACTAGCGTATAATTGTCACCTTCGATAGCGGCTCGGAAGATCTCGTATTTCTTTATCACAGATTCGATTTCTGCGTTGACGTCGTTCAAATAAGAGACTGCGTCAGAAGGAGACGGTAAGGCGGACACATCGGGGAAGTCCAGTATCTCCACGGACAGAACCGCCATGGCATTGTATTCCTCTGCCTCACCAGCCTGCCCTGCTTGACCACTAGCCAGCTTAGACGCGATGTGGGTAGGGATGAGCCCACTTAGCAATGACTCCATATTGTGTTTGGCCACAAGAAGTTCTGAGGTGCGTTCTTCTATCCTCTCCTCCAGATGGGACGTGTATTCTTCCATCGCCTCCATCATGCTGTCTAGCATGCTCTTGCGGGTTGGGTTCGCGTGGCGCAGCATCTTAAGAATTTGTTCGAGGCTCGGCCGCTGGTACGGCTCGTCGGCCCAGCCAATCTCCATGATCTGCCGCACCATGACAGGCGTGTCGTTAGAGTAGCGAGGCCGCAGGCCGTTGCTGAGAACAGCCTGGAGAACCTCTTCCGGTGTGAGAACGTCGGCGTGTTCTGCGTAAGGGTCCTCCCTGGTAAAGATCTCCTGCAGGATTATGGAGAAGCTGAAGACATCGCTACTCGTGGTCACCTGCTTCTGGAACTCCGACTGCAGGAGCTCTGGCGCCGTCCAGAACTCCCTAAATGCGGTTACGTGCTTGCTGCTGTCGGCGCTGTCCTTCCGTAACAATGCCAGTGGGTTTTTCACAGCGTTCTGACATGTCAGCAATTTGCAGTATTCCCAGTCCGCAATTTTCACGTTCCATCGACTGTCAATCAAACAGCACCCGGACTTCAGGTCGCCATGGGTGATGCCCTGGGCGTGTAAATAATACAATCCACTGGCGATGTCGTTTGACAGAGAAAATTTAAAATCGGAAGTAAAGTTATATTTTTCATCCTGAAGAATGTCAGTCATTGGACCTTTAGCGCAGTATTCACTTATGACGTATCGGTCGCTGTCAAGCTCTGTTAGACCGAAAAACCGAACCACATTCGTGTGAATGACAGAGTCTCGCATCCAGAGCATCAGTTTCTTCGTCTCCCTCTGCAGAGTGCTCAAATTTTTCATTTCCATCAGACGCAAACCGATTTGATTCGCTTTATATTTCCCCGGCCATTGGAGGATATGGTTTAGCAACTCTGCTCCCTCTGGAATTTCGTCCAGCGATTTGAAAGACTTCACAGAACGAAACCCTGTCAGCTTAGACTTCCCACTCGACATGATTTTCTCATCGAAGTAAAACACAATGTCTTCGATGGGAATGTCCCATTCATTGTTGTCGATCATTTGTCGAAGTTTTACTCTGTTATAAATAAAATATGCCACCACACAAAGAAGTATGACCACCAGTAACGTTGTTGTTACGGCAACGGGCGTTCTCCACGTCTGACTTTCCCAGTATTCTTCGTTTTTTTGCTGCTCTAACAGTTCCCAGATGTTACGCTTTTCGCCGTCTGGCCCGCACATCATAACTTTAAGCACGTCTCTGATGATGGTGTTTACAACAGCATCGCTGAGAGGCACCATGCTCTGTTGGCTACACTCGTTCCGAGGACCTTCTTCCGTTAAGAAGTAACTGACGTACCTGACAAGTTCCACGGCTCTATCGCAAAGCGACATCCCAGTCATGTACACGATAAAGTACGTATACCCAGCAATGGGGTACGAGTCATTTTCCGGACTGTCTGTGATGACGGCAGTCAGGCCCGTACCTTTTTTGGAGTAGTGCTCCATGGCCGACTGGACCGCATGTGTGTTAGGGGTGATATAAAACCCAGCCCTGTTCTGTAAGTCCGCGAACATTATTCCGGTGATGTCAGCGGCGTCCGCTACGGACAAGTATCCGATAGTGTAGGGTATGGACAAGATCAAACCGGACATCCCCCGCGTCTTCTGACCAAATACTTTTACAACATTTGGATCCCAGTGGTAAGGTTTGCCCGACGTTTCGTTCCTGCCCAAGCTAAATCGTCCCGATCGAGGTCTCGTTCGCCATTCTGCGCTGAACATGCTCAAAGCCTCGGTGAACATGGCTGTGGAGCCGGATTTATCTGCCCTTGCCACCACAACGATGCTCGCGTTCGGAAACGTGGCCTCGGGATTGGACGACTGGAAAGTGGAGTCGTTCCAATTGGTGAAGGTTCCGTTGTAGATCCCAACCACTTGCTCTCTGGTCAAATTCAGATGATTGCCAACGCCAGGAATATTGTAAGCGAGGACGAGGGCCCTGTAATATAAAAGTAGTCATGACGTTAAATACCAAACGTAGACGAATTCGGGCGACAAAAATCTCCATTGCTATTTAAATACTGATGATCAGATTTTATACAACGTAATGGACGTAAAGTTTCGCCCCAGAAGGCTGTCAGTTTTGTTTGAGACTCTGCATATTGCAAACCGATACACGAGATCTCTTCTTCTCACACAAAAAATGTTGTAGATTCTGAGCAACCGCACTGTCCACTTGTGCAATAATTAAATAGTCTGTATAAGTAATCTTTTTAAATGGCATTTAGAAATTTTTCTTCAAGAGATAATTGTGCACGCAAGCATGTTCATAAATTTGGTATCAGCTGTCAGTACGTAATGGACGTTCTTGCTCTTTGTCGTGCCATAAAATTGTATTGTGCGGGTTTTCAGCGATTGAGCGATTGACTAATTTTGATCGCCATAGTCAAGACTTTTTTACGTGTACGATGACAGTCAGTTTTATGGGTTCAAGAAACAGGATTTCCCAAAACTTTACGGGCCTGTATGCCATACTGGTGGAGGACCAACGATCGCTGGGCTGCTCAAACGGCCGTAGGAGCGTCGTTGACCGCTTACTGTCGATACATAACCAGTCAAAGCGGGCCAATCTGCAAATTCCCAGTCCAAGGCCGGGTTTGAATCCGTAACCCCTGCGAGAATTGTCATGACTGAATGCAAAGTAACCTACCCAGCCATAGTGGGAAACATCTTCAGGTCGGGATAATTCTCATGTTCGGATTCTGTGAGAGTGGAGTCGGATCCCGCGTATTCTACTACCTTATTCGGCCCTTCTTTAATGGCCGCCTTGCCACTTCCGCTTCCGCTGGCCTTGTACGTCATCTGAACGTCGGTGTACTGGAGACGATGGGCTTTGTATGCGTGTTGCCAGGCAATGTAAACCGTCTCGGGAAAGGAGGCCCCTTCTCCCCGCAGAAGAACTCCCTCCACTGTTAATTGAACACCATCCCAAACTGGGGTCAAGAGGAACACGGTTAGGTAAAGCACAAACAACCCCCAGTTCTCCATTCTGGTGTTATATCCATTGATTCAGATTTGCTATTCTAACAACACATGGTCAAAATGTGCATTGGTTTTATATTCACCACTGCCGACAGAATAAGTCTGCAAGAACGATCCAGGAAAACCAGTTGTTTCGTTTGCTTAGCAGGCAGGATAGTGAAACCGGGCTATCCGAGGACCACCCATAAAGTATCTCCTTCGGAATGCAGGAGTCACTAAGAAAATCACCACCATGACACATATACTCTTCCGAACTCCAAACGGAAGGGTTTCAACATGAAATTCAGTAGGTGGAAAAAATGAAATTCTTCGAGAATGTATTAGTGAGAGTAACTACATGTAGAAGACGTGGTAGGCACATGAATGACATTGAGATTCATTCAGTTCTCCAAAATTTCTGGAATCAGTTCACCGTTTATATTCCATTGGCATGACTCTTTCTAAAATCCAACCGTTGCTCTGTATGTTGTCAAATGCCTTCGATGGGCTTAATTTTAACATCATTTTAGCCCGCACTCGACGGGCCACTGAACACGATTTTAATTCCATTCGATAGGCTCCTGAACATTACTTTAAGTACACTTGATAGGCCGCTAAACATCATTTTAGCACGTTAGGCCTGGCGGGTCTTCTTCTAAATCAATTTAAACTATCACAACGCCCATGTAATCTTCAGTGTTTCCTTTGAAAATTCCTTGGGTTTTTTTCTTATTCATCTGCGTATTTCAGTCAAGCACAAAAGTCGTGGAATGTACTGGCGTTTCCTTTTAGCACAACAGACAATGAACAAACTGAACGAAATTCTGGGGTTTCCTAATGTCAGAAAACGGGTGAAAAAATTACATATCAACCGAAAAGCGCGATGTACAAGTTCAGAGTATTTGTTAGCATCTGTTCGTTTAGCAGCGATGTGATATTTTGGCTTTTCCGTGTCCTGGTCAAGCTCCTGTTCCAACGATAGCCACAAGCACTGACCCGATCCTCCAACCAAACATTTGATCGTCACTATGACACATTATGCTCTTCCCGGCTCTCCGAGGCTGCCACCGTCACAGGTCTCGAAGCGACTGTAGGGAGAGAAATAAACATACAATTAACAGGACATCGATCGGTACATTTTGCAAACCCAGCCAACAATTATCACCACATGGGGATTTTCTGTTACCCGACGCGTGTGACTATATTCACATGACTATAGCATTCCGCAGGTGCCACATGACACAGCATGGTGCATGCAAGACGCTACATTAACAGTTCGTTTACTGCTGTCCACTGTGTATGCAAAACGTATAGATGTTCACAATCAAAATCTTTCCCTTTTTGGAAGTCCTCCATTTACACATTATGAAAAAGAAGACATTTGTCCAGGCCCTCGATAACAAACAAAACATACTTTGACAAAAAAAATTGAAATTATCTCCTTTGTAGCTAAAACACCTTGTGGCGAAAGAGTAATCAGAAGGCTAGCAAAATACTGGGTGGAATGAGCGCTTTGACACAAGTTGGGAATAGCTACCTTATCTCGCTCGACAAAGCAAGGTGTCTTAGACTTATGTCCGTAAATGGGAACGTCTGCCACTAATCTATGGGTGGCCGAAGGGTTCCCCCAGTTTAGTCCCACCATATATGCCGTAATATATTAGTTAGATACTTACAACGTAAATCACCAATTAGATAAATAAATAAATAAAGTAAAATATAGTCTACATTTATGATGCTATTTCTGACATCACATTTGAGCATAAACAATTTTGTTCAATTTTATTATGAAAGTCTGAGACAATTGGAAGTATTAAATCTAAAAATAAATCACAAAGGAGGAGGTAGGAAAATGGGCTGAAAGTGCCCATGGCTAGCGCTGTTCGTGGCAGACAAAAATCAGTTAGTATGTCTGTGACGACTGTACATCATCAGTTAACCACAAACCACAAACTGGGTCATCGGCATTCGACAATTGTTTGGTTTCCAACGTTTAATATTTTTCATTGACTTTTTGCTTTTCTTTGAACATCGTTCAATCTGATACAAGTTTCATTATCCCCTGTTTCGAGGATCTAATCGAGCTTTAATTTTTTTACCCTTATGTTTCTTTAAAATACAATTGTAAGCAGAATTGCATGATGGACCAATATTACGGAGTGTCAGTATAATACATCTTACTTGGCTCTTGTTCGTCTGCTTTAAGGGCGAGACACATTTCACAAGCACAATTGTACACAATGGTTGTTTCATAACGTAAAGACTATTTCGGGTAGCAAATTGATATTATTACAAAATTGTACACTTAAAACAAAAGCACATTTTTATGAAGATGAGAACATGGGCTCGAACACATAATCCCTTAGTCCAAACCTTGATTAGCCATCCACTACACTAAACTCAACAAGTAATTACAGCGACATTTATTCGGTACACATCGAGCTAAAGGGTAGGTCGTACAAATTAAAATACAAAGTCATTGTTTTAACCTTGAAGGAAGTGGTGAACCAAAAAGATATTGTGCTTAAAGCTCATACTCATTGAAATATAAGTCCTCTGCCAGTTTTGTTCTGGGGTTCCACTTCCTTCAGGCCTAAATCGGAGCTTGAACAGGCCCAAAGCTGCACGAATTTGACCAAATTGAACAATGAGGCATTTTCAGTTGGATACAACATTTTCGTTGATTGAAAAATTTATACTTTTTTACAAAATCATATATACTCATATATTATATGTGTCGAAGTTAAAGGAAAAAGTAATGTAGGAACATTTTTTTTCATGATCAATGTATCGTACCCGCCAGGGGTAGATTTCTCGCCTTATCATGCCTCCTCCTTCAGCGTGGAAAAAGGATTGGAAGTTAATACACGGCTTCGTGATTCTGGTACCCGGGTTCAATTGCATAAAAATTTGTACGCACATGTTCCCCTTACATGGAGCTACAGACTGCGTATAATTAGGGAGAAAAGACATCTGTAAGAATTCTACTAAAAATGACGCCGGTCTCCCGATAACTGTCTCTGAGCGGGAAGGCAAAATTCTGGTTTTACTCCGTGTTGTAGTGTTTTATATGTGTTTTCCTTAGACATCTGAAGTGACATAATGTTCATTCATGTGTGTATGGTTGTATGTTTTGTGCAAATCTTTATGCCAGTACATATTAATGCCGTGAGTTATCCTGGATCGGAGAGGTGATACACCATAAATTTAAATATTTAAATTATCAACACTTTCATACATCAGATATTAAATATTTGGAGATTATAGCAAAATAGGCCTTTATACATGTTTTGTGCGTTAATGTTTAATGCTTAAATATATCTGTATATTTCTTAAGCTCGCTTATTTGAATTCTAATCACCAACGAAACGTTATGCACTTTACTATTTTCGCAAAATGAGGTGATTCAAGATTGCTTTCAGATCACGGAACACTTGTTTATGTCGGGTACAGATTTGACACTTGAAGGACATCGCACACAGGCAACAGGGCTAAGATCCAGGTTAGTGAATGGCATGATCCAGAGCAGTTAAAAGAACAGACTACATTTTTAGAAATTACGCATCTTCTGAAAGGCATTTCGTCCTGATTCTAAATATGGTCTTCGTTATCTTCTTTTTTTGCATTTTGTTTAACGGTGATACAGTTTACAGTGTAACGAAAATATTGGGTTGCTACTGTGGACATTTATCCCACAAAAAGTCATTCGCCGTTTTAATGACACACACCTTCTTGGTTCCAATTCAAACAATTTACGACTGTACCTTTCTTTTGGACGATGCCGACTGAAGCAGACTCAAATCAGAAGTGCTGGTTTGCAAATTTGGCTTGCTACTGATGCGCCAGATACATTTGTGATAAATGTGACTTTATAATCTATATTGTTGTTTCCTCCAGCCGTAAAACTGACCGCGATTGTATAGTTGAAAATTCTTTTAGAATGGCGTTAAATAAAAAAGGCAATGAAATAAATAAATAACATACTAATTTAAATCTCACAACGCCTTTAGTCATATTTTATATCAGTGTGGCCTAACACTGCTTGTTATAACAGTAACAAGCCTTAGCAGAGCCTGTATATGTATGTGTATATCTATATATTAATTATATATTTTTAATGTACATTTCTTTTCTGTATATCATAAATACTTTGGGACAGAAAACGCCATTACAAATCAATCTCTCCTCCCACTTATTATCGGCATGTCGGCTATACATTGTGGTGACTCCGTAGTTTGCATGTGTCTACCTGCGATTAATGAGCCCGATTTTGATGTACGAATGTCGGTTTCCACGGCTATTTTCTAGATTTCTCGTTAACAGAACTGATATCAGCCATTGTGTATTTGAGGTCGCTGCCTGCGAACAGTCAGAATAAAGGGTTTGGCTGTGTGACTACCGCAAAAAAGGTGCTAATTATGACGTGGATAAAGTACACTGTGGTTCAGTCTAACAAACCGGTGTACGCAGTGGCTAATAGATCTTGAATGATGTTGTACTCAACAATGACTCTCGGCAGAGCATTTGTTCAGCGCGGAAGGTGTCCAATTGCCGCATTATACATGGTTTAAGGCCGAATTGTCTCATGCATACATATGTGACATATATGAGATGAAAAATTCCCCGAGTGTTGCTGGCGTCATTAGCAACCCTTCCGCGTCCCACAGATCCAGCAGGGTGATAATACGCCCCATGACTCGATGGGATCACAGTCACGGCACGAATGACTACTGACACGAAAACAAGAACTCAGGGAAAACCATACCGTTCTTAGCCCTTTTATATTCTGCTTCACATCATTCAGCCATAAATGCAGGGACGAATGAATGATTGGGACTGAGCGTCACGCATACATGTGTATGTATACACTTCAGCCATATCCCTTTGCTATTATTATCCCAGAAAAATTCATATAAATACATATATAATGCAATTATTTGCCTGCCAACATCCGGCTTCTAAATTGTATAGCGTAAAACTGGGACACTAAAGCTTATCATTCAGTTTAGCAATTTCAGGGAAACAAAAGGTGCAGGTCAAAAACTAGCTCACAAGATATGAAATGACCAAATAGAACGACAGAAACAGAAGGCTAAAAACAATCAGGGCAAAAAATCTTCAAATATTGAAGCAGTTTTTTCCTCGAGCGCCTCTTGAATCCTGGAGCATGATAACCAAAAGCTTTAATACAATCAAATCCCCCACGAATTGGTCCGTATAGACGACTTGCAAGTTAAGATACATCTTATGTAAACTCACCTGGTAGAGAAACATTGTATCCATACCAGAAGTTGATAGAGCGTGACGTCCCCAGGTCAGATTAGCTATATCTTGCTGTAATCAATTTGTTATCGCTATATAGACAGAATTAGCCAGTGACCAATAAGAAACGGAAAATTCGACAGTCTTCAAATCAGTTTTACTCGATACGGTTAAAACCTTGCATCGATTTAGAGGATGTACTTTCCTTACCGTACTTGTTAATGACATAGGACTGATGCGCATGAGCTTCAGATTGTGAAGTACTGCTTACGGTTTATCTTCCCATTGGCAGCAATTAGACCAATTCGTCTTCACAGCAATAATGTGGATTGCTTAATAAATCATTAGGTTCGAATAAGAGTGATAATTGTCAGTAGCGTTTGCGGCGAAAGTACACACACAAGTATAAGGTGTTTGACACACAAGGGTAGAAACCGACAAATAATGATTGATTTATTGATTGATTGATTCGTGCTTTACTCCGTACTAAGGCATATTTCATCTACACCACGGAGACTAGCAATATGATGTGAGGAAATCGGACAGTACCAGGGGAATCCACGACCATCCGCAGGTTAATAGTAGACCTTCCTTGGTACGACCGGGACGAAGCCAGTGTGAGCTGTACTTGAACTCACAGCTGCCCAATGCGGGGTCAAGGGTCACAGTAATGCATTGCGATTTGTTTTCTTCAAAAATGGATAATTAATTTCATACGTTGTTATTTTCGGTCAATTTAAACAATGAGGAAAGTCAGCATGCACGTTCATGGTGGACGTCACCAACCTTGCGTCACTCTTTTGGGAGAGTGTAGCTTTCTCAAGCGTTTGTATTCTGCCAACTTACCAACTGCGGACGTTTGATTATCAATAGCCTGCTAACTACGTAATTTTCATCTATTAAAGCACCAACTCTATCGGCACGTGTGTAATCAGCGTTTTTCTTTTTTAACTTTCGAATTAAATTCAAGTTTTAAATTTTAATGTGACGCGTCGAATATCGATCGCCTTTCCAGCACCATTGAAAACGGATGACTATTTCCATCTAACACGTTACTTCAGTTATTATTTATATATTATTTATTACACATTCAGATAGGAACTGGTACTTTGAGTTGTGCAAATCTAAAACTTGGCATGAACAGCATGTTTTATACATTTCCAAAAACACTTAAGGCGATAGAGCGATATAGCCCAGCTGTGCCCTCGTGTTTTTAGAGATATTCGATCCCATAGGCCTAACAAGTCCAGGTGTTACAGCTGGTGTAAACTTGTGTATATATACTGTGTATCATAAATATATAAAAAGTCATTTACCTCAATGATTAACACGGAGCTAACACGTGAAGAATATTGTCCTGGCGAAAATCAATAGACATACCTGTATACAATGCAATCTGACGCATCCGTGGGTTGACTGAAAAAATAAAGGTGTGCACTTCCAAAACAAGAAACAAACAACTCAAACCTTTGACGTATTCGAACGAGGATTTACCTGGTACATGTCTGTACAGCCTGAGCGGCCATACTCTGACGCCGAAAACCCCAGAAAAACGCTAGACTTTTGTACAGGTCCATAATCGCTGTCACCGAGGCATGGTTATTTCGCATTGTTTTCATGTAAATGTTTATTAAATGTCATGACAACACCGCGTTTTGAGTAATTCTACATCAGTAATAACTAATACACTAATATAACGCATGTAAATCACTGCAATCTGTTTCATGCAAGCAGCTAGGCCGCCACGGGTTGTGTTAGTTACTAACGCGTAAATTGACAAGTGGCTTTCTTCAAGCACCACACTGTCACCGCTCCTCTGACACTAATCTATATGCTGAATTTTTTTATTCTGCATTGTTTACCTTTATTTAATTATTTGATTGGTGTTTTACTCCGTACGCACAATGCCCGGAAGCCTCCCACCAATGCGATCGCTGTGAGTTTAAAACTAGCTCATGCTGGCTTCCTCTCCGGCGGTACGTGGGAAGGTCTGCCAGCAACCTGCGGATGGTCGTGGGTTTCCCAGGGGCTCTGCGCGGTTTCCTCCCACCATAATGCTGGCCGCCATCGTATAAGTGAAATATTCTTGAGTACGGCGTAAAACAACAATCAAATACAAAACTAAATTATATTGGGTCTATGTACAGAGAACAGATGATCGAATATCATGCAGTATCTGAATACTGAAAACTGAGATCACCGTCATTAGATACTCCACTCAAAACTCAATGCTCCTAATAGTACATCTACATTCACTTCTTGTTGGTGCCTCGCTTGGCACTCATCACTGAGAGGTTTGAGGAAGAAAACAGAACTAGTTGGACCTATGTCAGCGTAATGTGACTAGGTAAGGTGACATGTCTTGTGTGATGTTCCCGTGGCGGCAGCACTTTGGACACAGAATATATATACATTCTAAGGACTCCTTGTCGCCATATGACTGAAGAATTGTGGAACACGACGTAAAACCCAAGCGTACATACATATATTCACTTCTTCCTTTACAACTTGTCTTAAAGAGCTACTTTGGTGTCAAAACATCTGTGAATTAATAAACACTGTTATAGTCTGAATTCCTTTCCCAAATTGTGAATATATTGCGAATTAAAACCGATATTGTACGTTCTGCCAGTGTAAACTGAAACAAAACATATCTGTCGCTTCCACTTTGCCTGGTGTGACGTCAGCCACGAACACATGACGTCATCAATCGCTGACGTGTATACACATATGACGCTGGCCTTTCAAACGCTCTTGACGTCATCCCAGCATAAAAGCCTTACTCAACATCACATCTGCCTGATTCGACGTCATACAGAGAATATTATAACGTCACACCAGGAAAAGTTTATGGACATAACACAATTTTGTTTTTCAAGGAATCTTCAGTTATATCCGTTAAATCCTTTTGAAACATGAGGTTAGGCTTATTCCGTAGGATTTCTTTCATATCATATTTCGACGCAAATTGTATTCTGACCACAGAGGCAATTTAAGCAAAATTACATCTATTCATATCTTTATTTTTTATTCTAGCACAGGACTCTATAATGACGATACCCTTGCACACGGAATTTGTACATGAAAAATCATGAAAAAAGTACATGTGGCCGTTCATGGCCACCATAAGCGATCGTCGCTCGATTGACCGCTCCCTCAGTTGTCTTCTACCAATATGGTTTGTATATGTGCACGTCACAAGTGGGAAAGATCGTCAAAAGCCTTCCAAAGGTCAGTGGTTTACACCAGGTACTCTAGTTTTCCCCCACCCATGAAAATGACAACCCGCATAAAGTGGAGAGAATACAAAAATGAGCAGCGACGACAGAGTGATTGTTGACAAATTGTGGCATAACAATACTGAACATTGCATGTATTAATTATGGCAAATATTGCAAATATTACGAATACTAATGAAACTGCAACTACTTCCGTTACTACATGTACTACCAACAATAATAACATCTATTTTTCTCCAACTGTTCATATAACGTTCTGTACAATAGTTCACGCTTCATAATTTTCCTGGGATCCGAAAAGCATTCTAATTTTAAAAGCATTCGCATTATACGATCAAACCCTCAATATTGATGTTAGCCAGCTAGACATAATGCCTGACCGCAACAATACCATTCCTGATGGAGTCCCACTCGTGAATCTCTTTCCCTCCTCATACATATTCATGTATTCATTTGATTTATTACACAACAAAATGCATCCCTGGTGGAACAATGTTTGAACTGCTGTCATCGTACTCATTTATTTATTCATTTATTCTCCTCGATTCATTTCACATTATCACCGGCTGCACAAATGTTTTATCTATTTGAGAGGAGGCGAAGCCAACCACCATATTTCGCCGCCAGTCTCGTGTGGACAGAGAGTATTCGACGCGATGCTTGATTCACATGGTAATTTTAATTAGAACAACAACACTTAGCGAGTTACTTCGTCTGACTTCATCAAATTCTACTTGCTTGTCTGTCACATTTTCTTGTTTTCCAGTGGAAAAATCATTCACATTTCTCTTACGTCATGGTTTTGAGCTCTTGAAATATTTGATCCTTTTGTTACGGTTCCTCTGCAAGTAAAGCAGAACTTGCAGTACATCGCACCGTTTAAATACAACGTAGTAATGAAAAGTGAGGTCTCTCTGCAATACCACAAGCTTTAAACCTTCCATGCTGACCAACAACCGTACGGTATTTCGCTCCAATCATGCGGTATACAGCAAAGTTCATCACTCCGCTTTACCGTGCTGTGCGGTACCAACGTGAAATGGCAAAACAATATTGTCCACTTTTTGAAGCTTTCTGATGGGTAGAACAAGGGGAAGCGGGTAGTGCCGGGTGTACTTAAGGTTCTTGCCCTTCAGTGATCAGAACAAAGCAGTTGTGGGTACAAACCCGGCAATGGGGTGTGCGGGGGGATTTGTGCATTTCCCTCGTTTTCACTATTTCTGTGGCGTTGCTTGGAAAGTTACTCAGTAACTTCTTACAGGCTGGTACTTTGCCTAGGTCACACCGGATTCCTTTATCCATAACACGGACCACCGTCGTATCTTTAAAGGTAGATATATTGACAAGGTCATTAAACAAATATCATGTGTACCAGTGAATCAGTATCACGCGGGCCATGATCTTTCAGTATCATAAGATCACGGCTCTAACGCCAGACACACAAGATCCTCCGAAATCACGTATTTAATCACGTATGCGCATTCGCTATTGGGTTGGGTTGTGCCCCCCCCCCGCTCCCCCACCCACTGGCCAGACTATGGCATCCTGTAAGTCATATAGCGCTCAAGTTGGAATCTGAACCAAAAAGACAGCAGTTATAAAGCTAAAACAAAGACGTTTATTTTATTCTTATTCATACAGGCTTCCTTACCAGATGTACGTGGGAAGGTCTGCCAGCAACCCGTGGTTCAGTTTGGATTGGGTTTTGGATTTCCCTGGGCTCTGCCTGGTTTCCTCCCACCATAATGCTAGCCGCCATCGTACAAGTGAAATATTCTTGAGTACGGCGTAAAACACCAATCAAATAAATAAATAAATAAACCAATAAATCTAATTACCTAATTTTGCTTAAACCGCGAGGACAAGGGATGTGTAAGCTGCTACCATTTAGGCATTTATACGAACGGTTAAGTGTGATCATCTGTCAGCAGTCAGTCTGTCGTCGCTGTTCTAGTTTTACATTCCCTGCTGCAGTCTAATGTACACAGAGCAAAAATATTTCACAAGATATAGGTTTGATTTTTGTCAATATGGTACAGAGGGATGGCCAAGAGCAAAGCCCCTTCACTTTTGTACATTCCAGTCTCCAAAACCAAACTGTTGTCGATTTCAAGCCTATTCACCATTTTGAACCCTCAGATAGGTGTGGCCCTATCTGTATTATTCAGTGATCTGTAAGGCCTTTCTTCGTATTCCTTACTATCAGGTGTACAAAAGGCCACTCGTATAGTATAAGTATGTCAAAAAGGTACCATGCCACCGATGCCACAAAACCAACGAGAGCAAGTCATCGGCACGCTCGAAGCTGGCATGACCCTTAGAGCTGTCGCCAGAGCCCTTAACGTTAATGTGTCAACGATTAGGCGTCTCATAAGACGCCAAAGAATTTGGCACGCCAGCTAATTGCCCACATGCCAGCAGACCGCGTGTAACCACCCCCGACCAAGACCGCTATATTCCCTTCCTCCACCTCCGCGACCGTTTCAGGCCAGCCACTGCCACAGCTAATGAAACAGTGGGACTCCACAATAACCGCCTTTCCGCTAATACTTCTCGCAGTCGCCTCAGAGAAGCGAATTTGCGAACTCGTATTCCACTCCAGGGTATAGACCTTACCCCTGCTCGACGCCATTTGTCCGGCTCCATGGAGTAACATTTCACCTCGACAATGCCGGTCCTCCTGTTGCTCCTGTAAGCAGAGCATGCCTACAGGCCAAAAATGTTGAAGAGCTCGACTGACCAGCGCATTCACCTGATCTGTCCCCATTAAACACCTGTGAGATGTCCCCCTCTGGCGTCTTCGTTGGTGACTTCCAGTTCCAGGTAACATCGAGGAGTTGCGTGTGGCCCTCACACAGGAAGTGACCACACACAATTGACCGTCATATCAGGTCTCTGTGCCATACTTGGTACTGAAGTGTGGAATTTCCCAAACTGACCCCACCCGGGTTTCCTAATCTGCCTCAGCGTTAACATCGGTTGTCGGTTTCCCTTAGTTATGGAAATGTATTGCTAAGAGTCAATTTTATGTCCCTGTGAAAAATGGTATTGAAAGGAATTTGATAACGCAGTTAATTTTATTATCATATTGGGTGTTGCGTTTATATTTTTGTTCATTATATTTATTTATTACTGTTAATCCCAAACTTTTACAAGACTGCTTCTGAGAATACACGGGTGCACAGTAGCATGAAAGAGGACATTTTCGTGGCTAAGAGGCTAGAGAATGTCCACTAGTGTAAGACTGAACACACGTGTAAAGCACATGTATGGGTCGTGCAACATGGATGAGAGTGTCATTATCTCACATAAGACTCCAAGACACCGAGAACCTTAAAGAGTATGTCGCCGTGATTCTGCACAGCTATAATAGCAAGAGAATTCGGGCCAAACGAGCAGATGTAAAAGACGAATCTATACACGTAATGCTTCTTGTCTGCAGGCAAACACGTTTATCTATTAAACTATCGGATTTTTTCCCAGACACTCGTCACGCCCCCGGATAAAATAGAAAGACAATATTTAATATCGGGAAGTTTAAATCCGACGATTGTAGCATTTTCCTTCAATCACCAAACAACACCACAATGGATCAAATGGCCAAGTCGTGTGTTCCACAATGTCGCTGGCTAAATGGCAATAGGTTTTGAGATCGATCATATCAGTACAGATAGAATAAGCTCGTGGGAGCGTGATGAGCTGTTGCGGAGCCTAGTTTTGTGAGATGTGCAATTTACCGGACAAACTCCCGCAGAGATGAAACGTAATCTTTTCTTCCTAGGCCGGCGACAGGTGCTTCTCGGCGCAAAGACGTGCGGGATCCCAGGCAACTGCTTAAACAAAACGCGCCGTCGACGGGGCTCCTGAAATCCGAGCTTGCCTACAAGGCTTCTGAGGTGTATTAAAATTTCCCAGCCCCTAAGCTGAAATCAGCAGTGATATTAAGAGCTAATGTTACTGTAAGTCATCATTAGTCGAAAATATGAAAGAATATCCTAAGAAATCAGTCGAAAGTATATAAGAATACCTTTTTCGGTTTACCAGAATTTATAGCAACTTGTTTCTTAAGAGTTGATGTTTTCACCTGTTGGTCGGGTGAACAGGTTGATATCAACAAGTGGAATGAAAATAAATCTGCTTAATACGACGCTTCCATACGATGTAATTGCAATTGAATTGGATTCTCCCGTCCCACTCGGCATTCGGAGTATTCGAACATATACAGTATGTGCAATTTCAAAATATGCGGAGCCTGTTTGTGCGAGCGTCAAAGTGAGAGCGGAAGCTTTGACTACTGCATGCTAACCACGTGGTCCATTAACATTTCACTGACCGAACACTTCGGTGCCAAGCGGCTTGGGCATTGGATAGCCTGAACACCAGTCCTCCGTTTGCTTCAACGTAATTCTCAACACAGAAGTTACGGCCTAAAAGATACACAAGAAGAAAACCAGGTCCCAAGTGCACACGCGGGAGATCTGGAAACCGTGGGGCCTACGTAGGTAAACGTATACAAATGAGCAATGTTGACTCTGTACTATAGATTACCTCAATCCAAATGGTATATTATGATGCCTACACAGTTGTTACAAAACAATAGGCAGGAAGTTAGTTTATGAACTTAAGGAGTAACCTTCGCTGGGGCTGATCGGTCTGTGGTAAACTTCTGCAACGCTTCCTGCATCAGCAATGCTGTTAAACGCCTTTGGGCTCTGTGCAAACAGCGACATTCCAGCAAATAGATAAGTAAGGAAACAAAATTTAAATTCAGTATAAATGGAACGAAGGACAAAGAGTGAAGACCTCTTCGAATGACTGTTAGATGCAGTACGACATGGGGAATACAAACACTATAACCAAAGGCTACACTCCACATTTAATGCTTCCTAGTCGGGAACATGGCTTGCATTTTTAGACATATTTTCTTTTGCTCCTCCTTTTCTGTTTGTTGGGTGGTATTTTGTAGAGAGGACTTAAAAGTTTCATTGCAGATATAAACTGCTGTGTTTTTTTCAGGAAATGGAGGCGGATGCACACTAAGCAAAGGCAGTGATAAAGCAGGGTTCACTGACCACTGACTGGGTGCGGTTAACCCCTCTCAGGTGTTTGTCAGCTTTGCGAAAAATTTCATCGGTCAATCTCTATCAGGAATTTGACTGGAGTTTTTATAGGGTGGACAAGGACTGTCAAACACACATGGTCATTTATAGGAAAGCTTTAACATTAAAGACTTATGCGACAGCCCCCGTGCTCGTTGCCAGTTTGTATGTGTACCCTTTGATAAATTTTGGATTTCGAACTGTCTTAGAGGCCAAGTAAAGTCCGTGATGTCACAAAGACTCTAATAAAATGCACGAAATTTACTGAATCGTGTGTGACTGCCCAAGATCTTAATGTTTTAACATGGCCACGAGGGTTTGCTTTATCTCACGGCGAAAAACATAAAAAGCTATTTTTTCAGCGCCTTAAAGGCAAGAGACCGGTTTTGTGTGATCTTACATGAAATTCATTGGCGATTGCTTGCCTTAGACGAAAAGTGATAAATCGACAGTAACTGGTCATCGTCGAATATAAGTGACATATTCTTGAGCACGGGGCGCAACAAACAGACGAATGAAGTCACCTTGCATTGATAAACGATTCGAGTGTTATTGCCGATCGGTTGTGTGGCATGATTATAACAGGCCTTAAAATCTGAGAGCTTTGATCAATGTAAACCTCACTTTGAATCTGCCCTTACACTGTTCATTAAGATAACTAACAAGCCTTCGCACAAGTGGACATATTCAAGGCTGTACAGCGGATTAGTGTTTCCTGTGCCGATCTTCCCATTTTCCCTAGGTTAAATGGTGCATTTATGCAATGTTTGTGTTCTTACTCGTAATAAATTTCTACGACCACAGCCCAGATTATTCGTCGATAACACTGACAACATCTGGCGTGTTCACACATCCTGGCAGGTATTATATCTGTCATATCCTTATAAAGAGTATTATGGTGGGAACGAAGGTCAGGGGGGGACACCGGTACGGCTGGAGGTAAGAATGAGGGTGGGAAACGAGAGGGGAGAGGCTGGAATTGGGGATGTAACACATGCTAGCGATTAGTCTTTATTATCACCGGTGCAATGCCCGTTGTCGTCACAATTTTCCTAATTACATTCGAAATTTGCAATTTTTCGAACACTATACTCTGCGATTTCCTCAACAATATACCCGGCGAGTAAGTAATCCTAGGTTCTTTATTCATTTCATCTCATTTCATTTTATTTCCCATAACCCATGAAATAATAACGTAAATATACATTTGAAAATATGGCGGGAACAAAGCCCATAAGAGCTTGCTCTGTTGCTCTGTCGGGATTTGAAGAGCGACATGGAATTCATACTGCGGAGAGTGACAGGTAATTCATTCCATTCTCGAGGGCTAATTGTTCTTAGCCAGAAATAGGACAGATTGGTTCTGTATATAGGTGTGTGATAGTTTAATCGCATTGCACTAGTGCTATAGTGATGGGTAACAGATCATCTCATTAGATAGGTTTCGAAAGTGGGAGAAATAAGTGCGGAATGATAAAAAAACTTGTGTGCATAGAGCGATATAGAGAGGATGTTCACGTCTAGGAGTGGAAGAATACAGTCGACGAAATAAAGGCAGTGCATGTTAGCTTCTTTTTGAATCAATGGTTGTTCGAATGGCACGTTTCTGCGGTGTCTGTAAGGATATAAGATGAGTATGATATGTATTACTCCATACAATGTTTCAGTATGAAGGTAATGAAATATGAGGGAAAAATCGAGAATATGCAACGTTTTCTGGTTAATAGATTGCTTTATGTGGCTAATCAATCCACGCTCTCTAGATACCTTTGAACTAAGATAGTCAATGTGGGGTGTCCAGTTAAGTTTAGAATTGAAGACTGTACAGAGAAATTTAAATTTATAGACTCGTTTTCATGTATTTTGAGAGAGAGTGGTAAGTTTAACTTTACCTTTTTGTTAGGGGCGTTAGAAGAAGATATTTTGTTTTAGCAATGTTTAAGGATAGGCGATTGCAACAAAGCCACGTATGAAGTTCAAAAGACATGTTATTATAGAGATCCTTTGTACTTTGAGAGGAATAAACAGTGCTGGTGTCGTCTGCAAATTAGACAAAATGGAGAAGGTTGGATGCATGAGAGGCATCGTTGATATGAAGAAGAAACGAAAGAGGTCCCAGAATAGGGCCTTGAGGAACTCCACATTGTACAGATTCAGTTGACGATAACGTGTTTGAAAATGGGACACAATGAATTCTATTACACAAATAAATTTCAAACCAAGAGAAACTTTTACCTCTAAAGCCATAGCATTCAAGTTTGCGCAAAAGTATGCCAGGATTTACAGTGTCAAACGCCTTGGAGAGGTGGAGAAATGTATTTATACTATAGAGCTTGTTCTTCTTAGCGGACGCTAATTTATCATATAGTGAACGAGCAGCCGAATATGACGATTTCTTAATCTTGAACCCATCTTGGTTTTTTAAAGAGAATGTTATTAGCTTCTACATATTTATTTACTGCATCTGATGCTATTTTTTCGAGCATTCTACTGAAGCAGGGATGTATAGATATAGGTCGGTAATTTTCTACCAAATTAGCCTCGCCACTTTTGTAAACAGGTGACACTTTTGTGATTTTCATACAACCAGGAATAATACCTGAGGAGAAAGGTAAATTGCTAAAATGCGAAAGGGGGTAGAAATGTGATCGAAAAAACTACGGACATTCTAATTCCAATAATGGCTGAGAATTTGAGGTAACAGCAGATGTAAGTAGACCGCAGGTTACCAATGATTATATAATATTCTTTTTTGTGAATTGAATCGAATAACAGGAAAGCTCTTGTTATCGACGGAGGAGAATACTCGACCAAAAATTTCCATGTGAGGCATCAGTGAAGTTTAATACAGCGCCCCAGTTAGTACTTTGTACTTCCTGGATGAAATTTTGCTTCTCGGTTTCGGTGTATTTCCGATTGTCTGTGATTTGTTCTGTTTGTTTATTAGCGTGTCCCGATTTAATAATATGAAAAATAGGAAAATGATCGGCTATATCTGTTAATAGAATACCAGAGAGAAGATGCGCATCAAAGCAATTTATAAATATACTATCGATTAATGTTGCTGATCGAGATTGTACTCTAGTTGATTTAGTAATTTGTGGGAGAAAATAATTTTTATTATTAAAGTCCCCCATGATAAGGGCTTTTTTCCTGTCTGGCATTTTTCTAAAATGTATAACATATGGTTGTTAAATTCATTGACATCTTTACTAGGGGACCTATGTGCATCCCCTATAAGATATATACATTTCCCCGAATTTAACCTCTACGAACAGACATTCACAGCATCCGGAGTCGCTAAGGAAACTCAGATCCTCCCGTACCATACATGATGTAATATCAGATGTAACATAGAGAGCGATGCCTCCACCTTTACGGCTTGTACGTCGTAATGAAAACACAGTGAATCCTGGAGTTTTGGTGCCTCAGTGGTCGAGTTAAGCAAGTTCATCAGGTCCCCGAGGAGATGCCAGCTCTAAGATACATATTAACCATTTTGTGCGACCGGAACTTCTTTCAGAGGTCAAGCGATAAGGTCACTCGATCACGCGCAAGCGCTATATGATTTAGAATCATGTAATTGGATATATCATCGTTGTCACTCTACTGCATGGTCTCGGCCATGTTGAGACTACGTCGTGTAAGTCACATTCTTTCTCCTCCTCTTAGATATCGTTCTCTGTTGTTCAACGTGCAATTCTAAGAGTACTTTGAAACCAGGATTATGATTTTTTTTATTGGCCGCTGTCAAAAGTGCTGTCCCTTTTTTGAGGCGAATATTAATGCGCCAGTGGCTCGTGATTGCGTGCGAGAACTTTCTTACGCTCGTCTGTACAAGTTCTCGCAAGAATGCGATTGTCCGGTGAGTGTAAAGTCGATCCGATGAACGAATGTGGATAAAAAACGAAGGATAGATCAGCTACTGAAATTCCATTCCTTATTGTTAGATAAAGCCACCAATTATATACTTCTAGAAGAAACTCAACGACCTATAATTAGAGACATAAAAATAGATTCACACTTACCATGTCTGGCGTTCCATGCTGTTGTGGGGGATTTCTTCTGTGGCCAAACAATGCCTCGATCTGTTCTACTGTTTGAAGAAGAAGTAATAATAACATTAATGATAACCATACGCGCCTAAGTAGTTGGAGTCGGGCTCTATGAGACGTCGTGAAACACTGCATGATCAAATGTCATACCATACCCTGGGTAAATATCAAACAGCTGAGAGCGTCCGATGTGTCATGAATATTACCCAGTAATCAATATTACCCAGAAATTCCCAGTAAGGTTCGTTTGGCCTTTCATTTGCATGAATGACCGACTTTCTTTGCCTCCTTTTCTTGGCGCTTTAACGTTTCTGTCAGTTTGACCTTTCACGCGCGTAGCTGATTTACTTTATTCCCAGGCGCATTTGCTTGGTACTTTAGTGATAGCTTCTGTTTGGCCTTTCAATTTTTCCCAAGTATTTCTTAGTGTTTTCCTTAACACTTCAACGTCACTTTTAACATTGCTTGGGTCATGTAGCAATGCCTTCTGGTAGCTTGAACATACAGAGATTCATTGCTGAACATTGGGATACCGCCGTATACATATATATAGTGCTGCTTCACTGAAGTAAACGGCACTATCTCTATGACAATACTGCAGCCAAGAAGAGCGGCCTTGGTGGATGTTTGAGCGGTGTAATCACCCGAGTAGGACTTTGACTCCGTCATTCATCTGAAAACAAATCATATGTTTATCCAGCATAGACTTTCTATATAGTTTTTAAAATGGCCAACATCAAGAAGTACAGGGTGAAACTTGAGAGACATTTTTCTTGCACTAAATCAACTTATGATACGGTTATCAGGTGTAGTTCACACGGGATGGCAATTAGTTTTCCGAGACTGCCCCATCAGCCTTTATAGCACGGTCCTACATTAGCAACTTGAACAAAACCGCAGCGTTACAACAGCTGACTGACTTCTGCACTTCCCTGACAACCCCTGTAACAAGGTCCTAAGATGTCAAAATTACATCATAATGTTAGCGTTGTACCTTTGCCTCTATAATACGGTCCTAAGGTGGACAAAAACACAACGTTACAACCCTTGTACCATGCTCTCTTTATAGTCACCCATCACAACATGTATGTAATCTGAGCAATGCCGATGCCGCAAAGGCTTCTTTTCTATCCACTGATTTGATAAAAACAAACAAAAAGCGTGACTAGGAAAATAGATCTACATTACTAGCACCATAGTGTTTATGTTCCAGTGTGTAATTTCGCTTACCCCGGAGCTAGGCGCTCGTCTAAAATGTGAACGACTTGAATTTAACAACATGGCGCATATGAACAGCCACAATAAGCCGAATAGGCACTAGAGCTGTCTCGCGAGATTAATGCTCTTTGGACGAGACATGAGTGGGTGCCCTCGGAAACCCCTCGCAAAAATAACGCTAAAAAAAGAGCGGTAGTTGCTATACCTTAGAATTTTGTTCGTGTTGTAGCGACTACCGGAAATCACGTCTTTTTAGTGTTTTTTGCGTCAGTTTGCGAGAGCACCCACTCATGTCTCGCCCAAACAGCGTTTATCTCGCGAGACGGCTGCAATGCCGATTCGGATTATAATAATGTAACCAATCTACGCGAAACAATCCACGGATTGTACTGTATCGACCACAAAACATTAGGAATTGATGCGGTGTGATGTGCTGCATTTAGCTCATTTGACCATAGCGAATTTACATACAAACTTTTGTCGATATCATTAGAAAGTAACTGACGCAAATAGCTATTTCATACAGGAAACTAATATTAGTTTGATATGAATATATATCTAAAGGTTGGAAGATCAAAACAAAAGATCTAACACTGAAGCAAATTGTAATTAAGGAATTTAGACGCCTGCCTTGTTTTCAGGTTGAAACTGAGGTTAAATTCGAGTTTGAGGTTCAGTTCGAAATTCAGGTTCAATTTCAGGGTCAGGTTCAAACTGATATTCAAGGTCATTTTGAGGTTCAAGCTCAATTGAGGTTGATATCCAATCCCGCCTCTGCTTCATTTCGGAGTTCAGGATCAGTTCGTGCATGACTCAGGTTCTATTTGATGTTTAAGTTCAATTTAAGCTCGAGATTCAATCTGAGGTTAAGGTTAAATCATAAGTCAAGCTTTAATCTGAGCTTCAGATGAAATTTGAGGTCGAGATCAATCCAGGCTTAGCTTCACTGAGCTTTAGGTTCAATTCGAGGTTGAATTTGAGATTCAAGGTCATTTTGAGGTTCAAGTTCAATAGAGATTGAGGTTCAATCCAGGTTTTGGTTCAGTTAGAAGTTTAGGATTAATTCGAAGCTCAGGTTCAACCTGAGGGAAGGGACAATCTTGATGTTCAGGTTCAATTCGAGGTTCAGGGTACAAGTTGAAGTTCAGATTGAATTAGAGACTCAAGTTCAATTTGAGGTTCAGGTTCGATTTGAGGTTTTAGTTCAATTTGAGGTCAAGCTTAACCTGAGCTTCAGATTAAATTTTCGGTTCGGGGTCAGGGTAATGATTTGTTACACCAAAGGTGCGTTGTTACCCCAAGATCACAGCATTTGGTGCTCTCGAGGGAATCGAAATCTTACGGAACAATATTTATTTATTTAATTATTTTTGATTGGTGTTTAACGCAGTTCTTGTGCAGGTGTTATTTGTGCTAAATTACACTGGAGAATCCCCTCTATCCTTGGAATCCGGAGAAATGAGGCTACAAGAAAAGATCATATAATGGAAAAGAATATCTCTGCTCGAGTCAGTTTTGAAGAGGCCGGCGATATCTTACCAAGAGTTAGCATATATGGAGCTTCCTGATTTTCTACCTATGTACAAACGTCAGTTTTTTTTTGTCAGCAGGAAGTATTATGAATACGACGAAGCAGGCTAATGGAGATTGGATGTCATCTGATTTGTATGACTTTCTTACCTCTTCATTATGAAGAGCATACTCAACATTGACACACCTCTTGTCAACTTGGAAACCTACACTGTTTAGAAATCATTTCCATTCTACAGTTGGACAAGCTTTCAGGTCAGCAATATTTAAATTCATATTTATTTTTCTAGTAACAAAGATTGAATCTCAACTCATTGATCCTATGATTATTTGTTGTGCTCTCACAAAGAGGAAAATCTACATAAGGGAAACTTATCCCTATCTAAAGCGAAGGGCTGAACTGATATCAGTTTCAACGGAATAGAGGAAAAAAGTATGAAAATAAATTTGAACCGATGATGCGTTAGAAGGACAATATACCAACCTTGTCCAAATCCATAAGCAACTTCCGTTTGACTGCAGGTTTCCCTGCGCATGCCTAGTAAATGGCCTCGGGAAATTTTACGTTTAACACATGTGTTGCCTATATATCTGTAATGGAGAATTAATGTTTCACACACTGACATGTATACTTATTTCTACGTATTGGGGTATTGTGTCGGTGTTTTGTATTTACAGAAGTGTATGTTTACTTTTATCCCTGTATTGGAGAATTGCATTTGTGTTCTGTGTTGAAATATGTGTTCCGATCAACAACTGACGACGAGCATTTCAATAGGTTGACGTGTGAAATGGGAGGCTCGACTTGACTACAAAAAGCGGACCAAATCACCGTAAACACGTCGTTTGCCGCTGTGACACCGCAATGTTTGCATTCTGCCTAGGTGCTGTCATGAACAGATGTGCACTGTAAAGTGTGACCTTACACACGAAAGAACAAAAATGTAGGTAACTTGGGAGCGCTTTGTTTATGGCAAGAAGAAAACTTCCGTGCTTGCATTCGTGTGTCAAAGCAGACGCCTGTTTCACGAAGTCATTTTAGGTTATATGCAAAGATTGACAAAAGAAAACATTTGAAGTTCGATACATAAACGTGGACTACAAATTTATAGGCTGAAGGCCAAAGTTGCTTTCTGGAACGACTGCAAAGATTTATCCTCACCTCGTACTCTACCTGACGCCATCTCGGGCGCAATTAAGAAAACAATACCTCATGAATCATTCAGTCGCGCATAGAACAGGCTTTTGATGAAATAACTTTCACAATAGCTGTTATACTTTCAGGTATAACTAGAAAGAAATTATAATCATTCGATTTCTTTAGTTGGTAATTACAATAATTTTTTGCTTTATTTATTTTTTAAAATTAATTTGGAGACACTGCTCTATCTCGAGCTCCGAGTACTGATAGCTAATTCTTTATAATCAGCGTAGCCCCAACCATTTGTTGACACAGTCGACCCGCTCTCAAATCACTTTTGTCTAGCGGAGCTGATAAAATTATATTTTATTGACAAACGTGATGAGTTTCCGGGAAAATGTTTCCCAATTAAACCAGTTCTCTCTGAGGCCCGCGATGTTAAAAAACTGACATCCTATTCTTTCGGTTGATAATGGTAAATCTCCAGGGATGGCGTGTAAAAGCTATAGCAGTCGTGATGAGCTATTGTACGAGAGGCCCAGTAATGTCGATATCAACGTTAATCACTTAATTTTGTCCGCCAAATGATGGCTACCAAACACAGCCGTCGTCCGGTTGTAATACATCGAATTAAGGAACCAAATTCTAGTTATCGCTGACAGATTTGTAGTTCCTGCCATAACTGCCGAGCATGAAGGTTGTAATTTCGAATCCGGCATTTGTTACAGTAACCCCGTTGCATTTTTTGTGTGTAACAACATTAGATTTGTATTATTTGGTAGTTTTCCACATGATTTGCAAGTTTCTTCATCCCATAAATATGGATGCCGTATAAATAATAGGTAAAGAGCAACAAAGATGCCACAACAATGCTGACTACCCGGTACAGGCCCATGGTTCTACGTGTTTTCCAATCATAACCTGGGTAATCGGAATCATATAGAATTTAAGGAGGCGAATTGAATACAGTTCCGCGAAATTAAGTGTTCACTGGAGGTTTACATTGGAGCCAATCATAGTGTATGTTTTTCAGTTAATTATCAGTAAACTTTATATAAAAGTGCACACTATAACTGCGGCTCCACAATCAGTAACAGGAAAGGATTTGAGTCCACATTTGAAATCAATCTAACATTTGGTCAGTGGTGAGGGCGGCATTTATAATGTTAACACTTTCTAAGGTGTTATATATTTAACACTTTATACAAGAAAATATAGGTAAGACAACATTATAATACACTACCTTATGTCTGATCAACACTTTCAGACCGCAATATAAATGTTAAAAATCTTGTATTCTTGCGTTATCTGATATAACTCGGGAACTCGCGATTTTTACGAGGCGTAACAGTTTACTACCTTGGTACGGCATTGCATTTGTCATATCATTTTAACACCAAGAAAGATAGACATTTTAATATTAGCCTTTTAAAATCAAGGGTTGACGTAAAACGGAAGCGCCTACAGCTTTGTACTTTGCGTTTTTATTTCAACATTTGCGTGTCTTTAATCTGAAATATGCAATTTTTTAAGATTATAATATAATATCAAGTTTCTACATTTTGTCCAGCTTTCATTATCCTCATATGCAATCATTTAAGGTTAATTTTACTTGACAGACCACCTCAGTGGCTCTGTGGTTAGAGCGCCCTCCTCAGGGTCGGATGATACCAAGGATTTGGAAAATGGTACTTGTTGCTGCCTCGCTTGGCGCTCAGTACTATAAGGTTAGAACAAGGAGACAGAACAGGCTGGCCTGGTGTAAGTATAGGGTGAATGAGTGGGGTGTCATACTTGGTGTTTTCGGCATGATGTTCCAGTGGAGGCAGCAGATTGGCGGCATGGACTCGCCCTGCCACAAGAGGGCACAGTATATATACATTCTAAGGACTCCTCGATGTCATATGGCTGAAAAATTGTTAGTACGACGTTAACCCCAACCGAACATACATACTCCGTGATATAAGGACCGCCAATTCCCAACAAAAAACAGTTGATCGTTTTCGTGACGTCTTGCACGCAGGCCCCTAGTTAAGTGACTAGAAGTGACTAAAATATTTGTTGTCAAAAATTGGGCAAAACCATAGCGACCAACAAGACAAATAGACTGATCGACTTACATTAAGCTGCTTGCCGCAGTTGTATCCCATTATATTCATAGGTGAACCCACTTTCTGGATTACAGCTACATTGTGTATGTGCCACAATGAGGGCTTTCACCAATTCAGCAGAAAATAAGCTATATTCCGTTCACTTTTGTTGCCTTTAAATTGTTAACATGACTAATAACATGCAGTTCGCCTTGTTGGTGGTTCTATGTTTATAAGTTTCCATTCGCCTTTTTATACTATATGCTTTGATATACTGGATTTTGATTTAGGTTTAATCAATTCAGTCACTGTAATACCATCACTTGTCATTTCCTGCATCAACAGATACATTAATGTTGTTTTTCACACAACAAAGAAAGCATAGATTTGATCCCGATGCGTAACCATTAAAGCTGGCCCTGCTTTGATCATTTACATTTCGAATCAATTATTCATAAATAGGATAAAGAACCGTAGCAATCCAGAAATGAAATTCCTCAGCGAGTCTCTTGTCCAACGGTTTATACAGAGCCATCATAGCAGTTGTTGCACCAGTACGCATGCGCGTGTCATACTTGGGTGAAACAAAAGCAGACAACGATTTATTACGGAACAGTCAAATTTCCACCCCAGGTATGGCCAATAGGTGCATGTTTTCTACGTTTTCCACTTTTAACTACGTTCAAATCCATATAAAGTATTAGATGCCACGGTGCTCAACTTGAAATGCTAGAAATTTGCTGAATTGTACGTGACTAAAGAGTTTTCGGCATTTTTTCCAGCCGTAGGCTGTCACAGAAATGCCTAGAGCGTGACACAGTGTACATGACGTGTTATATGACGTCGTATCTTTTTGCCTGACGTGAAAATGTAGCAGTTGAGTAAACTTGCATTATGACGCCATTCGCTGACATCAGATTGGAACGTTATAAAATAAAATGTTTCTTTTAGACGTCATGACATCTGGGTGTGCAATATCAAAATGTGATATTTCACTGCAGTGAAAACAACGCTTTTATCAGTGAAGGAAATGCTGGGATTTCACTGATGTATAAATAATAAATAATATATGCATACAACCGTGAACTACATTTAATTCGAATGCATGTGTTTTTGTCCCCACCACACGGAACAAAGGGGGAACCATTATTCATAATGATTGTTAAATATCAGGTTATCCCAATGCATTTATTTTCCATTGTTCAGTGGCGTTGACAAATGGCGATGTGAGAATATGTTAGAGAGTACCAGGGGCCATCTCTAAAACAAGAGAGAGATTTGTTGACCATCGTTTAGGTTTTGGTGCTTGAGGGGGTGTAGGTTATTGCTATGTTCGCGTTCACCTGGAGAGTTAGAATAAAAAAAAAACTAACTGTGATAAGTCACCAAGAGGTCGGATTTCACCGTAAACGTGTGACCATTTGCCAACTCTCACACTGCACTTGCAGTTCTGGTTTCAGTCTCTGAGCTGTAGTCTTTCATACTGAATTATGTGTGCTTTCACCCATGCGGTCGCTGTGAGTTCAAGCAACCTGCTGATGGTTGTGGGTTTCCCCCGTGCTCTGCTCGGTTTCCTAACACCATAATGCTGATTGTTGTCGTATAAGTGAAATATTCATACACCAATCACATAAATACATAAATAAATAAATACATAAATAAATTATGTGTTTGAGAGACAACTTGACTTTAATACCTCTGTTACCAACACATTATTATCCTTTTAACGCTTACAGCGTGTAGCTTTCCAGGCTTATAGCTTTTGAATCCTGCACATCTTCATACCTTGGCCGAGGAACGATTCACGTTGTCTCACAGTTTGTTGCTTGGCGCCACATATATGAGACATCATGAAATTAATGGAAAAGAAAGTCATCATAACATTTCTGTCCATGCAAAACCTGCCATATAAAATATCGTGGAAATACCATGGTCACCCATATCTGGTCACGAAAGTCAACCATAAGTTTTATGTTTCTTCCTTTTGACCAAATATGGGTGACCAGCATTTTTACGGTTGGTTATGGATGACCACTAATTCATGACCAGCAATTTTATGGTCACCCTCAAAGGAACCATAATTTTTATAGTCGGCCATGGTTGGTCACAAATTTATGACCAACATATTTAATGGCCACTCTCTACGTATCCATAGCTTTTATGGATGGACTCACCGTATGTTATAAACATTGTACTCAAGAATGTTTCTCTACTACATTGGCGGTCAGTGTTATGGGTGTACGACACCGCAGTACCGGGGGTAGACGACGCGTTTTACACAGCTGTCGCAACGCAATACAGGAAGCGCATTTACAATGGTGACGTTTTTCTTATGTTGTCATGAAAATTACGCCAGGCGCATATTACGACTGATTCGTAAGACAGGCCTCTGATCTTTATCAAGTTATTGATGAACTGTGCGAAACACCGTGTCAAACGTCAAATACCAATAACTGAAATATGTATTCTTGTTGTAAACAGAGCATGGCGTTCTTGTCTCTATTTATGTTCTTCTGATACAATACATAATAAATGGAAACACGCAAACAGTATGCACTACACGTAGTCTAAACAGTTGGAAACTGACCTCTGAAATAAACAAGAACTTATCTCTTGTGCAAATACTGCAGCCAGTACGTAAATATGAAGTATTTGCGTTGGTATCGTCACACAAAATTGAGAAATGTTGTGCGGTGTTGAAACACCTAAAAATATGAGATGTAAAAACTTTTACTTACCCACCAATAGATCGACAAACCAACCGACCGACAAAGCGACATACCCACCAGACAGTCACTTACAAAGCTGCCTGTGGCAACCAAAAGCTAAGTTTTCACTCGCATTTAGACACACACTGACCTCTATACTTCCCTCGAGACACCTCTATGCGCTCGCTATCACCAACCAGGGACCGTCCTACCGCGAATTCCACGAGTCAACACGAAAACGTTATTACATCTGTCAGATTTACATCAGCTCCCCGACTTGGGCAAACTATGTTGAGTTAAACAGCGCCGACAGGCAGGCATTGTTATTGCAATTGCGATCGATGACACCGTGAGTACTTGTAGTTTTACTGGGCTTGTCTGCTGGCAAGTGTCTGTTTTTCTTCCTGCCTATATACATGTAGGTCAAATTTAAAATGTTCGGCGTCAGATCAGTGAATGAGTTATTACCAGAGATGACTCAGCTAAAAACAAGAGCACTATAAAGAACGTCTACATTTTAAGCGTCAAATAAGGAGGTGTTCCAATCGCAAGACACTTATGCCAAACAACCAGTAAAACACCAAAGAAATATGTGAGAAATAATACGTAAATGGTGCATAAAGATGATTGCATCTAGGAGAGAAGCAGTCATGAATTTTCAATGATACAGGGATAATGAGTGGCAAGTCCTGGGTGACAAGACTCATTTCAAAAAACAGCCTATAAAACATCAGTTCCCCCCAAAAGATAAAAGAAATACAACAAGCAAACAAAGCTTTTAACATTTAACAGAGAAGCGGTCAGCGATTTTCAATGACGCAGGGGAGAAATTCATCATTTTAGACGTGACAGTCGACTTCAAATTTCAAACTCATAGTACCCGAATTATTTTCAGGAAATACAAAGCGCACCTAGCACGGCAAGAAATTGCACAATTTGAAAACATAACTGAATAAAAGTAGATATTTGGAACCTTCAAACTTTGAGAATTTCAACACAATAACATAACACTATGACGACTCGAGTCCAAGCTGGGTTATAGACCATTGTTTTGTTGTAACACACTATAGAGTACTCCGTCATCAGTTTGCTCACAAGACGCCATCGAGAAGACAGAAATGGACAATATAATACACAGATTTGATGCGAATTACTTAAGGGGAGAAAGGTTCCCCCATTGTGTCCAACAAAGAAGATCAGTGGAAACTGCCATCAACCATCAACGCCAATGTTCGGCATCTGATCACCAGTGGTGACATTTACTGGTGTTGGACGTATGAAGTAAGACCATGGGCTCTACAGAATTTACGTCGATCGGTTCATTTTCATGTGCGGTCCAGTTTACAGCAGTCAGTTTTCTCATATGTATATGCATAATATGCAACGGCAACGCACAGAAAGAATAGCAGATATTTTATATTAATCTATTTGTTATATTAATCTATTTGTTATATTAATCTATTTGACTGTTGTTTGACGTCATAAGTGGACTTACTTTTGCTCCAAATGTATCTATGGAGCAGTGATTTTCACCCCACATACACATGAACATAATACTTAATATATGGCATTGGCAATGTTTTATGGGACAATAAATCGGTCACAGCCCGGTGATTCCAACAGGCACATCTGTCAGGTGAAGTCTCCTGATATCTCGTCAGAAATGAGAGGTTTGACGGATTAGATAGAGTGGTTGTAGTAAAAACGGACGGTTTTCTAGTAGCATACTACTGGAAAGAGCAAAGAAAGTTATATACACGTACTCTCAACTGGAGGATTTGTTAAAGTCAAGAAAGTTCTTTACTCATCCATGCTAACATCAACAGGATCGCTGGCGCATGTTGACCGAACGAAAGGTTAAAGACGGATCAGTTCCACGAGGAGGATTTTTAACTTTAACAGTGATTTAAATTCCATTTCAGGGTTTACGGGTGTTTTAAGTGGGGGGGGGGGCGTTATATAACACGGGATGCACACTTCGTCAGTAACGTGCCAATGGTCGGTGGTTTATCCCACTCTCTCCGATTTTCACCACACTTATAACTAATTGCCCTCGTATTAGTGAAACGTTCTTGAGTATGACGTCAAACAGTATACATATCATTATTGTGCGGGTAAGATAGCAAAAGAGGGCAACTGAAGTAGAATCGGAATGGAATGTTATCATAGAAAAATAGACAATGTTCTAGCTCCACTAAAGTAAAGTTAAATGCTAAACATGATTCATGGATTTATTTGATTCCTACTCAACCTGATCTTGAAGAATTTGTCACCCAAAGGAAGGTGGAAACTGGAGTACACGGCGTAAACCACCGACCATTGACAAGCTACTGACTATCTTTCACCTACAGATATGCACACAATATTAGTGGAAGACAAATTGTCCTCCACGAATGTTATACAGCGCAAAGGTTAACAGGAGCGTGGTCGACCGCTCTTATTGTCACCAGGGCTCCACAAGCAGATAGGGAATCTTCAAATTTCCCTCTCGAACAACGAGAATGTACCCGCACCTTGTGTATCCGAGCACTGGATAGGCAACCAGTAAACCACGTTTTGCTCTCTAATTCCATTCCATATCCAAAAAAAACTGGACAAACCACTACTCCACAAAGCTTTCATTCTGACAGAGACCTGTTCATTTCTAAGTGTTTGTGCCAGAAGCACACTTTTCACTCCTGTTTGAAGTAACCATAAAACCAAACAAACGCTTCTTTTTGCGTGTGTATTGCAGCAGTATCCCATTGACGAAATATAAAAGGTGGCTGCTAATCACGTGTAGTAATCAATACACAATATTTGCCATGTTAGGATTGAGATACAATGTTCCTGTTCTCAACGGAAGTTTGAAAGAAACCACCTAGGAGACGAATGATTGCCGACGACGGAGATTACGAAAGTGCGGCCGAGAATAGCACCTGTCTGTTAGCTGTCGTCTGTAGACGTAAGTGGATTATGTAACTACACACCATTTTCTCGTCTGCCACTGAAGTCATGTTCTCCAAACACACTCAGACAGAGCGAAGACCTTATCGTTAGCTTGGTTGAACAAGGTGTGGAAGTTATAATCCGTAAACACAGGGTTTGTCAATAAAAATCAACGTGACATGATTGCTAATTAGGAAATGAATGTTTTAAAAATAATAGCCATGGTGGCCCGGGTGATTATGTTGATAAACGATTCAGTTTACTTTTCTCTTACTCCTATCTGGAATAAATTCTGCCACACGGATTCATTTGTGTGCATTGAATTACCTCTCCCATGCATGCGTCGCCACCCGTTCTGTGTTCAAGTGTTAGTCATTTATATAATATATTGATTAACGCAACTAGCGTAACTGATGTTACACTCATGTTTGGATGCCCAGCAATCAGTGATCTGTAGATGCCTACTCACTGTCGTTTTTCGTAGGTTACCAGGCTTTTGCAAGACGCCATATATATTTGTGTAAAACAGCGCTCGAATTAAAATGACGTATTGGTACAACTATTCATGTTAGGCGATAACCTGTGGAGTTTGTTACTCCTTGTGCGGAAGGACATCAAAAGTTACGCAAAAGATGGTTGTGTCTCCATGTCCAATGTACGGTCATATGTTTTAAAAAAGCTTCATTCGACCATCAAGTGAATGTGAAAACGCACTGGTCTGAGGTCAGTAGATAGCGAGAAAGTGGCATTTATCATGGAGGCCTGATGACTCCTCGTTGCCTTGGTAACGACTACGACAACCAATATGTTTACTGACTAGGGGTCCAATATCAATGATGACAACTGTGTTAACAAGGTTTGTCCCTGGGTTATGTTAGTAGTTTTGTCATATACATCGTGGGATGCAACACTTATCCTTCTAGGATCTGTTCTGTACTGGGATAATTGTGAGGCAAATGAGATAAATACATAAATTCATAAATAAATAAAGTATTAAAAATGTGCTGATGATAGTTCTAATGATGTTCACAGACTGGAAATATTTATCTAATGATGAATAGTGCTGTACAGCCAACACAGCTGTTTCGGAAGAAAACAAAAACATTTTAAACCTTTGCATGGATTTTTTTTCAGGAAACGTCTCACATAACTTTAAATCAGGTCCGTGAACACGCAGCTTTTTGCCAAAAAAATAAAAATAAAAAAAAATTTAAAAAAGTAAAAAAAATCAGTATATAGCTTAACTGTCCTAAAATGCCAGCATCAAGAAAACTCCGAATAAAGAATTCATGATGATAAATAGTTCTATGTTTCGTCATACATCATGCCATATAAGGCATACATAGTTACAAGGAAAGAGTTATGCAGGCATATATATAAGGCTTCGTAATTTCCCCTCAGATTCACCGTTAATGTGTGTTGTGCAGTGCATGATGTGGTCTGTCTTTTCTTGTTTTCGAAAAACGTTTAATCACGCAGTCAAGTTTACATTATAGGTGCATCGTGTGGCCGATAACCTTGATAGGCATTGATTGAGTGTCACGCAACACGTCATACAAAACTGTCTGACGACAGGTGCATGTTTGTTACCGGTGCCTAACAAACTAATTAGCGCTAATTATGATCATTATCTTTCCCGTCACTCACACTGAGGAAGCGTTTAGTAATGCATTGCCGACATGGCATCCTAACATTAATACCCGGGTAAAGGTGGGGAGATCAAACTATATCGCTCACGATGTACCTATGATCATGCGATACCGAAACAGAGCTTTGATCACAAGTAAAGTGGACAGAAAAAGCTTTTGGATATGTGACTGATCAGGAGGTCGATTTTCCACGGAAGAAGAAAACCGCGGAAAGCTGTGTATCGTTCCTGAATGGCATCCTTTTGAAACGATGGACAGCAATCTGCTGAGAATAAATCTTACGTAATATGCTCAATATGCTTTATGGTTAGTTACTGATTACCTGTTCGTCTATAACATTTACTTTTCCTCAAAAGACGCAGTGGATCATACGATTTTATTGGAATTATTCGATTTCACGTCGAACGCAAGAAATTCTCAATTATATGACGACGATGAGAATGCATATATATATATATATATATATATATATATATATATATATATATAGTGTTTTCTTGTGGCAGGGTGGGCCCATGCTGCCAAACGGCTGCCACCACTGGAGCATTATGACGAAGACACCAGACATGGCACCCCACCCAATCATATTATATTGACACCGGGCCAACCAGTCCGGTTTCTTTGCTGTAACCTTTGAGTGCCAAGCGAAACAGCAACATCACGATCAAGTACCATTTTTAAAGCCTTTAGTGTGATCCCACCGGAAGTGGACGCTCTAGCCACGAGCCTAGAGGATCATATGTGTGGGAAAACAAAGTTAAGTAGACAGCCACTTAAGGCAAAAGAGCTAAGTTATTTCTACGGAATCGTGTAGCGATTTCTGAGGATTTAATTAAATATTTATTTTATCGGTGTTTTATGCCATACTTAAGAATAGCTCACTTATACAACGGCGGCCAGCATTAAGGTGAGAGGAAATCAGGCAGAGCTCGAGGAAAATCACCCACCATCCGCAGTTTCCTGGCAGGCCTTCCAACGTACGGCCGGAGATGATGCCAGGATGAGTTGGACTTGAACTCACAGCGACAACATTAGTGAAAGGCTGCTGGGTCATTCTTGTACAATAAGACGCTGACCACTAGACCACGGACGCCCCTTTTGCTGTCAATGTACAACTGGCGATAAGTGCAACCGGAATGTAGGCCTAATGGCCTCTACCATTAACTACCAGACAGACGGGTGTTCTTTACGGTTAATTAGAACGGGCATCCAGATCTGTAATTGATCTTCAGAAACTACCACACGGAATCGCGAAAACAAGTAGATTAATGACAACGGATAAAAATATGGATACAAACCCATAATAATCCCTAGCACCTTCCCAAATGAAAACCAATTTTGAGTCGCCAATATGACTTACTTAATACCTGTAAATTTCTTTACAATTAATTACAATACTTGCAATTTTCTTTATGATTAATAGTCATTGACTAGGAAACCTATTATAAACATTCGGAAAGGTCTGTTAGCAACCTGTGGATGGTTCTGGGTTTCCCCCAGGATCTGCCAGGTTTCTTCCCACCATAAAGCTGGTCGCCTGAAATATTCTTGAGTACGTCTTAAAACATCGATGTAATTGATAAATAAATATTATAAACATGGAAGGATAAGTTTACATGGAAGTTGTTTTGGCTCGTACTTCCATTTGGTGCGCATGTATGATACTACACTACACTACGGACGAAAACGTGCCATTGCACACGATTTCGCATCACGGCCGATATAATTTGTATGAAGAGTATATACTTGCCATTTACGTTCATATAGTGCTCTAACAGCATCGTTTCTCACCGCTTTACAGTTACAGTATGGGCCTCTGTGGCTCGGTCGGTTAGCGCGTTAGCGCAGCGTAATGACCTAAAAGCCTTCCACCAATTTGGTCGCTATGAGTTCTAGACCAGCTCACACTGGCTTTCTCTTCGGCCGTACGTGGAAAGGTCAGGCAGCAACCTGCGGATGGTCGTTGGTTTCCGCCGGGTTCAGCCCAGTTTCCTCCCACCATAATCCTGGCCGCGGTCGTATAAGTGAAATAATCTTAAGTACGGCGTAAAACATCAACCAAAAAAATAAATAAATACCGTTTCAGTACCTTTTAGCAAGAACATGCACATTAACGCATAGCTGGCAGGCGGAACTGTGTGATTGCAGGTCGCACGATACTGTATAGACGCTACATTGTAGCGCACTGTGGTACAAGTGTTGCCTATGCTCTGTGGTTGTGAGTGTAGACATTTGCAGTGTAAGGTTATAGCACAATACGGTACACTTGTCGGTAAATACTGTTTCATTACGGGTCGCACGACGCTGTGTAGCCGCGGGTCCGTGCCGCAAGGTAATGCCTCAATACGGTGCAGTTGTCAGTCAGTACACTGTCGCACGATACTGTGTAGCCGCCACATTACACCGTAAGAAGACAGATTGGTAAGTCGTATTTATTGATAAGGTTTAAATTTTTGTGCTGCTATGCGTGAACCTTTCCATACTAAGCGTGAACTGCGTTGCTGTTTCCAAAAGTCCTACTACACGTGTCATGTTAGGATTAATCGACTGAATCAGCAGACATAATAAAAAAATTAATAATAATGAAAGTAACATCAAATTTTACAGAATAACGATTAGTGCTCACGCGACTTTGCGGCAAGTGAAATTTTTGACGCTCTATAATCTCTTGAGTTCAGATCCAGATCCCGCCGAGTTGGTTGCGCCTTTGATTGAGGAGGTTTGTCACATATATGATTTGTTTATTTATTTTATTGATGTTTTACGCAGTACTCAAGAATATTTTATTTATGCGACGGCGGCCAGCATTATGGTGGGAGGAAACCCATGACCAACCGCAGGTCACACATCTGACAAAAGACGGCCTTTCCATACTGACTAACTTTTTTCTTCTGATAAACCTGACAGCCATCAAATTTACGTACTATGTTTCCTCATACATCAGTCAAAGAAATAGATAAATAAATGTATACACACTTTAACATAAACGACACCTCGGTTGCACAGATAACAGCAAGGTGAATTTATTGCCACAAGTTTTTGATTTACTTTTGTCCATAAACAGCCTTGTTCTCACATAAAAAGTTGGCTATAGTGTGGGATACGAACATAACATTTTTTTCATTTCATTGGTGTTTTACGCCGTAATCAAGAATATTTCACTTACATGGCTGTGGCCATGCACCATTATGGTGGGAGAATACCATATACCATCCGCAGATTCCTGGCAGACAGAGAGGAAACTAGCATGAGCTGGACTTGAACTCTAAGCGACCGTATTGGTGAGAGCCTAGACGTTGAAACCGACAGAGGCGCGCTAACCACCTCGGCCAAGAAGGCCCCGACCTGACAACTCTGTAATAACCACCCACCTACCTACAAGTAGCATCTATCATATGACCAATTAAAGTGTCATAACGAGTTGCCCCAGCCCAGTCACGCATGAATAAATACTCCATGTATAATTCAACTGTTGGCTGCTCTACTGTTTAAACTTAATTGAGGGCGAAATCAGAACGATAGCGAGTCGGACTGTTTTTCAATATTGACCGTGGATGTCCCTTTTTATTAACAATGGACTGGCTTCGCCATCTGGCGTGTGTGTTGCCATTAGGTCGTCCCCAGGGATAAGCCTTAGTGCTGCGTGTATAACGGACAAGCCTTTAGTACCGCTATAGGAATACGTTGAAGCGTTTAACACGGTTGAAGGGGGTTGAGTGTCTGTCAATTTTGAAATCGATGCTGTCGATACTCTAGTTAACCATGAAAATAAAGGAATATTGTGCACAAACTATATTAAATGTTCATTTCATTAAAAAGCGAATGACATTTTTGTTTTGTTCATAGTTGCACTTAAAACCATTCGTTTTCAGGTTTACTTCAGCTGAAGACTTGTTTTTGACCAAAATTCCGCACGCCTGTACCTCAGACGTGGGAAAGTTCGGATAATCTCGGATTTCCTGCGTTTCATCCAACCATAAAAGTGACCTCCATTGGCATGGAAAATTCGTGGATATGGGCTTTCAATGAATAACATAAATAAACAGATAAATGTATGGCTTGGCAAATCCTACTCTTTTAAACTGGCCTATAATACCATCTGGCTGGTAAATGCTGATAGGGTTTGAACACAGTCTACATCCATCTTTATGATGTCAAAAACTGAAACTCCTCCTGGGTGCATTATACAAACACGGTAATTCACACCAGTCATCTGTGACAACAGAGAGAGTATGTAGTGTTGTGGTCACATAACTGAGTGAGTTAAAAGCAGCTGAGACGTGTGTCATCGTGACAGATTCGCATGACGCCCAAGTTTCTCTCGATTTTTAATACGTAATCCATGCTGAAAGCGGACGGGATGAGGTATCATCAGGAATTTATCTGGTTGAAACGGGTAAATTTGTCGCTAGCATCAACATAGATTCCGCTGAAGCGAGTACTGGTCTTATTTAGGTGACAAACTAAGTTCCACCCACTTCTTTTTGTTTCAAGAAATCGATTTGCCGAGGAGAAAAAAAATCAACACCTACTATTTGATTACAGCCTATTGTAAAAATCAGAACGCAAACCGGCAAATCTTGACTTTCGTGGTTCTGCGTTAGTCACATGATGACAATATTAACAACCCAGGCAGATCGAAGCAATAAAAACCTCTGAAGCTAGAAGGCCTCTTAGGCAAACGATGACCAGTATCTGTTTGCTTATCACTTCTAACCTATTGGTCAGAGGTTTATTTCCTTGTCTTAAGTCAACAGTAAATTGCGGAGGTGAGGTCCGGCCTGTTGACCGCCGGTAACTCCACCAGTATCGGTCAATCGATGCCTTATCAGGCAGCCTCCCGAGACAAACACGTGTGCATTTCCGAAGGACGCTCTAAAACAAAACCATCGCCAGTCATGACAATCTGGAGTTCGCATCGACACAGACTATTGGTTTCCTGTCTTCTATAAACCTTTGTTATACACGGTGAAATCAATGTCAGAAATAAGAAGAACTCTCGTTCAGATCGACGACTGGTATAAGGAATGTCGGTTTCGACGCCAAGGTAACAATAAACCTACTTTGAAGGTTACCAATATTATACGGTTCTCATTTTTCCATATAAACAAAATCATATTTAGGGAAAACACGTGGTAGAGCCCACCACTTACGAAACAAAAGGAAAGGCTAAAGCAAAGAGAGCAGAACCAGAGCAAGCGCGACAATGTGATAACTGGCAAATGGTCACATGTAACGGGTAAAATCTGACCACTTGTCAGTTGAGCTCAGTTAGGGTTTTATTATAACTGCTCGTGTAAGTGGTTAAATAGTAGTAGCCCACACGCCCTCCTAGCACCAACTTACACCAACTTGCACGCCCTCCTAGCACCAACTTACACCAACTTGCACGCCCTCCTAGCACCAACTTACACCAACTTGCACGCCCTCCTAGCACCAACTTACACCAACTTGCACGCCCTCCTAGCACCAACTTACACCAACTTGCACGCCCTCCTAGCAACATGGCTTAAGAAGACATACGTAAAAAGAGCAGAATGAAGTTATTTGCAATTCATTAGACATCACAGGTCGGCAGTGACTCAAAATGCTGTGTAGTCATCACTTTTAATAAACATTTACGTGAAAAGAATGTAAATGGGCCAGGGCTGGGTGGCGTTCAGTCCACCAGCAGATTTCAGGTATAAGTGAGCATACAATTGAGTACAGACAGCCAGAACACGTGGTCGGCGCCGTATAGTGTGTTGTGAATATGCTTTTACAGTGTATGCAATGTCACGATAGTACGAACAATGTACTGCCTTAACCAGTCACCTTCCGTAAATATGATGTTCATCTATGTACCTCGGAAGAAGCAGTTCGTCAGTAACTTACCAAAGGTCGCTGGTTTTACCCAGAGCACACAGATGAAAGAATGTATGGTTTCAAAACAAATAAAGAAATAAATAAGCAAAAACTAAATTTTTTTCCAGAGCTGACCAACCCTTGAACTGTGAGGTTGCCAGTTCGAATCCAATTGTTTCTGGTTCGGTTGCGGTTTTATGCCAGGCGTGTCGCGAGGAGTATCAAGCACATGGCAACGGGCGGTGGCTTACTGTCAGCAGAGAAAATCAAATATTACGCCGTTTTATTTTCCTCTTGCCCATTCACTCTAGGCAATTAGATCTACATCTGCTGGTTAATTGCAACTATGGTCAATTTGAAGTGAATTTCCTTGGTGACCCTTGAAGTGTAAAGTTATTTCTTCCATGATTCATGAGATTTGCTCAGGTGGAAAATTGAATGCACTCTGAATTAAACATTCGCTTGTATCAGCATTGTACATATACAGAACCTCGCAAATAGAAATTCATATTATATTCAGTTCTGCCAGTATCGAAATACACATATATTCCCTTGCCGAATTCCCCTAATTCTTTCTCTATCCATTAACGGTTCTCTGATTTAAACGTAGAAGTGAAATATTCTTAAAATACGGCGTAAAACACCAATCAAATAAATAAATGGCACTACACGGTGGACACTTCCAAAAAGATTTGGTCAGCGAGTTGTGGAACTGGCAGCTAAATCTGACATTATCCAGACGGGCCTCATGTTATAGTCTGAAATTTAGATTTTACAGATGGGATGGTGTCGGAGAAATTCGTGTTTCAGTTGTAGCGCCAGAAATTAGAGCACAACCTGTCTGTCTTACTGTTCCACAGGCTTAGGAAAGACGACATAAATACAGCTTGGCACTTGATACTGTACTTTATGTCAAATAGTTTAAGACAGAACAATCCTAACAAGAAATAAATCTGTTTAGGCGTCGTTTTTTGGGAATGCTTGTGAAACCTGTCAGTTTGCTTTATCCACGTACGATGTATCGTATGTCTTCAATGCGATCATTCGGAGAAAAAGAAAGCAGGCGATTGTCAGGCATCTGACATTAATCAATTTACGTTGCTGCAATACTGAACAGAAGATGATATCTTACCAGCATCTAAGCTTTCACCTTTAGATTTTAAACAAATGCCTTGACGAGGACCAATATAGTCTTTGCATTCACGAAGAGCATTTTATATCCCATAACCTTGCACTATCAAGGATGGTAGGCCTTTCTGCTTATGGATTAAAAGTACCCGAGGCCTGGTCTGACCTTTGTCTCATTAAACATTATGACAACACAACATTTTCGGTCATTTTAGACTACTGACGCCTAATAAAGTACAATTAACATCAGCGCATTTTCTGTCCTAGTTCTGTTCCAGCTATCGGGCTAAGCACTAAGAATGAATGCATTTTGGTGTTTATTCCGTAAGGGTCATATTTAAGAGTTAAAGAGATGTGTTTACCACGTGACATGTTTAAATGGTAAACACCTTCACATATTTTGGTATTTTGCAAAATATTTTTGATTGGATTACTAGTCCTTGGTGAAAATATTCCCCAATTTATTTAACAGGTTAAAATACCACATATTTACTGTAATATACATGTCTCTGTAATTCATCTCTATTGTAACCATTATGAATAAACACAAGAACGCCTTATTAAGTGCAACAGAGCAATATTTATTTATTTATTTATTTATTTGTTTGTTTGTTTGTTTGATTGGTGTTTTACGCCGTACTCAAGAATATTTCACTTATACAATGGCGGCCAGCATTATGATGGGAGTCCATTTATAAACTAAACATTTGTTTTAATGTGTAAGGGGCGTGTAAGTTTTTGCCATATAATCACTTAAATGAGCAATTTTAATAAAATCCCACGTGAGCAGCTAGAATAAAACCCAAACTTAGGTAAAATGACAAGAGACTGGGCTTTACCACTTAACAACCATCCCATGGTGGTAGCTGCTCTGATATTACTCGCCATCCTATAGTCTTTCAGGTTGTAAATCCGTGATAACCATGTCGTGTTAGTTTAATATGGGGCGCATTGTTGTGGTCATGATCCAACAGTGGCAGTCATGACGGCTTGTATATATGCAAGGATCGGAGAGGTGTTGAGGTACATGCCTTTCAAACGCTGAGTCACATAAGACGGTTATCATTGCTGGACAAGAATTTTCAAGGTTCTCCTACTTGCATTGTTTTCGAAGCCTCGGTCGCAGTAAGCCGTAAGTGGTGTTCTGTCGTGTATTTTTACCAGGAATTCGCTTTAGACAACATAACCTCCACCGATATGATTTATTTTTTATCTTTGTTTTATCCATAATACAAAGGTTTCGATCGTTTAAATAAAAAATTCTGGAGTATATGGCGTGCAATAAAATTAAAAGCCATCAATCAATTACAGGAGCTGATATGTATGACCCTGCATAGTCAAGAATGAGTGCTATTATGTTTTACCCTGAGTCTCTGTTGTCAATAAATGAGTGCTTTAATGTATGCCATGACTTTAACTTTTCAGCAATGAATGATTTCACACTGATACCTTCTCTTTCCACCACAAAGCATTCATAGGTCCTTGGTGATTTGAGCTCAGCTTTTGTTTCGAATTTCATTTTGTGTTTATTGATATTGACCGATTTAAATGATTTACGACTGGTATAATGTCTATTACGAAGACTGTAGACTTCCACAGTCGTTACTTGGACTGTCACAGAGGACCTTTGTATTCTTGATAGATTACAAGTAAGATTTGCTAAACAAGTGTTGCACGGAGATGTAACAAACATATTTTGACTCGCAGAGTGAAGCTACTAGTAAGATATATCAACAGATGGTTAAGTATTGTTCCAGGTTCATATGTACACGTGCGTAATGATCAGTTTATATATTTATTTACTTATTTGATTGATGTATTACGCCGTACTCAAGAATGTTTCACTTGTACGACGGCGGCCAGCATTATGGTGGGATCAAACCGGGCAGAGCCCGGGGGAAACCCAAGACCATCCCCAGGTTGCTGACAGACCTTCCTACGTACGGCCGGAGAGGCACCAGCATGAGCTGGTCTTGAACACACAGCGACCGCATTGGTGGGAGGCTTCTGGTCATTGTGCTGCGATAGCGCGCTAACCGTCTGAGCCACAGAGGTCCCTTATGATCAATAAACTGAAGACGAACTTCTGGGTATCTCAGCGAAATTATTTATGATATTATGTTATAAAAATTTACTCGGACATGCCAACAGATTCGATTCGTCTTCAAAGTAAAAAACAGCTAATGACTGAGGCACTGTTCATTAAAAAAATTACAAAATTCTCCTTTGAATGCAAAAACCTGGTTGAATTTATATGAATTCGTTGCTGAAGTATTTTGCTGTCGACTAGGGATTTGTAGGCCCAGAAGCTTTCAAGTTTATGACAGATTGGCCAGTCAGAGAGGAAGGCGATATCGGCTGTTTATAAGCTGTGACGTAAATCTTCCCAGTTGACTGTCAGTATAACATGTAATAACATAAGGACAGGACACAGTTTTAATGTTATATATTTTAATAATAACAAGTACATGAGTGAACACCCCTGAAAGTATCTGCAGACCATTGTGTTGTGGCGGGAGTAAGTTTCTTGATCATTTCATGTTGTAAATTTAGATATATACTTAAGTTTCATTCACAACCTTAGCGGTTTACTACAGTCTCTCTTGACAAGAGTGTCCGGCACTTGGTACAATTAGGTCATAGCCAGGACAGAATGGCGGCGTTTCATGTTAGCCGACGGAGCACAGTTAAATGTCAATTTCCTCTGTCGCGGGAGCTGTTCGAAAAAATACTTTACCAAAATAAACATCATATTGTCCAGCCCTTTTGACAAACTTAACTTTGAACATGCGTTGTCTTTCACTTTAAATTATTCATTCTATCTCCAGTCTACTTGATTGCTCCAAGAAATCATGTTGCTATGTGATGACACCAGTACCGAAAGTCCGTTCGGAAAAAACTTATGCACTCAAATCGTCAAGCATTTTAATGATTTTAAGTTGTTCGGTACTACTGGCAGTATACCGATTTTATGTGTGAGCCAGTTTAAAAAACAGCAATCACATCACAATTTCCAGAAGTACTACAGGTTGACTTGGGTTGTTTCAAATAAGAGTTGCCGCGTTAGCCTTTTGATAAACTAAAAAGCAACAATCGGGTAGCACCTTGTCTACTAACTGAATGATATGTTTTACAAGCTTCATCTGATAATGTATGCAAGCTTTATATAAATAATTCAGTTCTCAGCAAAGAAATTCGTGTTGATTTCCCCTTATCAGTCACCCTCTTCTGTGTTTTCATGCACAAAGAGCTTTAGATCAATTCCGTTTAAAATTAATAATTATATGCCATCGCTGTGGCTACAACTTTCAAGACAACAGGAATCAATTAACATTCACAATAGACCAGACTGGAATGAACCCCACAGAATGGGGGTAATTATGCAGGGGCATTCATCGCTTCCCGAGCACAAAAACCCAAAACAAAAGCCCCAGTGGATCATACACTCAGTTTCTTTACAACAACAACGGAAAACTTCCTGTCACGTGTCAACCTTTTCGGTTAACGTGATCGATCCTTCGTTCCTGGAGAGATATGAAACGCTCTCGTGGTACTTTATCCTTAACAAATATTTGTCTGACATTGCAAAGAAAATTGTTTTTAAAGCAGATTTATTGATCGCAAGTGTAGACGGAACTCCAAGACTGAACATGGGGGCTACAGAGGGACAACCGGCGTTATATCAACGTACTGATGACGTGTTAATGTATGCCTAGTCACGCATAATCAGTAAAATACCCCAAGATCACGTCCACCTTATTTCAGGTGTTATTCTTTCTGAAAGACACTCAAAAGACAAACAAGTTCCACCTCTAAACATGATCACCTCTGTATATATTTAAACAGAGATGTGTATGTTAGAATAACACAGTGTTAAACACCAAACTTGTGTATAGCCAATGTACATTAAAACCAGATTGGGTTGTAGAAAATATTTTTAGCTAAGACTTTATTATCAGTCTCCTCTACTCAAACTCTGAGACCTGTGTCAAAATTCCAGCACTTTGAATTAATTGCTAACTGGTGTAATCTCCTCCATTGTTATTTTTACTGACAAATATCTATATTCATTCATAATCCAGATTTCATTGAAATTCTTGTTTCATTGATTCAACTGCACGAATGTATCCACAAGCAAAAATCCACAGCAGAAAATACTGCGATAATCTGAAATAATTAGTTTTAACGCCTATTATAGCATATTTCTGGAACTTAATGTCACAAAGGCAAGGGGAAAATTTACGAATATAAACTTTTAAAGCAGAGATATGAATGCTTTGCTGAAATACCATCCACTGTTTTTTTTTGTTTTTCTTTTTTACGTCTGTCAACAAACAGTCTGGTGGATATCGTTGAGGTCGTTTTCAGCTGGGATGTGTCACAATGAATGGAACGGGATGTGTCACAATGAATGGAACGGAACAAAATGCCAATGTAAGACACAATTCAATAGGCAATAACATTTACACTGATCAACATTACCGATATTTAACCATATAAAGTCTTTAAAGCGTCATTTTGTTGAAAATGACCAGTCTTGCAACAATGATATTGCTTTGTGCAAAGAAAAATCGATTAACAAATGCATTATGGTTCAACCACGTGTGATTTTACCACCATTTACACGAAGGACTTATATTCATGCACACTCTTCAATAGTCCACTGTATAAAGCCTTAAATGTACCTGTGTTATTACGAAAAATCGGATAATATTCCGGTTGATACCTTGCCGAGCCCTGTTGCCCCCCACTTGTCATAACAGTCTTCTTTCGCAAAAACGTAATATGCTGATAAACTAACCATAGCCTGGTCTATCTGGTTCTGTTGCTATGTGTTATAAGGGACATAACCTCCCATATTTCCGCTTAGGTAATCTGGGCAAATCTTTTTCCCAAGGACATCGTATAGGCAACAAAGGCGAATTCATTTACATCATTAACTTGGTTAAAATTTAACATCCAATCTCTGACAAAACTATAAACCATAAGCCAAAACAACAATGTGCTCATAGCGTGTTCATCGCTTAACGACAATGATTTAAAAATAATTATTTCATAACATTAACATCATCATTGTGACATCAGAGTACTTCCTATAAAACTTTCGGTAGTTATGATGGAATGTCCAGATATTTTTTTCATAATTGCTCTATCGATTTCGGATTTTTCAATTTATGTAATAGTTAGTTCATAGTAAGTAATTTTTTTGTGTGTGTGAAACGTGATATTCTTTACACGCTTATCTGCCCTTATCGCCTAGTGTATGACATCATAGTGGTGGTATGCCGTTTTGTACAGCAATCAAGTGTGCCAATCACACACCGAAATACGATGGGATTAGTTTTCATGCCTTCCCATCGGACCCTTCCAGGCGACGAAAATGGAAAATTGCCATTTCGAACCATACCAGGACTCTAAATTATGCTGTAGGCTAGCCGTTTTGAGGAGCCGTGTTTTGACCCGGAATACAGACAAGTAAACACTGCGCCTCAGAACTGAAAATACAACAATTAAGTCATTTGTATTTGACACACTAGCGCCATTCAAGGGCAGACAAGCCATATATTACTTATACAAGTAAAAAAATACTCATGCAGTTTATTGCTAGCATTATTTTTTTCCTCTTTCAGTTAAGCAAAAAGAAAAACAGAACCGGGACGGTTCACCTTTAAGTCAGTGATCTAATGCGACAATTGGAACATTTGGGCTCTTTGACATATTAGGTTACGTTCTAATGGAAGTTTTAATGAGAAAATATTTCTTTTTGTTTTTCTTCACAAATGCCGTTAGCTGCCGTATGACGGAGTTATTTTTCTTTTTTGTAACGGTTCATTAGGTTCCCTTGGCATAGGATACAAAATGATTTTATCGATTTCACTAGTGGAAGGCCGTCGACGTGCATGGACACAGCATCAAGTGGCCTCAGACAAAACAAAACAGTTGTCATTCTCAAACAGTGAGTTGTCATTAGGTGCTCCATGGTATTTTGCCACGGAAACATCCCCAGCTTTGGATAATGGTCCACCAAGGTAATCTTGGTGAGCGATTAATGTCAGTAGTATTCTAACAACAGAAGACTTGTGTATTCCAAATCAACCCATGGCTAAAGTTTCTCAGTGCAAGTTAAGCCGCCAACATGTAACCTAATTTTAACAGACGTCAATTGCCAGAGGTTTTCTCGTGACTAAGACGTTTCTAGGAGTTGTTATTTTCTTGCAGAAGTTAGCACCGTAGGCCATTATTTGTCGGTCATTGTCCACTGTAGCGTACACAACAACTAAGCCGAACACTTTTCAGATCTTAGCAGCCAAGAGTAGTTCCGACGCAACATTGCAATCTTGTGTAACTACCAGCTGTCATGTCTTGGGTCGCCTAGTCACGTGCTTAGTGATTACGATCACCGATGATTCGGGTCGTGCTCCGCAAAGCGATCGTAGTCTAAGTTGATCGTAATTACCATGTTTACGTACTAAAAGACATAGGTTCTCAGGAGACCATGACAGGTAACACAAAAGGGTCCAAATCGCATCGTGTCATGCTGTGACGCTGCAATAGTTGTATTGTACCTAAGTGTTTTATGACCACATATACACCAAAAAGCGTGACGTAATCCAGGAAAGAAGGAAAGAGTAGATGACTTTGGACCGCTTTGATATAAAAGCGCGGATGCCGCTTCACAAGTCACCTATTCCCATGTTGGGAACCAATGTACTTCAAATTGCTCCAGCTTTTCTTGTTCAGTTTTAATAGGTAAACTATTTTCTATCAGTTCGTGTTTCGTTCACAGATGAACAGTGTATTTTGCCACTTTGAGTGCTTAGATTTTTCAAAAATATTTGTTTCATTCTGGATATCTTAGAAACTTGCGTCCAAGGCAGTTAACATTGTGTTGGCGAGGTCACCGACTGTATCCGAATTTCTTCTCCCCGTGAGTCCATGTCTGTCAATATGTCTTCCCGGTAATCCTTCGGGTTACGTTATGATGCAATGCACGGATGTTTGCGGAGCGGTTGAACGAGGAGGGTTTCATTGATTGCTGCCTCTGCAGCCGATGAGTCCTTTACTAGTCGCACCAGTAAAAACGCAATGGACGCCATTTTTTCCCCAAATATATATCGGCTTTGTCTCCAGAGGGCTCAAGGGGTAGGCGAGCATGGATATGCGCGTGCCAATCATACACACTGGAGCAATGAGCATGCTTTATGATGGATTCACCAGTGGAAGAAAAGAGCCTCCAATCAGCCAAATCTAATGTTAAAAAGTTGAAAGGTGTTGATCAAAAGGATTTACAAATAGTCTGCAAAAGATTTGTTCCTGTTAATAATCTTTGTGACTCAGTCGGTTAGCGCGCTAGTGCGGCGCAATGACTCAGAAGCCTACCACCAATGTGGTCGCTGTGAGTTCAAGTCCAGCTCATGCTGGCTTCCTCTCCGGCCGTACATGGGAAGGTCTGCCAGCAACCTGCGGATGGTCGAGGGTTTCCACCGGGCTCCGCCCTGTTTCCTCCCTCCACAATGCTGGCGGCCGTCGTATAAGTGAAATAATCTTGAGTACGGCGTAAAACACCAATCAAATAAATAAATAAATAAATAAAAAGCTTTGCATAATCGATGTTAATTAACTATGAGTGAGGTAGATTAATGTGTGATTAATTTGAGTTTTGACGAATTACGAATGACGAATTTTACGATTTTTTCTAGATAAACTTTTGATATCATCGGGTTCACTGACATTTCCCATTCCACTTTAGGATGGACAAAGTTTATCTCGGAAATCTCGTTCATACAGTGTGTACAAGTATACAACATTGCATCAGTAGTGATTTTTTTCCAGGAATTAGTAAAAAAAAACGACTGTTGGATAAGCAAATTATGCATTAAACTGTTTGTTACATTCCAATATAGAAATGTAGAGAGAGAAAATTGATTTTACTATAACCCTCCTACCTCATTCACATTACATACAGTTGTACAAGGCCTTTACAGTACCAAGTTTATGGCCATAAAGTATTACTGAAGAGTGCGTGATCTACACTCGTGACAGTCGCCTTGTATAAACTCCCCCGCTCCGGTTTATTCCAGTCACTAGACCTATGATGTTCATGCACATCATACCCTTATTTTCCAACTCAACACTTATCTATATATAGAGATAAGACCTATATAAGCGGTCATACATTGAAGGCCGCTGTGCATGCACCGTCTTGGGTTAGCAGGCTGGAAGATCAGTCTTTCCTCTCGGTACCTGTAGAAAAGGCCAACATTGTGTTGTGTTACAGAAAGTATATCTAGACTAAAACACCTTCCTTTGAGCGAGGGATCAAGTGTATAATGATGACTTGTATTGGGGGATCGATTTCACCCCGTGTAGTTTGGAATGACTCTTTGTCCAAACCCTCTGACGAATTGAACGGGAAAATGCCGTCACATTGCAGGAATAAAATTAAATGCTCTTCCCGTTTTTCAAAGACGGGTAATACCAGAAACTTTGTCCACCCATCCATGCGGAGAAATCTTGGTCCTGGAGAAATAAGAAGCTAGATATCTCCATGTCATCCAGAAAGATCAATAACAGCGTATTCTCTGGAATCCATCGTGGTAATAAAAAAAAAAGCTATGGACCATAAAGAATAAAGAAACAGAATATATTTTTACCTTCAGACGGACAGTCTCATAAATTACCGTTGTACGATGCCTTTTTCTTTGTCATTCTGCGAACGTCCAAAACAGACATTCGCATACCAGCCTTCAACCAAAATGCGCGTTCCTAATCAACATTCGCGAGACCCGTTTCCAAAAACGACAAATAACACGAACCACCAAGATTTTTTTTCCTGTGAGCAATATCAAAAGATTGTACCCAATAAGTCAGGGAAATTCCTTTTTCACCGCACGGGAATCAAAAGGCTGGGACATGTGTAAACAGACCTCGGCCTATACAGTCGTGCAAACGTGAATGTTTGGAGAAATTTACAAACATTAATCATTAATTCATTCCAGCTCAACCCCTCTCGCTCACATTGGATCGCATATTGATGATCTCTTCCTTTTAAAGAAGCTCCGGAAAGGTGGTGATAAAAAATTTGCGTCTCTGTTCAATTTATAGGCAATCATTGGTTGTCTAGAAGTACTTGCATTACTTAGTGGAACACCGCTAAATGTTTGTTTGATCTTTTGGGATTTTGCTTCTGTTCTGGGGGAGGGGGGTCTGTTCTTTATTATTATTTTTGGGGGGGGGGGCGAACACCTGGAGACATATACGACAAACTTAAGTATTATATGAAGCATATATGTCAGAAGCAGTGAAAGTAATACATCCACCTGCAGAGAGTCAGTGCTGTGCGTCACAAGTGCATTTATTTATTTGCATCTCTTTTGGAGTTGGGGGGGTGGGGGCTTTCCTTTCTTCTGGCCCCTCGCCACATTTTTCCTCTGCTCATCAAGTGCAACTTCAATGAAACAGCCGTCGGTTTCACATCATTAAAGGTGCGCTTACATAGAGCCTTTCACCGAATAGCCTTCAGCTTATGTCCATCTAGGTCCACTCAGCGTATATTTCACTTTATTGCGTTCGGCTTCACCTCAACACAACTATAGGTCTGCTCAGCGTATGTAGCGTCAAATTGCTTTCCGTTTAACTTCAACACGACTGTAGTTCCGTTCAGCGTATATTGCACCGCCTCGCTTTCGGTTTCACATCAATACAACTGCAGGTCCGTCCAGCGTATATTGCTCCGACTAGTTTCCGGCTTCACTTCAGTACAATTATAGGTCCACTCAGCGTATGATGCATTGAATAGCTTTCGGCTTTACTTAAATGCAACAATGGAACCGCTCAGCGCATGTTGCACCGAACAGCTTTCAGTCTTATTTCAGTAGAACTGCAGATCCGTCCGTATGTTGCACCGAACAGCTTTCAGTCTTATTTCAGTAGAACTGCAGATCCGTCCGCATGTTGCACCGAACAGCTTTCAGTCTTATTTCAGTAGAACTGTAGATCCGTCCGTATGTTGTACAGAATAGCTTTCGGCATCACTTCACTATATAGGTCCGTACAACCAAATAGCTTTCGCTTTCACTTCACTGCAGCTATAGATCAGCTCGTATTTTGCACTGAATAACTTTCGGTGTCACTTCAATACAACTATAGGCGAGTTCATCGAATACTGTACCGAACAGCATTCAATTTACTTGAATTTTCAATTTTCAACTCAAAATTCAACTTTACTGCAGCTGCAATTTTCGGACACTCTTTGGCTTGTGTGTATAGTAAAACAAGTCTGTTCAGGGCAGGCCGATTTGAATCGAAAAATGCCTCCACATTAAAAGAAAAAAACAATTAAGTGCTCTTGCTGTATCAAAGAAGGGTAACACAAGAAACTCATTTTCCTAGCTATATATCCATGTGAAGAAATGCTGCAGAAATAAGGAGCTAGATATCTCAACTTCATTCAGACAGATAAGTAACAGTGTATATTCTTGAAACTGTCGTGGTAATCAAAAATGTTACGAACGATAAAGAGGCTATGCAAATGTCAAGCACACACTTCATCACTGACACTATATGGTATGTAAATATATTTAGGAGAAAAGACTTATTTCAAAACATTTGGGTGATTCTTTACGCAAAAAATATACATTTATCTTCAGACGGACAATTTCATAAATTACCGCTGTGACATGCTTTTTTCTTTGACATTCTGCAACATTCAGAGCCTAGGCGTTAAACAAAGTGAACGTTCAGGGGATAAATATCTGGAAGACCAAATTCCAAGTTCGACAAAAAATACAAACCACAAAAGAACTGAGAAGATGTATAAAATATTTTAAAAAGTAGGAACGATTTATGAAAAGACAAGCAGTCAACAGTTTTAATGGTGCCGAAAAGACGCAATGGATCTTGTAGATTGCCACTGTTCATATGTCCAACGTGGTCTTTACGCTCAACACGATAAACATATGGCCTCTAGCTCCGGGTTAAGCGCAATTAGATACAGTTGTGAAGCAGAGTTCCAGAGATTCTGGGCACTTCGTTCGTATTTACTAACGAGAAGTGTACTCGTTGTAAAATTTATAAAGCTTAGAATAGAGACGTTTGATGGCATATCCTTGACACACTAGCTTTTGCAGTGATAAGCTGTGACGCTGATAGAAATCACACAGGATCTAACAAATGATATAAGGCGAGATATGTATACGCCATATATAGGACCCCCTCGGTGTATTGCTATCCAAGTATGGAAATTTCACAATAGGCATTGTTTGTAGGTCTTGTCCTTACTGATTTGTTTCTTATTTATCTGATTGACTGTTTGATTGTTTTGCCACTCTCAAGGACTTCTCACTTCACTATGATGTATGTCACTTTTGTGGGTAGGAGAAAACTGAGTTCGCGGAGTGAACCATCAACCTGTGGCCAGTTACTGACAAACTGTCCTACATGTGACGTGTTGATATGCACTCCATATTGGAGCAAAAAAGTGGTCTACAACGAATTTTAGACAGGGAAACGGCGACACCAGAGCCGCTGGCTGCTGAGATCAGGAGAACCTATAAATCCCCCGTCCAAGGTAGGATTAGAACAGGCAACTCCTGTGCTACTTATTCAAATGTTGTACATCCTGGTGTCAGACTTAACCCATGATATGATGTAGCTGATTTACTGTGCACTATAAAAATGCCCTGACTTCTGAAACAGTTCCATCTGTATGGCAAATGATGTAAAAATTAAATGTATACAAACACGTTTTTTTTAGCAGTGCAATGACCCAAGATTCTTTCACCAATGCAGTTTCGACATGTGAGTTCAAATCCAGCTCATGCTAGGTTCCTCGGCAGCCGTACGTAGGGAGGATAATCGTAGGTTTTCCCCTAGCTCTGCCCGACTATAATGCTGACCACCGTCGTGTACGTGAAATAATCTTGAGTATGGCGTAAAACACCAATCAAACATATGTATTATATCCCACTAACAAGAACTACATGTGATCATCGATGTAACTCCCGTGTAAAAAAATTAATGCAATAAAGATCTTTTTTCTTGTGAGTAAAGGACCGAAATTAAGGATTCACTGTACCCAATGAGTCGGTAAAATTCTGTGACCGGGATCAAAAGACTGGGACACGTTTAAACAGACCTCGGCCTATACATTCGTGCCAATATGTCCATCTGTGAGTGCAAACGTGCAAACGTGAATGTTTTGGAGAAATTTAGAAACATTAACTATCAATTTATTTCAGCTCAACCTTTTTCAGTTACATTTGGTTGTTTATTGATGATCTCTTACTTTTAAACAAGCTGTGTAAAGGCGGCGATAAAAAAACAAGCGTCTCTGTTCAATTTACAGGCCGTCTAGAAGTACTTACATTACTTAGTGGAACACCGCTAAATGTTTGTTTGATTTGGGGGGAGCAACACCTGGAGACAGACACGGCTAACTTAAGTATTACGTAAGGCATATGTGTAGTGAAAGTAATACATCCCCCTGTAGAGAGTCCCGGCTGTGCGTCACATTTACATTTTTTTATTTAAAAAAACTAACCATTTGTGTCAAGACTCTTTAAAGACGAAAGGGTGATTTCCATTTTAACTCGAACGCTACGCCTTTTTCGGAAAGCGATACAGCGAACCCGATGCACTAAGCATATCATACATGATAATTTTAGCAAACTTGACAAATTATTGATTTAAGAAGCAGTGAGATAACTAAATTCCATAAAACCGTTCTATATACATGAATTCCCGGCAACAAGACCTTATGCATCCCATTAAATTATGGCCATTTGACTTGGCATGTTTACATTTCTGCCTGGTCATATTGGTTAGCGCAACATACAACACACCCTTAAGGTTTTATGTCCGTAAGTTAATTCTTAGACGATGCATGGTAGTGAGTGTTATTGGCAGAATAAAGCGTCAAAACGTAATGACAATTTTTTATAACATTCCGTTTTACCGAAGTGTAACTGATCATTTGTGCTCTGTGCTTTCTAATTTCTCACGTTAGTGACTCATTTGCGACGCTTTTAAGGGATTCCCTTCTTTCCCGTTTTTGATCAGCCTTTGATCAGCCTTTTCCTCTGCTCCTCAAATGCAGCTTTCAATAAAAAGCTGTCGGTTTCACTTCAATTACATATCCGCTCACCTTAGGTTTCACCAACAGCTTTCAGCCTTACTTCAATACAATTCTAGGTCCACTCAGCCTATGTTGCGCTTTATTTTGCTTTCGGCTTCACCTCTGAACTACTATAGATCGGCTCAGCGTATTCTGCACCAAATAGTTTTCGGCTTCACTTCATTACAACTCTAGGTCCGCCCAGCGTATGTGGCACTGAATAGCTTTCGGTTTCACTTCAATACAGCTATAGGCGAGCTAATCGCCTGCTGTACCGAACAGCATTCAGATTTACATCAATAAACAACAATAGACTATACAGTAGCTCAAATTTCGACCACACTTCGGTTCATGTTCAATAATAAAACAGGTTCGCTGAGGGCAGCTTTAACTGGACGACTTTCACGTGAATATATGGTTGAGCAAATGAGTTTCTTGTGTTACCCTTCCTTGATACAGTAAGAGCACTTAATTTTCAGCGCAGAATATTTACACAAGACAGTTCACAAATACATGTAACACTCCTCAAAGAATTCTACATAAGTAATGTTTATCACATGTCTACAAAGCTAGAGGTGAACAACTGGAGGTCTCTCAAGTCCAGTCTGATTTCTGGCGAGGATTCATGTCAATTATAAATATTAGATATCTACAGCTGCAATATTCGGACACTCTTTGGTTTGTGTAGAGTAAAAAAAGAAATGTCTGTTCAGCGCAGGCGAACAGAGCTCCTTTCGGATTCAGTTCAATATTACCAGATATATACATTACCTACGACAGGATTTAGCATGCCCTGAAGCAAAACACGCAATAGCATGTCATCCTCTACAGAGCCTACATAAGTGCTTGATCAATAAGGGATTACAAGCAACGAAAAAGGCAAGTGTCAAAAATGTCTAAACATGACGTACGCTTACACTAATGCGCTGATGCAACATAGATGCGTTCAGTGTACTGAATGATCTCCATGCATATGGTTTTATGCTGAAAACGCTTTTTGCGTATAAACAAGGTGATCATATTCTTATCATATTCTTCCGCTGCAACGATCTTCGTGTCAAATGAAGGTTAACCCAATGATTTAATTATATGGTGTTTGAGCTGAATGATTTCTCGACATGAGAGAATAAAACAAAACACTAGTAATATCGACGAACGACTTTATATACGACTGAGGTATATTTGTCTTAATGTACATTTCTATGTTTTATTGGTAGCGCCATGAGATTAACATAGGATTTCCATATACAATAATCTTCAATTAATATTGCTTGGCAGTTTATGCAAATTTGTCCATAACTTTTCCCATAAAGTTTCAAACCGTAGACAGACAGTCAAACAGACATACAGACACATAGATAGACATATTAATAGACATGTTGACAAAGAGACAGACATATAGACACACATACACATGTAGACACACAGACAGACACAAACACATAGACAGACATAAAGACATAGACAGAGACATACGGACACACAGACAAACATATACACACACACACACACAGACATATAAATACAGACACACATACAAACACACAGTCTCATAAACACAGAGCCATAAACACAGACAGGCATAAATACACACACAGATACATATGCACACACAGACATATAAACACACAGGCAGACATATAGATACGCGGTGACATATAATGACAGACATGCAGACACAAATCTAGACAGACAAACAGACGAATAGATACACATAGACATATAGATAGACACACAAACGGACGTATAGACACACAGAGAGATATATGGACAGACAATCAAACAAACAACCAGAGAAGCCATAATCTCTACTTTGGCGGAGATAATAAACGTTGAAAAACCTAACCTTTATTGGCGGGCATAATGAAGGCACTATCTGTGTATAAAGTAAAATTAGGGGTAAGCAAAAACAAGCTCAGTCTATCCTTCCACGATTGAAATCTCGCCCTTTGTTCAACACTATAAACTTATATAAATACATATTAATGAACAAGTAAAACGAAGATAATATACAGGTTGTGTATTTTTCATGACAATGGACTGTAATAACAAATGGGGCATTTTTTGCAGTATCATTTCCTACCAGTATGGACTAGAGTGTGTTTTTCTATAGATAAACAGCTCCCTTTCCAGTACATATTTACTGCCATTTGCGTAGGTAAGTAAGCAATATACAAGAAATGTACACCATCGCCTTATGTTTTTTCGCAGTCATAACGATGTAACTGTACAAACACAAATAAAAATATAGCATATCAGCATAGCAAAAAACTACAACCAAAATCATTTTATACATAATAGGATGAATCCCCAGTACTGTAATCCTTCAGCAAGTACTTGTATTTGTTCGGAATTTTTTCTTGATCTACTCCATTTCTTTGTTCTTTTTTCTTGGGGGGGGGAGCTTTCTTTGCTTTTTGTTTATTTATTTATTTATTTATTTATTTATTTATTTATTTATTCATTTATTTTGCTTTCTTTGTTTTTGTTCTTTTTTGCATTTATTGCATTTAATCTGTCAAAAAATACACCTATATATTGTGTATATATACGGATGTTTAGCACAGTGTATATATATAAGACAAGAAATGTTTTACTCAGTAGTTATTGTATCGTTACCGGAAATCATTCACAACGGAAGTGATTGGGCATGCGTTCGTATATCATGCACGAGTGATTATAATCATCTAGATTTATATGCAGTTCATATAAGACAGCTTTCATCTGAAAACGCTTCAGCAATGTAAACCAAGTTCATTAACGAAGTGCTGTACAATGGCAGTAATTATGATAAAGGTGCATCCCTTTTATCTGAACGTCAGTCCACCCATCCGTGGGAACTGCGTCAGTGCTTTCAACCACATGCAAGACAGCAAATAAGCCATTATGCTGTTACTTACACGTTTACCTTGGCGCAAAAAATATCAAACTTTATTCCACAAAATTCACACAGCATAGTTAATTCTCGTCTTTCTGTAGAATACACGCTCGGGGGCAGAATCACCGAATTGGTTGACCTTTCCAGGACTTGTTGTGTTCCTTCATGTTTAATTCAGTCGTGTTGGGTGTTTTACTACACGACTTGAAATACCTACAGAATTATGTAAGTCCTGCCTTTGTAAAAAAACCAGAACAAAGCATGTAGTGGCCAATATCTGTGCGCCCTATCTTGTATTCCGCCGTCTTTCCTGACTCTCAGTTCCTCTTTTGTTTTCCCCCACTTTGTTCTTTTTAACTCCGGGACAACAGTACAATAGTATCTGAATTGATCTCATGGACGCTATGTCGAGCATCCAGTAGTATCTATCATACAGCTATAAGCCGCAACGACTTCTCTTTCCCGTATTATCATTCTGATCAAAAGAATGTCACTCTTGTGAAATGGCCTTTTGTGCATGATAAAAGAGTTATAAACAATATTCCTTCAAGCTAAGTATAAGAGACAAGAGGGTTTACTTGATGAAAAGGTAATATTCAACACGGCCTTGAATTACAATTCATCAGTGTACGTATGTGTGATGATGCGATGGGGATGAGACACTTTAGAATGCCACACCGCCGCCACGGGGCTAGCGTGCTAGCGCAGCGCAATGACCTAGGAGCCCCTCACCAGTGCGGTCGGTGTGGGTTCAAGTACAGCTCACGCTAGATTCCTCTCCGTTCACACGTGGGAAGGCCTGCCAGCAACCTACTGATGGTGGTGTGTGCCCCGCCCCCTCCCGCTCTGTCCGGTTTCCTCCCATCACAATGCTGTCCGTCGTTGTAAAAGTGAAATATTCTTGAGCATAGGGCGTAAAACACCATTCACATAAATAATAATAGGACGCTAAAGGACAAACCATATTCGCCTTTAACAAATGTGATTCTATGATACAATTCAGTTTGAGAACCTTAACTGTCTTTGTAAATCTTAAACTATTGTTTTCTTCGTAGTCGATTGGTTTATCTGAACCTCTGTCTCTCACTTGTTCGGTTTAAGTCACAGGGCTTGTCAGTTGCGAGATGGACATCGCCTGTGTATTTCGCTTAGCTTGTGTGATGTCAGTGAAAGAAATACCTCGAACCCGGCGTTAAACACCAATCAAATACGTAAAATACATGCAAAACCACTTCCACTCCCCAATATTCTCGACCGGAACTTACGTACAATACGTTAAAGACAGGTGTGAAAAAAATATGTAGTATATGCTCCTAACATCTTGAAGACTTTATAAAAATACTGATTTATTTTGAGACATTAAAATATCTAAGAAGTCTCGTTGTGTATTAACTGGACAAAGAGACAACGGCTTGTCGTCGCCAGTTATTGAATCACGCTATAACTGTAGTCGATAGATCTACGGAAAGAACAAAATATAAAGATATATCGTAATCGCTAACGAATCTAAGTTCAGGCTTCATGTTTGTACCGATTTATACCGCCCATATTTTTGAATAGACAGTCCTATATATATATTGATGTACAGAATCTAATGCTGCAAATTGATATCATTCATATATCTGAATTGACACTTCTATGTTTAGCATTTATGCGTATACCCGTTCCTGCAATTCACAGCGTTCGTATTTCTGAAAAGGCACGTCTATGTTCTGCATTCATACATTTACATGCTCCCATTTGAATAATTTTCAGCGTTTATATTTTCTAAAATCCAATTGTCTGTTCAGCATTTATGCCTACTCAACTGAACAGTTTACAGCGTTCATATTTCTGAGAAGACAAAGAAAAAACCACTTACCTTCATTTCATCAGGCGATTCTTGGATATGTTGATTTGTAATATTCTGCTGCTCAGTGATCAAGGTGAGCCAAATCTCCATCCTGAATCTGATAGTAATAGCCTGACATCCAGATCAAAGGTTGTCATAATGTAGGTAAAGTCGTCATCGAATCGTTCTCACAGGTGATGTCGGCAGATTTTTTGAAACCACTAACGAAGAAATCTGTTCGTTACAAGCGAATACATTGCAGGTAAATATCTTTCCATTCAGCTCTTATTATCAGGATTTATACAAATGAGCGAAAAAAAATCAAACTTCTCCTCTCTTTATAGCTTTATGGGTACTTCAGATTTACCGTTACAAATGGAGTGTTCATTTGAATCGAACGCTTCCGTCACAATACATTCATGAATAAACCGGTATCTTTCGCCTTAAGAATGCGTTTTTGCTTGAACAAAACCACCTGATGCATTCACACGAAGTCCAAAAGGGTCTTGCCAGCTTCAAATCTTGAACACACGACACCAGCCGCTCACTTTTTCTCCAGCTCGAAATGTTTTCCTAGCAACACGCCATCCACAGCAAACCCGCAATATAGCATGGACGATACCAATCTTTATCAGGCTAGAGATTTGTACTGTCAGTGTACAAAGCCGTAACAGTCTTCCCACAGCATGTGGTCCTGCAGCCAAGTGCTGCCCGGTCGATTCAACATTACTTTGAATGCCGACAGGAGGCTGCTCACTCGATTAGACAACAAAAGGGGAGGTAATCGAACGCCTCGAATGTACACAGACGCGAGCCGCAAACCGTTTACTGGGAAACACACATGTAGTGTTGCGCATGCGTGAAATCAAGTCAGTAAAGTGCAGTATTGAAATACTTTGGGTAGTACTTGACATAATCGAATGAATTCCAACAATAGGATTAAGACATCAAAGAACGACGCTGGAAAGCCATGCAAACTGAAAACCCGCGGCAAAAGCCTAGTTACTTTACAGATCCAGTTGACTTTCAATTTCATAAATGCACACTTTGGTCAATATTTCTGCAAAAACAAGACTCATAGATAAAAAGAGTGTATTTTTCGATAAAACTATCACAAAATCATTGGATGTGTGTTCTTCCTCAGGAAAAATGGCTATTTTCTGACGGTTAAGTCTAAGACGAATTGAAAACCCGACAGCACCGGTTTGTCGATTGTTTGTTTCAGCGTAGAGCAAGCCATAGATGTAATTGTCAATCTTTCGAATGTATTAGGGAATAAAATACAAGGAGACGTCATCTTTACAGGTAGAAGTCAAATGAAAAGAGATATAATACAAACAAGGGTACCATTTTCGCTAACGGTAAAAAACAACTGTGTTAAATGTCGCGTGAAGTGTGTTAATAAACTCGTTTTTATTTACTGACTTGACCCAAAGCTCAAACATAGACAGCAACAAAATGCATAAAAAAACTAAAATGAAAATAAAATAAAGGAAGAAGGGGAAATCGCCTGAAAATATGTAACCATTCCAAACTGCAAAATGCTGGGATATAGTATACGCAAAATTCTACTGACAGAAATCACGATTGATTTTTGTGTTAAAAGAGAAAGCTGGGGTATAAATGTCATTCGATGCTGACAAAGTATTGAAAGGCTATAACAGCGTGCAAAAAGGAGAACTTTCCTGCATTTATTCTAGAACGAGGAAGAAAAAACGAGGGGCGGCTGATAGACTAGAAGGTAACTCATCCTGGCCGGCCTCCATATTTGCCAGTTATCACAATGTCGTCGGCGCTCTGGTTTTAATTTCCGTATTGTAGTCTTTTATATTATATCCACAACGTAAAGCCCAGCGTGAATTTTTATGTCATCCAGCAGTAATATTTAACTTAAATACATCGTAATCTTGTAGAAATGTCAAAAACCTACATAGGTGAACCAGTCTTAACAGAAACCCAGCCGTGGTAGCTTTCAAGTCGAACAAGTCAAGTTCAACGTGCACCACATCTTGAATTCGATCTGCCGGCAAGTTACGAGCTGGCTGTTTGAAAGATAGACTGTGTAAGACGTAAGACAATCACCAGAGTACCTTCTTATTTGAAGGAAAAAACAAAACCACAAGATTTAGAGCAAATTCTCAACGGAAATCATCCTTGAAAATGTTTTCCAACTGCCAGCACGTAGCTGTCTCTGGAGGTTCGTGTTTGAAATATTTTATGTCTTGATTCAAAAGTTTCAGCGGTTGGGTTATTGATACATATACAGGAGGGCTTGTCATTCACAGTTTTGACAAGATTGAGAATGGGGATGACTTAAGAAAACAGTAATGAGTCTTAAGGAGTTATTTATTTATTTGATTGACTATTTTTGTTTCGCCATACTCAGGAATATTTACACTAATACACGACGGCGGCTGGCATTATAGTGGAAGGAAACGAGCGGTTCAGCGTTTTAAAAACAAGCACCTGTAATCACTATAGATCACAGCCCGCCCCATTTTCCATACCTGCGATCGGACGACAAAATAATGCCAGGATTATTAACGTCTGTCATTTTATCTAATAATTAACAACCGAAAACACGGTTGTATAAAATACCATTGCTTAACTCGATTGACTTGTTTGTACGAGACATGACGTTTTCAGATATCAAAATGAAGTTGTCAGTTACTACGCCATTGGTAGCTCCTTTCAAAACCTTCTAAAATCATTCCGCTGGGTTTTTGGTAGAGATTACCGTGTGCCCAACATTTCATCGATCGAATTTCCTCGCGTCAGATTTCAGTACTTACTGAACCTGTCCATTAACCCATTAATGCCAAGATTTAAGATATCCTCTTCATTTCAATTAAGTATAAATGTTTACATTCTTGACATGTTTAATAGAGTAGTTTAGCAGTCGATTGCTGGCTGATCTTTGTGTGGTGTAATAGTAGGCTCGCTGCGATATGGCTCCAATGAAGATGTGGCATTCGGCACTTTTATACTATTCATTCCCACGACACAAACATCGCTTTATCCAGAGACGGTTGGAAAACTATATCTGTGAAATGCGGTTTCTTTCATCCAAGGAGACTGTTGGGGTTTTTTTTACGGCTTTTAGGTAGAAATTCTGATCGAGTTTTAGAGAGAATACAATTAAAATTTTCTGGATATGTCAATTACGGTTAATAAGCTAGATCAGAATTGAGAATTTTAAATATTATACTTCAGTTCATCTATTTACTGTTACTCAGTCTTAGGTGCAAACAATTAATATGCTGAGTTTTTTTCAGTCGATAAGAGCATGCGTGCAGAGCAAAACCAGAGCAGCGGCGACAGTGCATGTGATTTACTTGGCAAGCCGTCACGGGCACTTTGTGAAATACAGCCTCTTGTAGATTTATCTTTGGTTGTAGAGAGTTTTATTCTGTTCGTATAAATGCTCGAAACCTAGCAACTTTAAGCGCCTGTTGGCACTAAAGCAGAAAATTTTACAGATGTTTATATTGTCAAACTGAAGGACAAAACCACGTCCTTTGACTAAATTAAATGAATACCTTTCTCTGTGTAGGATGCACATCCGTTCTGTTGTTTCATGAAGGCTGAATAGAAGCAAAGCTATTTGCTTCAGAGGCGTTTTCCTGAAGTAGTGCCTCTATGTGAATGAAATAATCAATTCCAGGCCCAGTTCCACTCAAGCCCACACACATGGTAACTGTCATATAATAATGACAATGATTTGGCTGGTTTAATTTCCTCAGTTTCAACGGCGTTTTGGCAACATTCTCCTCACAGAATACAGCCATTAGACGAACGGAAGAGAACTTACAATGGGTTTATTTCGATTCGCGTATGAAGGAGGCACATTTTCAGGTGCCCTGTTTGTCATGTGTTTTCATTTGCGACAGGAAACTCTGTTTCCTTCTGTCTGTTTGTCTGACTGTCTGTCTGTCGGGTAATAAATCAGTCAAGAGTTTTGACATCCCATCTTTTAAGATAGATGCATATATAGACCACTCACTTAGCTAGGCACCTGTGTACAAGGCCACACGAAACTTACTCGGTCGACATCATGTAGTAAGTCGCTGCTGTTTAGAACATGCACTTGTTCTTCTTGTATAGGTTTATTTTATCAAACAAACGATGGTTTGTTATTATTTATTACAACAAACTTTTTTTATATGTGTATCTATGTCTGAATACAGCGATTCAAAGCCTTATACTGGGTCCTATGATCTCTTGATTTGGTTTTACACTGTACTCAAGAATGTTTCACTTATACGACGGCGACCAGCAATATAGTGGGAAGAAACCGGGCAGAGCCCAGGGGGAAACCCACGGCCAACCAAATAAATAAATAAAACGGTGAAGACGGTGGACTCTCTGGATTGGATAGCTGTAACTACAGATATGATATAAAAGACGACAGCAAACAGAATAAAAGCAGAGCAGCTATGAAGAATGTGTGATGGTTGGCAGTTGGTGCCTCGTAACCAGTGAAATTGGACTTTTGTCACTTTACCTCAGTCAAGGCTTTACTCCAACAGGCTGATGTAAATACGTCGAGAGTAGCAACTTACCGGCCTCCAAGTGCCGAGGCTTAAGCAGAATGGGAAACTCGTAAAACTCTTCCCACGCCTTTAACAAAGAGGTCCAAAGCCTTGTGCTCCTTTGTTCTCTCTTGGATTACGTCACACTTGTAGGTGTATGTGTGCTCAAAAACCAGGCAGACAGTACACACGAAAGGATGTGTCTCTCTGCTGTTTGGACCCTTTTGAGTTGTCAGACAGAGTCTCCCATTAGGTGCAAAACCTAGTGACGTTAACGGCAATACAGCAGACGTTAGTGTAAAGCTTCTTGCCGCATTTGACTGAGTCGTCCAAATCCATGTTCGCTGTCTTTTTTTAACTGGTAATACATCACATCTTCCCGTGTATCCGATGCATGTGTGCTGACCACAGAGTCATCGATGTTTTCATATTACAAAGCAGACACTACAAACTGGTGCACTTCCGTAACGTCGGCTTCAATTCAGGTACATTATTTATTTATTTATTTTTTTATTTATTTATTTATCTATTTATTTATTTATTTGACTGATTGATTGATTTATTAATTGGTGTTTTCGTCCCAACTGATCTCAGGCTGGCCTTCCCACATACGGCAGGAGAGGAAGAGGGGAGTTGAAATGGATTTGAACTCACAGCCTCCAAGCTGGCGAAAGCCTTCTTGATCACATTGTTGCGCTAACACACTAGCCACTCGCTCACATAAGCCCTTACGTATCTGCAAATCGCACAGTACCGTAGATGTGGTGCACATGCTGTGCTATACCATATACCGTTATCACAAATATTCTTATTTATATACTCATACTCCCTTACGTTTTTCCTGAAAAAATATAGAGTAAAATGTTTTTTGATATATAACTATTGTGGTCACACTTCCCGAGTTCATATCCCACAAACGTCGAAAACCTTTCGGAACCGTTCTGTTGACATGTTCAACTTTCGCTCGGATATTTCAGGTTCGCGTACTGACGGAGGCAGGAAAAACCATGCTTTGTAATAGTACAATGCCACGGCCAAGGTGCTAAGAAAAGCACTAGTGTTTGCAAAACCATGTTATGTAATTATAGTGCTATCCCGAGGCAGTAATACTAAAATCAACACCAGCGTTTCCAAAATCCAAAATAACACACTAATACCATGTGTGCGGTGCTCTTCAGTGAAAAATGACATTGTGCAGCGTGAACCACCAACCAGTAGACCATGATAATAATAATAATAATAATAATAATAATAATAATAATAATAATAATAATAATAATAACAGTACTATATTGATAACAGGAGGATGGCACACCTTCATTTCAGATTTATTTTTCACAAACAGTAAGCCCCGGTGAAGTTAGGAGCAATTTCATTATTCTGTTCGTCATGTCGAGTCAACAGAATAATTCCGTTCCATCTAGGCGTCGAAACGGACATTCGTATACCAGCCGTCAACCAAAACAGGCCTTCGGGGTCAATAATCACAAGCCTAAAACGACAAATAAAACAAAGCCCTAAAGAACTAAGAAAATGTATAAATATAAAATTAGGACATATTCATGCAAAGAGAAGCAGTCAACAATTTTCAACGATGAGGGAAAGGCGTATTGAATGTTCTAGGCTGGTGAATAAAATCAGTGTACAAATTTTAATACATATGGTGTCGATAATCAACTTCGCTTTATCACATGTATAACAATATCACAGGTTAGTATTTGTTGTTATTTCCAGTTACACATTGTGCCACACAGAGAGTCTAGATTGTTGATACACTATAAATTTCTATACTGTCATCTATACATAGATAGATAAGATATATCGGAATTTTAGCTGTTTTGGGTACAACTGAAAACTTTTTGCCAGGGCAACTACCCGACCCCATCTATAATTACCAAGGTGACAAAATGCTATTGCGTCACATCCAGGAGCAACAGCTGAAAATATAGCGGTCATGCTGTGTTGATCTTTTGATGTGATGTAGAGAAAAGTCAAAGCTCTGCGTGGTGGTATAGCACCACCACGCGATATTTGGCAGTATATATTTTGGGGGTTGAAGTTGACAAATTTACTACATAATTAGTAACGAAAATCAATGCGCTCGTGTAACCTAAAACCCTAAGTGAGATACGAGTGACCATTTGCCAGCAATTACAGTGTCGACCCTGCATTGGTTTTACTTCCAATGCTGTGGTCTTTCAGTAGACTTGTTAACTGGGTTGGATATATGGTTAGCAACGATGGCTGAAAAGGCATCAGCCTTCTTCAGATCAGAATAGAACAAACGTCGTTGCAATTGCATAAAACAGAAGGAAAGAAATGGATTTTCCTTTTACCCAAAGCAGGAGTAACACAGATTCTCCAACCAAAATTGGAGTAACATAAATTAGAGTAAAGTAATTTAAATGAGTGTAATCAGTAGTTGACATGATAACATTCATAACCGTAGCCTTAATCCAACAATACATGTGTCCTTCCTCGAAAGATTATTAATTTAAAATAATACCTGAATTATAGCCGTGATAAAATCTGCCTCTCCCACACAAGCCCTACTCCGCCTTCTACACGAGCTTAAATGTACAAAACAGTTCCGTTTACATTTATTTTTTTACGCTTTGTTTATGATTTACGATGTACTCAAGAATATTTCACTTATACCAAGAATGTTTCACTTATTGTGAGAGGAAAGCGGACAGAGTCCCGGAGGAAATCCAGGACCATTCGCAGGTTGCTGTCGAACCTTCCCACTTACGGCCGGAGAGGAAGCCAACATGAACTGGAGTTCGGTTTACAAAATGGTTCAGATGAAGATCTATGTATGTTCGTGCACTAGCTATCGTGTCTCACCAGTGTACCATTCAGTACATCCTTCATTTTGACATCGCACGGCGTAAACAGCATCGCGTTGAGATTTTTTATAGATAATTTGTCTTTGTGCTGAATTGAATTTTCTCCCGGATGATACCGGCAGGCTTCAAACAAGAATGAAAGATGGTCTCAGTGATTGAAGTTGTCTACCAATGGGAGACTTGGACGGGCTACATAAAAAGGTTCAAATCCCAGTAAAAACGCATTGTTTTCTGTAATGACGCTGCAGTGCTTGAGAACTACCTGAGTGTTTTGTATACATAAATGCACCTAAATGTTCTGCCTGGAAAGGACAAAGGAGTACACAGCTTTGGAGCCTTTTGTAAATGGAGCAAAGGGGTTTTACGATTCCCTCATTGGTTGAGGAATTCCGGTTTGTTGACCTACATCGGAGGGGCTTTCAGAAATATCTGTTGTGTGTTGGTAACATCTATAGTCCTTGTTTTCAAAAGGTTTGTTGACAGTTGCCTGTGGTAGTCATATCTGCTTGCATCGATCTACAAAATACCTAAATATTCACTCTCCGCTCCAGGTGATAGTGTTTCGTCGGGTAAAAAATGACCGTATGTTTAGTGTTTTGATCACCACGTTGGATATAAACAGTTACAATCAATTTATCTGATTTATTTGATTGGTGTTTTGGGCCGTACTCAAAAATATTTCACTTATACGACCGCCGCCAGCACTATGGTGGGAGGAAACCGGGCTTAGCCCGGGGGTAAACCCACGACCATCCGCAGGTTTCTGGCAGACCTTCCCACGTACAGTCAAAGAGGAAGTTAGCATGAGCTGGTCTTGAACTAACAGAGATTGGTGGGAGGCTTCTGGGAAATTACGCTGCGCTAGCGCGACAACCGAATGAGCCACGGAGGCCTCCAGTTGCAATCAAAGCGCAACTGAGATACGCCTGTGTGGATTACAGAAAGGTCGGTGCTGTCAGCAAGACAAACTCTTATCCTGTTCCACGTATTGAGAATTGCATTGATAGGGTAGGAAATGCCAAGTTCATTACTAAGACTGACCTTCTCAAGGGTTACCGGCAGGTACCATTAACAGATACGACTAAGGAGATATCTGCTATTCCTTCAGGGTATTATCAGTTTCATGTCACACCGTTTGGCATGAAAATAGTACGGCGGCGTTTCAGAGGTTAGCCAGTAAGATTGTAGAAGGGCTGGAGTTCTCTACAGTCTACATAGATGACATCTTTATTGTAAGTGACACATAGGAAGACGATTGTAAACATTTGGAGAAAATATTCTCTACATTGTCTTCGATAGGTTTAATGATTAATCTTAAGAAAAACAGAATTTGCCAAAGGTCAAGTGACACACCTTGGTCATGATATAGGTGGTGGACAGGTAGTTCCCCTTGCAGTTAACGCCCAGGCCACACTGGATTTACCTGTGCTTACTTGTAAGAAAGACATTCTTAGAGTACTGGGAGTATGTGTTTTTTTACCGTAAGTTTGTACCTAGTTTCAGCGATGTTGCTGCTCCAATGACAGCTGCTTAAGAAGAATGTCGAGTTTGCATGGTCGGATAGTTGACAGGTTAAAGGCCATTCTATGTAACTCTCCTACTTTGAAAGCCCCAGATTTTAGCCTTTTAAGATGGCAATTTGACGGTAGTGACATCGGAGTAGGAGTTATTTTGCTCCAGGAAGGAGAGGGTGGGATAAAAGATCCTGTGAGTTACTTCTCTACGAAGTTAAATAAACATTAGAACAATTATTCCACCATAGAGAAGGAGACATTAGGCCTTGTGCTCCATGTACAGCATTCAGGTGTATTTGACCTGTTCTTCTGGTAATGTCGCTGTATATAGTGTTGCGAACCCCGTCTTTAAAATATTGTATTGTACTTTTTTATTTGTTCTTGCGCTAACCGGGTCAGTGTCTGACCTATATTTCCCCTCTGTAAACGGTGTGATCTGCATGGGAATTCAGTCGCGTGTTTTCTGTGTTTATCAGTTTCGTGTCATTGTACATAGAGCGTATTTTCTGAAAAAGGTGTGCCCATCTTGTAAACACGTTTATGATCAAACTGTCCAGAATTTTCTTTACGTTAGTCTATAAATATATAACAACGAAGTTGTTAATCTCGCCGTCATTTATTTATGCACATTTTGAGGGCAGTCATATTTATTTACGTCCTCTGGCGGATTTCTAGATTCATTGAATCTCGGCTTTCACGCCATTCGACATTCGTCATTTTGTACTCCATTTTTTGTACGTATCACTTTGTGAGCTTGTGGTTCGCCACTTGTTATTTGCCTGAGACGTTATTTTGAAGCTTGTATCGCTCATTGTCTCTTTGTGCGATTACGAACATTTCATTCCAGTTTACCCTGAAAGTGACTTTGTGTATATTTCCGAGGACTGAAACATATATCGCCAGCTCGGCATCACGGACGCTATTGTCAATTTGTCCGCCCCCGAAAGTTGCACCTGGCCGGGCAGTTGGATATATACCATCGTCGGCGTACCGTGCCCACTGATGTTTGTCACTTACAGGACTGTCGTCCTTCGATTTGAGAATTCCCGTGAACAGCGGATTCTACATTTACGTGGATTGACTCGCCTGTGAAAGCCCGAATATTTCATCCGGATTTGGACGCTGTCATCAGTGAGAAACTAAATATTTTTGCAATTATTTGTATTGTTTTGTTTATTTTAGTCAGTTGTACTATTTGTCTATTTTGTTCAAATATATGTGTTGAACATATTCAATCGTCTTCGTGTTTCTTTGTTTGATCTTGTGTAAGGTCTATCGCAGTCTGAGAGTTGAACAAGCCGTTTGTTTGTCATTTTTCCTCTCCGATAGTAGCACCCTTACAATACTGATCACAATCCTTTGGTGATTTTAAAGAAATTTAACTTATTTACTTTGTTTGATTTGTGTTTTATGCCGTACTCAAGAGTATTAGAGACATTTAAGAATAAGAATTAGAGATTATTAAGATGATGTTTGACATTACAGCCTTATGTTCTGGACATTGTACATAATACTGGCAGACATGTTATCCAGAGCTAAATTGTCATTTGTATGTATATATTTTTGTTTATGTACATATATTTCCTGTAACATCATTTCTTAACTATTGTAAATATATTTTATTATACTTTTTTCAGTGATTGTAAAATTCATCGTTCTTCTGCACAGTTATCTTTCTTTTGCGGGGGTATGGGGAGGGTGTGTTACGAACCACGCCCTTAAGATATTGTATTATATTCTTTTAATTTGTTTTTTTGTGTGTGTGTGTGATCTTGTGTAAGCCTATCGCTGTCTGAGAGTTGATTAAGCTATTCGTTTATCATTTTTCCTCTCCGATAGTGGTACCTTTACACCAGTCTTTTCGTGAACCGTAGGCTTGAGATCACAGAGTCAATGAACATGGATATCTAGAGGAGTAATATGTGATTGAAAATATCTGCTGAGAGATTCCACTGGATGACCCAGTTAAGGCTCACCTTTCACTGGATAGAACACCATTCAGCTTTCGGCCCATCCATAGACACTACTGCCGTCAAGCGACCGAGAACCATAGACATTGTCAAAGTGCAACCTTTCAGAGGAGCGTAATCTGTGAAATCCGGCCCATTGTCTGTTTACTCCATTTAGGTTTTCTTTTAATAATTGCCTAAGTAAATGCGTGAATAATAACAACTTACACGTTTTCACAAACATTTTATGTGCTTTTTCTTGGTTTTAATTGTTATTCTACAGAAGCAAGAAGTACTTTTCTTTGCTTGGAATCCTTTTTCTCTCTGATGTTCTGCTGCTTTGCATGACCTGACTTTCCCTAAGCATGCTTCTAATTTACCTACGTTTTACTGTGTAATATTTGGTGTTATTAATATTATGATGTTTGCTAGCAACTTTGGGTACAAAGTCGACTAGAAGCTGCTCTGGCTCTCTGTTTCATATCACAGGAGTTATAGTTGTATTTATAATTCCGCTTAACCCTAAATATTATCTTGTTTTCCATTAACACGATGCTTTCATGAACAGTGGAATAAAAACAGAAAAACACCGACTGTCTTCCTTGAATCTTGGGAACTGTTGACCTCTTCTCTTTTACATGTTACCAGTTTTATTTACTGTTTATATATTACTTCTCAGAGGATCATGCATTGCTCATTGATGCAAATGGTCTTAATACGCAGTATAATGACAGGATTCTATGCTGCGCGTGTGTGTGTGAACTCACAAATTTGACCGAGTATTGCCCATGCCCATTTCCTTTAGAAATAAAGGATAACCTGTGACACGTGCATCCGAAAAACTGCCACGTCACTTTTTTCACCGTGCGTGGAGTATGAGTGGCGCGTTCAAGCCTTTGTGCGTGTGTCTCGTTTTGTTCCTAACGGCGGTAAAAGCATTCGCGCGCTCCTGGGATTTTGAAATGGTCGAGTCGGCAAGAAGGCACTATCGATCTCCATATCAAGGGTAATTTTAGGTCGAATACAAATATATGTATCGCACTTTGATTGCAATGGTTCGTGAAAGCACTAATTTGATCTGATAAACACAGGTGCTTATACTCCCCTGGGTCCGTGCGAAGCGGAGGTTTATAAAACTATGAGAGATTAGTAGACATCCTGAATGTTCTGTGAATTTTTCACTAAATGATTTATACTGGCTGTAGAATTTTAGAAATTCGCAGTGAAGGCGTTTATTGGAGTATCGGAGTATAGAGAGTAAAACGAGAGCAGCAACGACAGTGCAATAGTTAGCACTGAAATGGTCACACCTATAACCTGTTAAAAACGCCCCCGTGTCAGTTTACCTCAGTTCGGGTTTTACTCGAACTGTTCATGTGAATGCTAAAAACGTAACGGCTTCAAGTAATACACATCACCTAACACCATTGCTTAAGTAGAATTAAGGAAAGAAAATTGCGTTGAAATTTATTGCAATTTGTTGTAGGTTCTTTATCTAGAAATGCTAAAAAAAGCGAGGAAGCAACAAGTACCATTGTAAAAGTTTTTGGAAAGACCCGACCCAGAATTGATCTCCAGACCTCGTGTCCGACGCTTTAAACGCCGGGCCACTGAGGTGGTCGTTCGGGTATAAATGTAAGTGTATGAATTTATCACTTGACTTTTACTAACTGTTCAATGAGACAGGCTATTGGTGCTTAATGAATACATCATTTAATAAGCATGTTAGGTGTTTCTTTTTTTTTTCTTCTCTCTCTCTCTGAATAGGTCGCATTTTCATTTTGCTCTTAGCGGATGACACGCCTCACTGCTTTCGGACAACCGCTGACTGTTGATAGCAGCTCATACAGTTCGGCTTCGTACAAATCATTCAAAGTATCTTTCTATTCATCTAGAGAATCTCTAAACATCTTTCTATTAGTGTCGTCCGTGTGGAACAAGCGCACTTTATCAGTGTATTATAACATGGATGTCCCCCCCCCCCCCGCCAACATTTGCTGGCTTTTGCTCGAGAGCAGTTACATTTCTCGCTCCACACTCGTGGAAAACCGTATAGCGCCTGATTGTATACATTCCGCTACCTTAGAAAGGTAAGTTTTTACTTCCCCATTGTTTGGACTGTCCTCAAACATTTTTATGACTATTGTTTGATGCCATACTCGAAACTTTTTTACATATACATGTACGATGGCTGAAAGTCTTTTTGCGGTTGCACGAGGACACCAGCGTGGCTTAGATAACACGGCTTCTAAAATACGGGTTACGAGTAAGTTGTAAAGCAGACAACTATGAGGGCTAGTTCAGTTCTACCCCTTTTAATTTGTATGATGGACCGGGGGATGTCTTGTTGTGAGTAAGTGTAAATGCCTCTCTCCCTTGTACGGACGATAGACACTGCCAACACGTCACTGACAAAATGTTATGGGCTGAGAGGGAGATATTGTTTGAAGTATTCGGCGGAGCTGATTTTTTATCTATCTATTTATTTAATTGGTGTTTAAGCCGTACTCAAGAATATTGCACTATACGACTGCGGCCAGCATTATGGTGGGAGGAAACCGAGCAGAGCCCGGGGGAAACCCACGACCATTCGCACAGCTGGAGAGCAAGCCAGCACTGAACTCACAGCGACCGCATTGGAGAGAGGCATTTCGCATTGTGCTGCGAAAGCGCGCTAACCGACTGATTATATAATTATATTATATATAATATAACTGATTATCCTAATACGAACTTTATGTAGGTAGGCCTTAACGACCTGCAAATATGTATACTGGAAATGGGCTAAAGGTTATCCGACTGGTTCACGGGGAGCTCCCAGTACTGTTTGTTCGTATGTTTGCTTGATTGGGATTTAACTCCGCTTTCAACATGACTTCGGGCATATCACGACGGCCTCTCCTAGTAGCAGGCCGGACAAGCCGACATGTTTATACGCGGCTGCCTCACTGGAGCAGGAGCCACACACGACCATTCATCCGTTGTGCCGCAAGCTCGCTTCAAGCCGCTACAAAGGTAGTACTTTCCTGGTGTGACCTACAGATATGAACAATGAGTTCGCCAAAGAACATTAGATTGCGCAAACGACAGCACGAGCGCCGCCTATGGCTTATTGTTATACCAATGCCTTCCAAGTGATAATAGCGATGGAATGCACAAATTCCCTGTCCAAAGCTTGGTTTAAATCCGCACCTTGTATTTACAAGCGATTGATGTTCATGAGATTCGATGACATGGTAATGGCCAATATCATTAAAATCAGATGTGAACCAAAACTGAGGACTTGATTTTAATGAGATTGTACAGCGGCAAACTTCCATTAGTTGTGAAGATAACAAGCTGCATGTAATCTTAATAGCCTGGGTACTTCTTTTGAGATTTCTCCTGGTTCGGTTGCCTGACACTGATGTTCACTTCATTTCACGGTTTTCATGTACTTAGAATATCTTAGAATTATATGCACTGTTTTTCAAATAGTGTCATTGGTGCATACCACAGTGTATCTGACGTTATTGTGGACTTCACATGCATACTATTTTCCACACGTGTTTCTTACGTTGTAATGTGGCACCATAACTTGATTACAAGTAAACAACATAAATGATTGGCTTCCGTTTTATAAACATTCTATAGTGTACTTTATATCGTTTGAAAGTAAAGTGGCTATTTTTTGACTAAGACTTCGGCATGTAGGTCGAAAGCTCGTGAATATGTAAACAAAAGACGTGGTGATGTCTTGAGTTTTCATTATTATTATTATTAAGAAACATTTTGTTTCATGACGTCCCTCTATGAGCTCAGAGGTATGACGTCACAATACATGTGTAGTAAACTTTTAGATTCCTCCGTCACGCAACAATAAGACACGACGTCAGTGAAACATCTAGGTCAAATGCAGTGACCCAAGCTTGCCGTTGATTGGTCTAAAATTCATGACCTCTGCGGAGGGAGCAAAAGATATCGGCAGCATAAAATATGCCGTTTACATGGCCAAACTTTAGTATATCCCACATACCCCATTATGTATCACGACATACATATATATATCATAGCAAATACTTTGTTTCGTATGTGGATGTATCCTGGTGGACGGAGATCGACTGAGTGAGGATTAGAGACACTGGGGAATCTAGTCCAGCCCAAGGGGCAATATGGCGGATGTCAGTTGGAGAGGAAGACATTAGCCTGGACCAGCAATATAAGTAGTATGTGGAAACTCTTGTGAACACCGGTGGGCCATTACTTTCTTTCTGTAATGTTAAACATGGATACTGTTTGGCCACGGATACATACATGACATAGAAGAGCTGTTAGATACTAGATACGGTAATGTATCTAGTATCATACAAATGGGTTACAAGTTAGGCCATCTGTTTAGTTAAGAAATAAGCCTGAACATGGAAATATTTTGTTCAGGCTTTCACTTTGGAGAAGTATAGCTTTATAGTTAGGTCACGGATATCGAGGACTCGGATCAGTCAAAGAAACTGTCCTCTCCTGGTAATTTCATTACTTAATCAGACCTTTATTTCTTAAACTGCAAATGTTTATCATACTGGTATCCTCTTCAAAACTGTCTTCGCAAAGGCAGGCGTTGTGCCGAGTATTTAAGTATTTATGAACAGGAATTCGTAAATGACCAATAAGCAAAGTTCAGTCAAGGATTCTACAAAGACTTCTGTTACACCGTGTGGGTGATATGACTCAGTCACAGATTCTACAAAGACTTCTGTTACACCGTGTGGGTGATAAGACCAAAGTAAAGCCACTGCTACTGGAATGCTCACCAGGACGTTTCAATGTCCGAAAGCAACTTACCGACGGTTTGAGATTTCCGTCGGTAACTGTCTCGTGTCCTATTCGAAATAATTACCGTATAAGAGACGCACACAGGCTCACTTAAGCACTTAAATAGGCACAGAATAATGCGTATACCTCTTATAATGCATGTTACTACAATTTTTTATTGCAATACCCGGAGGGCTAGTTTATTTACATCACAAGGTAAATTCTATTACTTTACACGCCCAGTCGGTTAGCCCGCTAGGGTAGCCCAATGGTCCAGAAGTGTCCCACCAATGCGGTCGCTATGAGTTCAAATCCAGATCATGGTGGTTTTCTCTCCGGCCCTACGTGGGAAGGTCTGCGAGCAACCTGGGGATGGTCGTAGGTTTTCCCCCGGGCTCTGCCCCCCCCCCCTTTCCTCCCAATATAATGCTGGCCGCCGTAGTATAAGTGAAATATTCTTGAGTACGGCGTAAAACACCAATCAAATAAATAAAATACGTTTCACAGTTAGTGTTACAGTTCTCCTGTATTATTACATAACACGGTGTAACAGACTTACCTTTACTCGATTCATACTAAACCCCCTTTGTAACATTTCAATAAACGTGGGTTTTCCAGAGCTCATAGCATCATTAGCAGATACTGAGATGACATCAGATATGACTCCACCGGAAATGCGAGTGCTTATTTCACTAAAGGTCTGTCCACTCATTACCGGGAATACCGACGTGATCTGGCACACAATCAAACGTAACATGAAATTACCGGGAAATTAAAGGTTGTCCATGAATGGAATCACAAATACCAACAGCCAGGACGTGCGCTGGGAAAAGTTTCTGTGGTTCAGAGTTAATCGTTGCCTGAATGGAAGTGGGATAGAACAACAGCCCTGGCTGGTTTGAAGTCTGAAATCCAGTTATTGGTCCGCGCATAGCTGAGGTATTCTGCATTTAGTTGTAACGTGCTATCTTACTGTGTACAGGTGTGCTGGTGAGTAGTGAGACTTTTTTATTTCAATAGGTAATGTAGTGAAAACATATAGGGAACTAAGGGTCAGAGGCACAGGCACTGTGCAATCGTATTCTGGCGAGAACGCCTATATAGACGAGACTATTCTATTATTCTTTTATGAATTGCCCAAAAAATGAGCTAACATTTCTGAAACTCGCTAGTAAGAGATTTTAAAAAATAATAGAATTCTTTCTGTCTAAATACTCTTAGAATTGGAACAAAAATGAACAATACGTCGGAGATGTAAATCGCATGTGATTCACACGAAGCAGTTCTAAGATGGCGGCTTTCTCCACGACAAACAGAAGTATGTATCTCAGTTGGCGTTCATTGCAACTGTTCATATATCCAAGGTGGCAGTCTTACTCAACACGATGAACATATCAGCCCTAGCCCTGGGTTAGGGAGACATGAAGTCTGGGTCAAGATGTTCTTCTCTGAAAGGTGCAAGTCGTCAGAAAAAAGTGGCTGGGGTATATCTTATAGAGTTAATGCAATAGCCTGGGTTGGACGAAGGAAGTAGTATTAGATCTGTTATAGAACGGGACACTGTTTTGGATTAAAACCAGTACAGTGGATGGCATGAGTGATCTCTCTGGAATTCGAGTTAAACTATGTACTCAGCATAATTGTTGTATTTATGAGATAAAGTAGGGCAGCGATGACAGTGTGCCACACGTAACGGTGACTTGTCGATTTATCACAGCCAGGGTTTTATCCTGACCCCGCTAACAACATGCCCTAAGCAGAATTTACGTAACATTTATAACCATGCAGTGATCTTAATTGTGATGCGGAGTTCGCAAAACTGATGCCGCCTTTAACAAAATGGCCAAAGGCTGTGTTTCCCTTTGTTCATTCCTGAAGTACGTCAAACTTTTCTGTGCACGTGTGCTCAGGAGACACCTACATACCACATTGCGTCACAGAAGAAAGCGGTGTTTTTTACGGCAATTTAGACTCTTTATGATTAACCCGTGAAAACTTCTAATTAAGCAGACGTCACTGGTCTAGGATAACTCAACATACGATCAAAAGACAACAAATTAAACTAAGGAACAAGGCCTCGGGCATCCGAGACAGATGTCTGATTGCGTAGGCATACAAAACAGAAGAAGAAGCCATAACGGGACGGTTGAAAAACAGTGGATGCAGATTTGTTACGGTAACTTTTGTAGGCGGAAGGGTGGGGGGTGGTCAGTGTCGAAGCGCCTGTGGATGTTTTCGGACCAGTTTCAACAAAATGTCAAAACTCGGCAGGAGGACTCTTGACTGAAATGAACATTGCTGGCAGTCCGACGCTTTCACACATAGACAGATCATCCAGTGAAATATCTGACCGCAATCCTTTAGTTAAATATCCCGATCAAGTCGTGTGCAGTGCACACGCGAGGGATACTCTGGTTGCCAGGGCATAACGACAATAATCCTTGCTCAGCCTTAACCCTCTATAGCACCATAGAGTGCAGGCAGTTAAGTGCAGACGGCAACACTCAAGTTAACGCATCAGATAATTCAACTTATGGTCCGATATTACACGTATATGCAAAAGGAAACTGACGGGCTATACAAAAGGGTCCAAATCGCACTGAAACGCGTCCTCTCCTGCTGTGATGCAGCAGTGCTGGTGTAGTACATAGGTGCCGTAAGGGGGGGGGGGGGTATGTTTGTGGCCGAGGGGAATTAGCTCACTACTGCAGCGTAATGACCTAGGTCCCTCTCACCAATGCGATCGCTATATGTTCAAGCCCAGCTCATGCTGGCTTGCTCTCCGGTTGCACGTGGGAAGGTATACTAGCAACCTGTGGATGGTCATGGATTTCCTTCAGGCTTTGCCCGGTTTCCTTACACCATAATGCTGGCCGCCGTCGTATAAGAGAAATATTCTTGAGTACGGCGTAAAACACCAATCAAATAAATAAATAAATAAAAAAATAAATAAATACAGCAAATGACGTGCTCATGCGAATAACAGCAATGTAGATAGTTTTTTTTAGTTCCCCATTATTACTATTTTTTTAAGTAATACCTGAGAGTAATACATTTGTAAAAGCCGATCATCGCCATTAGTTTTCATGTTCAATTCGACACGAAAAACAATTTTAGAAAACTGTCAATGTCCGAATAAACAGCACGAAACGTCCATAGTCTTGTCCAAAATGGACGAATATGTCTGAAATTCCAACTTGATATGGTGACGCTGTATACGTGTGCCACGTTTCAATTCATTATGCAGAACCTTTTGGAAGAAAAGAGCGTGGAAATTTTACTTGTGACAGACTGACGGACTGACAGATAGATGGACTGAGAAACAGACAGAACGACAGACAAGGTGTAAAGCTATATTCCCCTCCCATATCGGTAGAGGACGTCTAATGTGACGTGTGATAGTCAAAAGTGAGTGAACACCCTTAAGGCTACTTTACTGTTAACATGGAGACAGGCTAAAGGAGGTATGTGTGCCGGAAGCTAAAAGTGTAACTATCAAGACATGCACTGACGGGCAGATGGCTACAGAAAAAAGATGAAACAGAACTGAAATGGGTCATTTGAGGGGCGAGGTGGTTTGGAGGCGGAGTGGGGGAAGAGGGGGGGGGCTGAAATTACATTTCCCGCTGGCTAACACAAGTACACGTGTCTTTCTTTTTGCTTCAGACCGATGCAGCAGGGATTGCAGGAGAAGGTGTGACTGACTTGTAACAAAAGCGAAACATGGAGAAGTTGGTTTTTCGCGACAGGGTGGTCTTTCACACCGCCGATTATGTTATCTTCGGACTGACAGTGGCCATTTCCTCCGTTGTCGGGGTTTATTTCGCCGTCGCCGGCGGACGTCAAAAGACCACGTCGGAATATTTGGTCGGGAACAGGAAGTTACACGTCGTTCCCGTGGCGTTGTCATTGATAGTTTCTTTCGAGTCGTCCATCTTCATGTTGGGCTTCCCGGCGGAGGTTTACGGTCACGGGACGCAGTTCTGGATGGTCCACTTGGGACTGGTTCTTACCTTTCTGTGTATAGCTCAAATCATCGTCCCTCTTATGCACCCGTTGGGAATTACCAGCGTTTATCAGGTAAGGCGTCACTGGCTGAAAACATTTTTTTATCAATGAAATAACCATTGTGTCATTAAGCTGAATATTTTATCTGCGATATTATATCTGCAGAAATATTGTCATTTTTAGATTGTCATCATTATTTTAGTACAACTGCGGATTCTCTTGTGAGTCATGTGATTTGAATGTGACAGTGGAAAAAAAATTTAAAAAATGCAAAAAAACATTTAACAGAAATTTTTTCGGGCGAGGTGTGATACAAAGTACTCGATAAATTCAGCAACATAAATCCGGTCTAATATCGGGATTATATATAACTGTTGCATGCATACGCATATCTAAGAAACACCCTGATTCGGAATATAACTATGCATGAAGAATAATTTAATGTAATACTTTATTTATTTTACAAAGATTACCCTCGGCCCAATGCCACGCACGTGGGGCTGTCCTCCATAAAAAAGTAAACAATCAAACCAGTCAGGAATTCAAACAGATAACGATACATACAATGCACAAATATTTAACAAAAAATACATTGAAAGATTGTTTAAATATACTGTAAAAAGCGAATATATGTTTTGGCTTCAGCTCTTCCCGGCTTCCTCACACCACAATGCTGACCGCCGCCGTATAAGTAAATGAAGTAAAACCCCAATCAAATAAATAAATTAATAAATGGTTTCTCTTCCTTTTTATAACGTTTACACATAATGTGTTTGGCAATTATAATGTTACGCCTACTCTTAAATACGAACTGTTATCAGTATATCTGTAATATAGTGTCTGAATCAAAACATTTGAGCGGTAGATGAGAAGGGACACCGTTTATGGTGTTTGACGTATAACATGATCCAGACATGACCCTCTCTCTAATGCGACCTATGTGAGTTAAAAGCCCAGCTTACGCCGGTACACCACAGTGTACAGAAAGGCTACCAGACTCAAATCCATTGTTTTCTTTCTGTCGTATCAGTAACTTTTCAACCACATTTGCAATTGTTTTGCGCCTTATAGTGCACATCCATTCATATGACAAGGCCTCAAGAATATATCTTTGAGGCAGTATTTATAAAAACAAGAGCGTTGCTTTAGTTGGGTTTCTGTGATTCTCAAACAATGATGTTTTTGTAGGGCCGAATTGTCACTGTAACAAGTTCATATACAATGAACTTCAGGTCACTTTGTGCGTTTATTGGATAATTTCACCATGCAATGTAGATGTCACCGTGAATGTCAGTGTAGAGGTCACTGAACGTTGTTTTACAGGGTTGTTGAGACTTGTTTCACACGTTTCTCAGCTGATGTAGGTATGGAAGGAAACGAGAAAACTGACCAACCTGTTGAGCAAAAACGCTTTACGATGTTTAACTTATTACATCTTTGTGGCATCTGTCCAGGTCTCTCGTTCAAAGAAAAGCTATATGAGCTGACAAAAAGAATGTTATCATTTGATGATCAAAATAAAACATACTTAACTATTCCTAGAACTATCTATGATACACGCACAAAATGCTTTACGATGTTACTGAATCGTTGTGGCATCTGTCCAGGTCTCTCGTTCAAAGAAAAGCTATATGAGCTGACAAAAAGAATGTTATCATTTGATGATTAAAATAAAATATACTTAACTATTCTTCGAACTACCTATGATACACGCACAAAATGCTTTACGATGTTACTGAATCGTTGTGGCATCTGTCCAGGTTTCTCGTTCAAAGAAAAGCTATATGAGCTGACAAAAAGAATGTTATCATTTGATGATCAAAATAAAACATACTTAACTATTCCTAGAACTATCTATGATACACGCACAAAATGCTTTACGATGTTACAGAATCGTTGTGGCATCTGTCCAGGTCTCTCGTCCAAAGAAAAGCTATATGAGCTGACAAAAAGAATGTTATCATTGGAACATTAAAATAAAACATACTTAACTATTCCTAGAACTATCTATGATACACGCACAAAATGCTTTACGATGTTACTGAATCGTTGTGGCATCTGTCCAGGTCTCTCGTCCAAAGAAAAGCTATATGAGCTGACAAAAAGAATGTTATCATTGGAAGATTAAAATAAAACATACTTTATTCCTAGAACTATCTATGATACACGCACAAAATGCTTTACGATGTTACTGAATCGTTGTGGCATCTGTCCAGGTCTCTCGTTCAAAGAAAAGCTATATGAGCTGACAAAAAGAATGTTATCATTGGAAGATCAAAATAAAACATACTTAACTATTCTTCGAACTATGATACACGCACAAAATGCTTTACGATGTTACTGAATCGTTGTGGCATCTGTCCAGGATTCTCGTCCAAAGAAAAGCTATATGAGCTGACAAAAAGAATGTTATCATTTGATGATCAAAATAAAACATACTTAACTATTCCTAGAACTATCTATGATACACACACAAAATGCTTTACGATGTTACTGAATCGTTGAGGCATCTGTCCAGGTTTCTCGTCCAAAGAAAAAAATATATGATCTTGCAAAAAAAAAATGTTATAATTGGAAGATTGAAATCAAACATATTTCACTATTCATAGAACTGTATCTATAATACACGCATGTGATGTTGTTTCTCTTTTTTCAGTACTTAGAGCTGCGCTACAGATCTCGAGCGGTACGACTTCTGGCTTCTATCCTTGGCATTCTCTATCAGGTAGGCTTTGAAGTTGATAGCAAAAGTAAGGTGGTAAAAGTGGTAGTCATGGGTCATTAGGTAAAGTGCCTACAAGTACTAAAATACCTTACATTAAGTCATATTTTTACAGCCATCTCACTGCCCCATGTTGGTGGACGAAGCGCTTACAGATGTATAAGTAGCCTGAACAAGGTCACTTTTTTACATCAGCTTTAAACAGGTTACTCTTTGCCCTGTGTCAATTGCTTAAGTTCTTACAGCTACAAGCACCCATACAGGTAAGGTCTGCGTTGTTTTGTTCATCTTTTTTTCCAGACAACTGGATGCCTTATGTTAAGGAAAGGATGAACTGACTTTCAACATTTCTGCATTGGAGGCTGTATTATATCAGCATTTACTAAAATCTTTGCCCGGAAAACCAAAAAATCACTCTCAGAATGAGCTAAAACGCAGGCCCTTGTATCAAGTTAATAGATCGCCTGTGCTTATACCATAGCTATAGCCCAACTATATATCTCTTATACAAAGTAAAGGCTGGAAACCCCGGTCTGCCCAGCCCCACCTCGACCAAGCCGAATGGACTCGAAAACGCCCAGGGAAAATCCGGGTACTTTACCCGCTTGAGGCAGCGGAAAGCAGACAGCGAGGTGAAAGATAACATGGGAAGGGATAGGAAAATGAACAACACTGGACAATATTCTGAGAACTACTGATAATAATCAGAAATTACAGTATGTTTTACTGCAGAACAATCTTCAAAGCATATGTAGCCTAAACTATGAACGTTAACGAAGCCTAGTTTCGGACGTCTGAGGCCGTGAAGCAGAGTTCTGTATTAACTTTCATATTATTTTGACAGTTTTCCACGGCCGTGTCTGAGCAAAGCGTGTTGGCACGAGTAACACCGCTAATGCCAGGACGTCCGCGATCTCGAATAATCCTCATGAATGACAAATTGCGGCCTAGCAGAGGGATTAAACCACTTGACTTTTAAATCGCATTCTGAAATAGAAATGTACCTACTGCCTCGATTGATATTACGTCTGTGATATACTTGGACGCCATGCTTTTTGCAACGACAACGACGTCGAAAGCGAGACTCGTGCATGACGTCACCTCTTCTGAAAGGACTACATTCGCCTTATGTAAACTACTGTACGTGATGAGCAACGAACCGAACCTTGAATTATGGGGATTTATGATACAGTTAAATATAGCAATCTAAATATATTTATATTTAGGCTGGGGAGGGGGGATACACACTTACCACTTGATCTTGCGTAACAGAATTCAGAATTCTGTACCAATGTTATTCGTAACAGAATAACATTGGTACAGATTTAGACTAAATTAGATATCCGATACTCCTCTATCAACAATTATCCCTGAATTTGTGGGGAAATCACAGCGCTAATGGCGCCCATGTCTCAGTACCGTATGATCAGGTAGAAATGTTGTCGAATGTTGTAAATCCGAGCAATTAGTTTCCCATAATGCACCTTGGTTGAGAACTGTATACATGACAGGTGGAGCAAGTACGTCAATCAACGCCATATATGGAATGTCACCTTTTATGCAGAGGTTACTATCTTCAAATACAGCAGATTGATGTTCCGACTTACGAGACAGGTGGTCTACTCCACTAGGCAGCAATTTGTCATTTATGGGGAAGATAAGGTGGAGTGGGCGTATGAATGACAGAAAGTGTGTGATAGCATCCATCAGAGGTGATCTGTGTCAGAACTGGCTGCAGAAAGCTTTATATCCAGTCCATTCCGCTTGGACGAGATAGAGGTAAGTAGGCTGGCGTTCCCAACCTTTACTTTTTATAAGGTATAGGGTAGGGTATAGCTATGGTATAAGCATAGGCGATCTAACTTGATACAAGGACCTGTGGCCGAACTTACTTAAATCCCACGTGAAGCTGTCGTTTGGGAAATTGCTTTACATGGGGATAGTTGCAGTGCTTAGTGTCATTTCGCCAGTCCATTTCTTTGCAAGCGCCCTACCTCCTGAATGCATGCGGCCATGTTTACCAGACTTTTACCACGTGTGTGAACAGGTGTTGACAAAACGTATGTTTATTTTCCGTGACGTTTGTCAGTTTTGTGAGATATTGGGTTCAAAAGATAAATTCTGTAACGAACTTGTAAACATAAACTCATAAACTGTTTAAGCAAATTTCATCTAAATTATTCCACATGTGCACATAGTCCTGTAGAAGACCTAACCCTACATGTAATTCCTATATAGTTTTCCATTGATCTTGACTTTCTTTTTCAAGGTGTTCAGGTCATGCGCCTAAATCTAGACTCTAGTACTATTTGCTGGATCCTTGCGTTTTTACGGCATTTATATGCGTTTTAAAGCATTTATATTTGTTTTCACAGCATTTGCATGCGTTTTGGAAGCATTTCTGTATGTTTTAAAAGAAGTTGTATGCGTTTCCTCTAGATGCGGTTTATATTTAGCCTCATATCGGGGGCTTGGTGTTTATTTCCGCAGTAAAATTAACACGAGACGATGCGCTCGAGAACGCGATCTTATTAGAGCCAAGTGAAAATTCGCTTCTTTAATCAGACTATTGAGCCTGGCAGACTTTACAAATTAAATCAGCTGTTGTACTTTTGTGGGAGGTGTGCCAGGAAGCAATTTCGGCTGGTGCATCAGTAGGCCTACACTGCAAAAAACAAATGGTGTAGTTTTACAGTAAAAAGTGCAGGCAATATTATAACCAGTAATATTTGCTGTAGAGACAAAGTTAACGGTATATTTACCGCATATTCAACTGTTTAATAATACCTCTTTTACATGAACAATTACGCTGGTTATTGAACTTACCAGCAATACATTTGTAAATTTATTATGCGTATTCATTTATTTATTTATTTATTTGATTGGTATTTTACGTCGTATTCAATAATATTTCACTTACGATAGCGGCCAGCATTGTAGTGTATTATAACAGGACAGAACTCTGGGAGAAACCCATAACCACCCGCAGGTTGCATGCAGATCTTTCCAGCTTGAGCTGGACGTGAACTCACACTGATCGCGTAGGTGAAAGGCACCTGGGCGCTGGCTCGCTAAGCCCCTCGGCCATGGGAGGCCCCCATTATGTCTGTTTGTAAAGATTGCCGTCTTACGAGCTATTTAGGCTCATATAAATGCACGAAATACCATTGCTTATGTGTTACTGCTGAAGATTGCAACCCTCTAATACAGCCGCGTGTGTTCGTTTGTCGGGAAACGAAGAAGTCACGGCCATGCGCACACGAAACATTATGTCGCTTATGGACATGGTTTGGATCAAGAATCACATCTTGCAATCCTGTGGAGAAATTAATTGAGCCACCGTTCATGTACTTGTATTCGGAAATCCCGCATCTCAACGCGAACTTTTTTCAAAATGATCGGGATACGCACCTATCTGGTACCTTGCCACTTAAAGCCAACAATTTTTTTTTACGCCTTGTTCCAAAAAGCAGAAGTAAGATGTTAGCATCATGAGGAGAAATGTTAAAGAAATGTTTCTATATACAGTTACGCGGGGGTTCCTTTTTGTATAGAAACTATAATATGTATTTTTCTATTTTGGCACCTATATTCAGCTCTTTGTAAAATCATTCTTAGTCCATACAAAAGCTTTCTTTCTGCCCCTCTGCAATTCTAATAATTATGACATCAACCCGAGCCAATAAAGTCTTTTCTAAAGTTTTACTGTTTGAATTTTAGCTAACAGGGGTAATCTTGTACTTTCCTCGCCTCGCATAAGGTGCATAGACCAAGTACTGGCAGGCCCGGTTTCAGTTTAATGTGAAAGACAGCTCATGAATGAGGAACTGTGTATTAAAAAGATTACAAAATTCTCTTTTGAATACAAAAAACTGTTTGAAATTATATAAATTCAGTGCTGAATTATCTTCGTTTGAAGTGTTAAGTATTTTGCTGCGGACCGGGGATCGGAAAGCTCCCATGCTTTGGAGCTTATGAGAGACAGACCAACCAGAGAACTGTGAGATATCAGCTGTTTATAAACCCTGACGTAAATCTTGAATGTCCATATAACATGTAATGACATAGGACCAGGACACTCTTTTATCCTTATACATTTTAATTATAACTCGTACAGGTGTGAACAACACTGCAAATTATTTCCAGGCCATTGTGTTATGGGGAGAGTACGTTTCGAGATCATTTCATGTCATGAATTTACATATATATTTAAGTTTCAACCACAACCCTAACAGCTCATTACAGTCTCAGGTTACAAGAGTGTTCCGCGCTTGGAATAATTACGTCACAGCCAAGACAGAATGGCTGCGTTTCATGGTAGCCCACGGAGCATGGTCAAATGCCAATTTTCATTGTCGTAGTGGCTGTTAGAAAAAATACTTTACCGAAATAAACATAATATTGTTCGACCTTTTTGGCCAACTTAACATAGAACATGAGCTGTCTGCCACTTTAAAGCAAATTGGTGGAGCTTCGTGTCTGAGGTATGTGTTACGAAGCAGTCGCAAACTGTGCCTGACGTAACTTCAGAGACAACATACATTGGAGGGATTCGTCACCTTGGCAGCTGGGTCTGACAGTTTTGCGACAGTCCTGTAAAACGGGCCCCCTGGTGTCTTAGGCATGGCATTTCAGTGATGCTGCACTATGAAAATGTCAGCATTCGGTTCGGTCTGCTACAATGAGACACCCTCGGGGAAATGTCGAATACAATGTTGCCCAATGAAACTCACAATATCATGAAACAGAAAATTTATTCTAACTGCATTTTCTTTGCGTCAATATATGGCTGTCCAACATATCGATGAGCACAGTTTTTGTTTTACATGTCAAATGGCGACGGGCAATTGTAATAATGGGTCTGGTGATTTTGCAGATAGATGAATACAGGCGAAAAGTTTAGTCAGAGTTTAAGTGTCCTCGTGTGCAGTAATCGAATGTCCCCCTAACGGCATTGTGACAAGCATTCCTATTGGGCAGACTTTATTGGTCTTGGGTGTAGCGCTTCTAGCACTTGACCAATATAATCAATATTAACTGAATCAGTCAATCACTCACATTGCAGGCGTTTTACATGGGAATAGTGTTATATGGTCCCGCCACAGCGCTGGAAGCAGGTACGTTTTAACACCTTTGAATGAACCGAACCAGTCTGCATTTAATACGAAAGCTTTGCCTACAATACATAGTTTTCACGAATTTCAACCATTTAAAAAATAAATTTATGAATAAATTCATAATTTTCTAAGCTTTACTAACCTGATTATATCTTTTCTCCATTTCTTCAAGGTGTAATGGGAAATTGGTAAAACTTCTTCCCGCCTTTAACAAAGGTGCAAAAGCCTCTTCTTCTTTCTTACCTGGATTACGTCACGCTTTCCGGTGTATATGTGCTCATGATACACAGGTACAATGTAGTACCAAGCACTTCAGCGTCACAGCAGGAAATGACGCGTTAGATTGCCATTTGGACGCTTTTGTGTAGTACGTCAGAGTCTCCCATTGCATGGAATAGAACTAAATATTAGACTGGTTGCCACAGGTGGATTTTGAATTTTTGTGATATGATTGGGTAATAATAAATGTACAATATAGCATCTATAATTTTGAGGCCTCTAAGATGGTGCAACATTTGAAAACCAGATTTTTGTTGTGTTTTGTTGTATTAATTAACTCTGTATTCTGTGTAATAACTGTTGTAATGTCTCCGCTCTACTTTACCATATAGTGACAGGGTTTCACGTCACTTATTCCATCCTCCTTGTTGCTGCCGCCGCCATATTCTACACGTCCCTGGTAGGTTTATTTGTTTATTTATTTTATTGGTGTTTTACGCAGTACTCAAGAACATTTCAAATATTCGACGACCGCCAGTATTATGGTGGGCTCCTGTTAAGTGACTAGTTCATGTTAACTATAACATAAAGTAGCAAGAAGGTATTAGGTATTTATCTACAAAGTAACCCTGTTTCATGATTGTTTGAGGTTTACACTTTCCGAAAGAAACTACGGATCCTAATGTTAATTCAATTATCACCATGATTACAGCTATAGTTTCTTTGGCCTTCCTAACAGCTGTTGCCATAATGGAATTGCGATGTAACTATGGCCATTATGACTATCTGTACAACCATGGCGATGATGGCTTACCTCAGAAGGGTGGCAGTTGTGGCCTTTCCTTACGACATATGGACGTAATGGCCCAGAAGCCTTCCACCAATGCGGTCGCTATGAGTTCAAGTCCAGCTTATGCTGACTTCTTCTCCGGCCATACGTGGGAAGGTCTGCCAGCAACCTGCGGATGGTCGGGGGTTTCCCCCGGGCTCCGCCCAGTTGCCTCCACCATAATGCTGGACGAAGTCGTATAAGTGAAATATTCTTGAGTACGACGTAAAACACCAATCAAATGAATAAAATAAATACAACATATGGACATTATGGCCATTGTATACCACAATATTTATTATGGCCATCCTATTCAATTGTAGCCAATCCGGCCATCCTATACAGATAGAGTCATTATGCATTTTCTTGACAATTAATCTTAGCCATTGTGGCCATCCTATGCGAAATACAGTCATTTTGAGACGGGTGTTTTCATTATTGCCATCTTATGCAGTGACTGTTCTTGCCTTCCGATAAAGCGATGGCCGTAATTGCCTTCCTATACAACTCTCAGTGTCTCTGCCTGCATGGCCTTCCTTAAAGATGCCACTATATGACTTTCCCTTACAAAAGCCGTAATGAAAAGCGTCTTGTATGCATCAGATGTTTGTTTTTATTCTACACGTTTACGCTGAACTGACCATGGTCACATGTATTTGCATGCCCTGTAATTCTACTTTAGGGTGGCATAAAGGCTGTGGTTTGGACTGACGCTCTGCAGTGTATCATCATGCTAGGTGGACTGACGGCTCTTATCGTTGTGGTCAGTATATACCTACAACAAACTTTTACCGTTTTGTCTCACCACTGGACTGAATGTATCAATGTATCGATAAAGAATCCCAAATCCCTATATTGTCATGTAGACGTAGTGTAAAATCAGCCGTTTTCTTCTGAATACGAGACAATTCTAACATACTTTAAAGCCATTTTCGACGAGAAAGTGGCCATGGATTGTAATAATAAAGGGGACGGTACTTTGCACACAAATAAGTGTCTCGCCTCTAATAATAAGTAGCTTAGGGTACGGGTGACACGACATCGTGTCTCCGGTTTCTCTAAAATGGTGTACTACAGATTTGACTGAGGTCCGCGTTTGTTGATCATTGTTCTCAAATGGATTATATTAGTTTACTGGTTTGCACGCTGTAAACAGTCTATACATGTATACGCTTCTCCAACGACATTCTGTTTGTCCATGCAGGGGTGCATTTACGTCGGAGGATTCGACCAGATGTGGCGACTCAATGTGGACGGAGGCAGGGTGAAGTTCTTCGAGTACAACATTATTATTTTTCCCCACAAAACGCTGCACATAGGCTTTATTTATTTGTTTTCGCTTGGAATTTTTTGCCTTGAAATTTTAACAAGGTTCCAAATATGGCATAGGATTGGAGTTTTTATGAAGTTAACCATATTACCACCCCAAAAAATTATTGTCTTTCCCAAATCATATTATTCTTGTTTTCCTGATTTTTTCGTCTTTGAACAGTACAGTAGTTTCCTAAAACACAGCCATGCTGCATGCAGAAGAGTAACTTTGCTTGATTCTTTTTCTTGTCCGTTCACTACCATGTAAATGTCTGCGAACGCGTGCGAGAACAGTGTTACTATTATTAATGTTAAAGACTGGCAAGTTCAATTTACCTCAATGTGGCGTTCTTTTAAGTTTACTTCTTTCTACGTTCTTAAAGGTTATTGAAGCCTATTTTGTCCGCGGAAATTTGAGTTTGGATGATGCTTTATCGTTCGAAGATCTGGACAATCATTTTGGTAGTTAGCTTACTATTTCCTTCATTTATTCCCACGTTCCTGAGGTTAAAACAAGTGTATCTTGTCTTTTCTCTACTTTCAGCTTCAACCCAAGCCCCTACATTCGAACATCATTCTGGACGCTGGTCATTGGAAACTCGATTCGGACCTTGGACATGGGATTTAACCAAGCAACCGTCCAGCGAGTCGTGTCTGTGAAATCACAAAAAGATGCCAAAATGTATGACGTTTGTTTGTTTAAACTAAACCCTTGATCCCCAGGACCACGAAGCTCTCTAGTTTTAAGTCACATTTGGTCTAAAGTCAGATTTAGTCTTAGCTAGTCTATTCCTGGACTTCGTTACAAACGCCTCGTTTTGATTTTTTCATAAAGGTCTAAATTGTTAGTGATTATAATAAAACTATATCCCATACTTCATTTTTTTCATTTTGCCTTTTTTCATTTTATTTTAAATTTTGGATTTATTTTTGTTTTGTTTGAATAAGTAAAATGTGATCTAAAATTTAAATTCTAAATCCCAATTAAACCTATTAAAGTTTCAGTGACATCGCAAACGTGTTTTCATTTTATATACAGTATTTGAAAGTGCCTCTTTTGGGGGCATGAGTAGGTAAAACTTACTAAATGAGATAAGAATTACATTCAATAGTAAAAATTAAAGCACAAAAACTCAAATATGTGGTATCAAACAGTATCGATATAATTGTCCATAACTTCTACCGTAGAATTCAATCATTTAACTGTATTTTGGGGCTTCCCATTACATGTATAAGACAATGTACAGTTAATTTAAGGTAATTCTTTATTTGGATGGTAACATAAGACTTGCCAGTCTTCATTGGCATTCTATGTTATATCCTCTTTGAATCAGAGAGTCAAAAGTTCATTTTAATAACTCTGCCCTAACGTTAACTATTTATAAAATCCATCTGTTTTCAGTGTCGTGCTATGCCTGTATCCTGGCTTCCTGCTATTCGGAACTCTGGCCTGTCTAGAGGGGATGATCTCCTACGCGTATTTCGCCTATACGGAATGTGATCCTTACGGAGCTGGTATACTCAGCAATACAAACCAGGTGACCAAGTCAGTCTCTAAACCAGTGTTCATTTTTTTATATTTATTTATATTTTTTTATTTGATTGTGGTTTAATGTTAAACTAAGGATTTTTTCAGATACAAGGAAATAAGAGTGGTCGGCCTAAACCACCGACCTCTGGCAACTTACTAACGAAATTTCCCACATGTGACCTGCAGATATCCACACGGTACTGGTGGAAGTCAGGCGGTGTTCAACAGACGTTAGACTGCTCACAGGGTTACACGAGCGTCGTCGACAGCTTATTGTACAAAACACCATACAACATAGAGAGTAAAACCAGAGCAGCGACGACAGTGTGATAGTTGGCAAATGGGTACACGTAGCGGGTGAAATCTGGTGTCTTGTCAGTTTACCTCAGTTAGGGTTTATTGTAGCTGCTCATGTACTGAAATTTATCAAAGCTCCCCAAGCTATGAAACCAGGGGTATATATAACGTCCCTGTGGATGGGCGGGTTTGATCCCATACCTCGTGTGTCCATGTTATTGAACGGTGTGCAGTGTATGTTTAGGGTATAATGTATGTGAGATGAAAGATCGTTAAACATTGTCCCGGGAAATCTTTACTCTTTACACTTTAGAAGGTTTTAAACGAATTATAAAAAAAATAACTTGACACATTGGGTTGTTTTGTGGCCTTTTCTTACCGTTTTGCTACTCAACAAACAGAGATTGCTGGAGTTCTACATCACAAATACATGACCATAGGTGGCAACGAATGCATTTGACGAAGGGACCTTAAAACGATCATTTTTAAGAAAAGAAGAATTGATCCAACATTGCTGATGTCCATTTGATTCCAACAGGCAGATGTTTTAAAAACATTTTTCCTGTTTGGAAAAATTAGTTGAATTGCTTTTTTTCTTTTTGGACAGTCTTAAATCTGACATCAACTTAGTTTTAATGTTTTATTTGCTTTTAATAAAACGGATACACAGAACAAGTCTGTATCGCTTCACATATAGCAAACAATTAATAAGTTTGTCTCCTCTTGTTTAAGGTGCTCCCTTATGTCGTGACGCACCTGTTCCAGACATTACCGGGGCTATCCGGGCTATTCCTTGCGTCTCTAATTAGCGCTTCATTAAGGTATGTGATCATTTCACTCAGACACATTGTTACACTGTGGTGTAGATGCCAGCGTGTGAAACAGTTCAATTTTTCAACAAATCTACGCTTGGTTCGCTTGAGATAATTTATTTACAGAAAAACTAAAAACTAAAAGCCCATCGCCCCAGCCCTCTCCCCCATGACATCTGGGAATTATGTTTCTAATAGCAAAGTCACAAACTGCTTCTTATAGACCCGAGTTCTCCCACCATAAGTGAAATATTCTGGAGTACAAAACACCAATCAGTCAAATAAATAAATAAATATAGTCCTGAGTTAGTAATTCGAGAGATGTTAAAAGCCTTCTTGAAATGAGAGAAGCTTCTGTCATTAAGAAATAAACAAATAAAATAATTACTGAATTATTTGTTCCTGACACTCACGATAATAGATTCAAAACATTCTATTCATTTTACATGCTCAGCTTGTCTTAACAGTTGAGGAAACTTGCCATTTGCAAGTATTTTGTATTCTATGAAGCATACATTGCTGAACGATCTCTTTGTTAATGAATGTTGGCTTACAATTTCCACAGGATCGCACAGGTTTGCCACTAAATATTCAGATGTAACCAGCAATGGTTTCTGGTTGAGCCACAAAATCAACAACCTCAAACTGATCTGTCTTCCTGTACTCATGAATATCATGAAACAAAATAGACACAGTATCCGAACAAGTCTCAAAAGTTCAGGGTAGATTTCCCAAAAATCTGCTTAGGACTGAAGTCAAGAACTTGAAAACTTATTTACTCGTAGGAATTTAAACTGGAGACACTTAACGGAAGTCATGTGAAGACAAATGTGTCCAAAACTTAACCTGCGTGCCACTAACAACTAATAACCCAATACATGGATACTTTTAATACTGACTTGCAGAAAACTATCTGCTCATGATGAATCTAAATAAAAAGAGAATTTATTATGTCTCTGTTGGCTGTGTTATTTTGTGGCTGTTTTAACGGGTAACAGATCATGTAGAGAGTATAAATGAATGAGTCTCAAGCACAAAAACTAGCAATGTTGTTGGACTCTGATCTCATCGGTTACCACATGAAGGTAATATTGTACAGCCTGTATTCCCTCAGAAATCTGTGGATTTAGCACTTGTTAGCTAACAGGTGGCGCTGTGTAAGTTGCGTGTGTATATCCAAACTAGTGACATAAAGAACATAGATACCCTTTCTCACCCCAGCTTAGAGATTACATGTCTAATCATAATCTCACAATATGGCGTCCACGAGATATTTTTCTCCTTTTGCTATCTAGGGAGCTTTGCAAATTCTGAACCCCCAACCTCCCACCCCAAAAAGAAAATCACAAATAGTGAAATTTGTTCCACTGAGACTGACAGTAATTTGTTTATTTTTTATCCGTCAAAAAAAACACGATGTTGAACTTCCAAAAAAAAAATGGTGTGGGTAATCATATGCATGATTTTATTCTCCAGCCCAATTCGACTTCATTTTCAGTACATTATCTTCGTGTCTGAGTAGTATATCGGCCATGGTTTGGGTGGACTTCCTTCAGCCTTGCATGAAACACGCCTCTGAAACGAAAGCCACTATTGCTGCTAAAATTGTCGGTGAGTTCAAAGAAAATATATATACATGTAATAGTGGGATCGCTTTTCACAAAATTGGCAAAATTCTGGTAGCGTTTTTCGTAAAAGACGATATATAGGTTCTAAGGCCAAAAGGTTATGGGATTTATGAGAAATGTAACGAAAAATTTATTTACTTTCATTTAAGTTCTGTGGAAGCGGGCCTAGATCTTTACTCTGAAGCATTGTGGAAAGCAGTCCGTATTCATCCATTTAATTGCAAGTTGTAGCACTTGTGAAGTATCTACGGTGAAAGCAGCGTTTATATGTATTGTAAACCGGAAACGTTGCTAGGAAATCATTTGAAAACACAGAACATCTTTTGAGAGACCACTATTACTTGTTTATCAAGACATTTTTCATAAAACTAATTAATTTGCAGAATTAATTGTTGGAATAATCCAAATAATCAAGAAAAATGCTCACAAAAGACCCGTTTTTCATTTTCAAAAAGTGCTTTATGATAAAATTAACTGGTTTTAATATTTAAACTTTAAATCAGGATTTATGGATAATATTAACTGCCTTAACCAAGTATTTTTCATGTGACAGTTCTTTCCTGTTTTCATAAGGACGTTTTGCTTATAGTCTGCCAAAAAAAGAGAATATTTTCTCACCCTGCATGTGACCAATAAAACAAAACACAATTTGGCTTTCTCTGGCAGTTGTTGTGTCCGGAGCGGTGTCCATTGGCATCGCCTTCCTAATAATGTCGATTGGTGGACCATTACAACAGGTATTTTCTCATTTCTTGTCTTGTCTTTACACATGTTGGAATCGCCTTCCTGATAATGTCTATTGATGGACCATTACAACAGGTATACTCTCGTTTCTGTCATTATCCTTACACATATTGACATTGCCTTTCTGATAATGTCTATTGGTGGACAATTACAACAGGTAAACTCTCGTTCCTTTCATTGTCCTTACACACAATGGCATCGCCTTCGTGATAATGTCTATTGGTGCACCATTACAGAAGTTTTGATCTAGTTTCTGTGATTGTCCTTGCGCATACTGGCATCGACTTCCTGATCTTTCTGATAATGTCTATGGGTGGACCATTACAACAAGTATATTGTCACTTCTGTCTTTGTTCTTATACATATATTGGCATCGCCTTCCTAAAAGTACCTACTGGTGGACCATTACAACAGGTAAATTCTCGTTTCTGTCATTGTCCTTACACATGTTGGCGTAGCCTTCCTGATAATGTCTATAGGTAGACCGTTACCAAAGTTTTGATCTAGTTTCGGTCATAGTCCTTACACATGTTGTTTACATACGCCTTTCTGATAATATGTATGGGTGGACAATTACAGCAGATATACTCTCGTTTTTGTCAATGTACTTACACATGTTGACGTCGCCTTCCTGATAACGTTTTTTGGTTGACCATTACAACAGGTATATTTTTGTTTGTGTCATTATCTTTACACATATTGGAGTCGCCTTCCTGATAATGGCTATTGATGGACAATTACAACAGGTATACTCTCGTCTCTGTCATTGTCCTTACACATATTGACATCACCTTCCTGTTAGTGTACCTTTCACATATTGGCATCGCCTTCCTGATAATGCCAAGTGGTGGGCAATTACAACAGGAATACATCCTTTCTTTCTATTTATCGCGTTTAGTTATTGATATCTGGGTTTTGCCTGTATGGTCTGCAAAGGGAAATAACTCCGGATGTTTTTTCTTGTTCGTTTTCAGATCTCCTACGGCATCCTCGGCTCCATCTCGGGTCCCGTGACTGGTTTGTTTTTTGCTGGTTGTATTTTCCCCCTCACCAACTCTGTGGTAAGCTCACATTGTTACAATCCTGTGTGCTTTTTCAAGATAGTGTTTGTAATTTGCCAACAATTTATCCACAAACTGGTAGCGTGTTATCGTTGATTATTTTCAACTGAGGACCTGAGTCGAGCTTGCGCGGGAAGTCGCACCTCAGTGCACTTCGTGAACTGTCCAGGAATGGTGTCCATTTTCAGGTGTTCTTATCATTTTAAACCAATCAGATGGGATCATTTCAAGATGTTGAAAATGACCACTTTCAGTGGTTTGAATTGAGCAAATCATAACCTTAAACTTCGTTTGGCTTCCTCCATTTACGCAATGTGAAACGTGCATGATGAACGCCTGAAAATATATTGAGTAAACTGTACATTGGACGAAAATCTTGGCACTACCTACTACCAGGTCCTTGACCAATGGGATTATGTGTTCGAATCCAACTCTCGCTTTTTCCACCGTGGATTTAAATCATGAGATTTGTCAGGTATCTTGCGAAGGACCGAGGTTTTATCCTGGCTATATAGTTTCTTTCACTCAAAAAAACCAGGTCTTCGTCACATAAAAGAAAAGATATTGATTATACAGCGTTAAACACCAATCAATAAATCAATCAAACAGTCCGCGAGACATTCTGAGTACACGCAATTTTTGCTTTGTAATTTTTTTTATAACATTTTGAAGACAGTTTATCCGTCTCTCAGGGTGCGATAACCGGAACTGTATTCTCCTTTGGGGTCAGCATGTGGCTGTCCATGGGGTCCAGTTTCTCTCCGTACACCCGTAAGACCCCATACCTACCTCCAGCCCCGATACACAATTGCTATGTGAACAGCACTTTAAACAATACATTGTTCACGGCATCTCACCCCGGCTTGAACGATCCCCTTGACATGTAAGTAATGCATTTGAATTATTGATTTATTGATTTATTTATTTATTTATTGCATTGCTGTCTTACGCCGTATTTCAAGAACATTCACTCATACGACAGCGGCCAGTACAGTGGTAGAAGGAAACCGGTCAGAACCCGGGAAAAAACCAACCAGCATCCGCAGGTTGCTGGCAGACCTTTCAGCAGATGATCAGAGAGGAAGCTAGGGTGAGCTGGACTTGAATTCGCAGCGTCCGCTTTGGGGAAATGTTCCTTGGTTGTTTTGCTGGTCTAGCAAATAGTCACTCCGTCACGGAGGCGCCAATTTCAGTTGATGACGCCCTTATGTTTAAGGGTCTCGCTGGCTCCGATCGTTAAAGCGATGACTCGCTGCTACCCTTAACCAATGAAATCGCGTGCTCGAATCAAACACCCGCTGCTTTGATTGCGATTTTACGTTGGCAGGTCTGTCAGGTACCGTGAGAAATCAGGTGGTTTACTCCGGGCACTCCGTATTCCTCCACCTTCTTCCAATTAACCTTAAACGTGGCCGCCTTGAGATAAGGGGAAGAAGCAGCCTTGATCACCAGCCAAATAACCAACTGAATAAAAACATCTCTACTGTCGGTTGTGCAGAACCATCTTTTCTTCACCTTGTAAGAGTACTTAGGAAGATCTTTTTACTATTATCAGTTGAAATTATTTGAAACGTTATTTAGCCCACACTTATTATCTAAATTATTTCACCTTCAAATGATTGAAGAAGGTCGAAAGATTTCTGGGAACTTGTAACCAGAGTTAGACAAGTATTGCGAAAACAAACCTAATAATATCGCAAACGAAGTTGGTGACCTTCACTCGACCTTGTCGATGTATCACACAGCGGCTACTGGATGTGAGCAAAAAGCCGCACGGAAAGCATACCAGGTATATAGGCGTTCTCACAATATCACAGAATACGTTCCTTCATGGATAATATATATCATGTAAAGTATACAACTCATTCATGGCCTTGCTTGGTTGTTAGTTTGTTCATAAAGAAACCTGGTCTGACTTCTACTCCATACAGCACATGCGCAGCTCTCTGCGCTCGTTTTATCACCGCCGCCAATAGACAAGCTGGACAAAGCGCGACGCGCGCAGTCATCTTTTCGCTTAGTCTCACCACTGATGTGTTCGTGAGGGCCTACAATCAGAAACTCATCAATAAAATTGTTTCACATGTCCTCAGAAATCACGTTGTGCATACTTTAAGTAAAGATAACGCATGCGCATGAATTATGAATCGGAGGAAATGTTGAGTGACTCCTTTGACCTTTGCCTTGTTCAAGATTTCTGTACAAGACCGACCAGTGGTCACAGTACTGGTGACAGTTTCCCGCGTGCGCTTAATAAGGAGTCTGGACCTGATGTTGGATAGAATCCGGGGTTTTAAAGACAGTTTATGCACAAACCTTAATACTTTAGTTTTATGGCCTCTGAGGTAAAGAAAAGGTCAGTGTTCTTATTATGCTAATATTATGCCAGGTATTTTATGGTGATATTTTGTTGTTTTCAGCTCCGGGTGGACAGCTATCTATTCCATATCCTATCATTATTTCGGGCCTATCGGTATGACTACCTGTGTGATTGTCGCCTTGGTAACCAGTATAATTACAGGTGAGATCCTAAGAGTTACTTTGACGTGTCATCAGTCGGGTCGTTTCAAACAAACGTAGCTAATGATATACAAATTTAACATTCCATGTCAGACATTGCATTGATGAAATGATAAAAAACACACTATACACCCAAGGAGAAAATGTCCATGGCTACTTTATCGTAGTATTTCAAAAACATGACATTAACCTTCTATCCCCCGGGGCTCTGCCTCCCACCATAATAAACACCAACCAAATAAATAAATAAATAACCTTATATCATCACATAATTTATTTTCTCGAGACTGACTGCACTGGAAAAACATCCTTAAAGTGCTATTACTGCATTCCCAAGATTATCGTAGAAAATGTTCAAGGTAACTTTGTCGCAGTATTCAGAAGAATGCAATCAATGTGCGATCAAGCCATTGGTACTCTTTCTTTCTTTTCTTTATAAGATTGTTGATTGCGACATAACAATTACCACTCCCCCGAATAAACAATTTCAATCTTTTTTTACGTCTTTGGAGGAAAAAGGTAATTCAAAAAAATGCAAATCTACAGGGGCAGTGACCAGATAACATTGGACATTTCTAAATGTCTAAAATCGGATGATCTTGGAAAACAACCTATATGACTTAATCGTCTCTTTTGTGTTATTATGCAATAATCTGCTTACCTCATGGCCATAATTTGTTGTTGTTGTTTTTAAGTTATATCTCCCACGAATTTCTTATTATTTTACCAACTTTCATTCGACATATACATATTCTGTCATTTACATCAGAGATGAAGCGAGTCACATTGACCTCACTCCGCCACTATACATTCAGGAATCCAAGAACAATTCAATACATAAATAAATAAACCATCCATTCTTCCCGACATAACTAACTTTGTAGACTGATTTTTGGATATTTTCGGGCTGTGTTGACGTTTGCAGGAGGCCGTCGAACGGCCCGCCAGGTGGATCCCCGTTATATAATACCAGTGTGGGACCGACTCTGCTGTTGTATGCCGGAAGCTTGGCGGGACAGACTCAGGCTCAAATCGCATGCGAGGTAAAGTAACTTTGTAAGAGCAGGGAAGTTTTCAAGATGGAACCTGAACTCTTTTGTCGCTAAAGGTATAAAAGCTTTATCTTATCATGTGACTTCAACATTGCTAAAGCCCAGCAAAGACATGGGTATCAGCTGAAAAAAACGCCCCGTTCCTGCCCGTTTGCTAAACACTTTGCTCAAGTCATGTTTCATCGGTTCACAACGTCGTCGGACACATCATTTCGACAACTGACACATGTCATGTGACCGTTTCGGGACTCCACGATGGTCGTTGATTGGTCACACTTTCGCCTTGCGCTGAGGGGATAGCTCGCATCAGTGCGCACACTGAGGATATTGTCTTTAGGGTCCAAAAATATCAAACAGGATAGACATATTTCTGAAGACTTCAAGAGGTGGAAAAAATTAACATAAATGTGCGCTCACATGGCTTAAGTGCTTAGCAAATGGGCAGGAGAGCCGTTTTGCTCAGCTGATAAGTCGAGCCTGCCCTGGGTTTAAGCAACTTTTATTGACAATTTTTACAGATCACCCATTTCGTTCAAGAGCGTCTTTGGTTCACCTTCGTCCGGCTCCTCAGATTTCCCTCTTGTTCGTCTGCCCTAAAGAACTTGATTTAAATCCTTTTTTCAGATGCCCATGCTATAGTAAATGTAATCAAAGATAGTTCCCTAACATTCGTGACAAGCAACATTGTATACGGTGGGAACATAAACGATCAAAGTGTCCGAACTCAAAATTCTTCGCTCTCAGTATCCTAATACCGCTTTAATATTTCCGTCCATTTCCTACTCAGACTGCAGTATAGCACTTTAAAAAGCTTGGTGCTCTACCCAGGAAGAGTAATTCGTTACATCTGGTCCACTGGAACCGACAGTCTTTATCCATTGATTCATGTTGTCTAACTAAACTTAGTTTTGTGCTTTCTCCTTTCTCAAGGTCAATGTCAGGGTCGCCTCAAGGTGACTCCGGTAAACAGTCGGAGGAGGAATCTGTATCTTTGAAAGATGCCGCTTCTTAATTCAGAGCCCTGCATGTATTTAAGGAGACTACCTGGATATCAACCTTAAAAGTTGTGTTGTCACAACGTAAATTTAATACGCCGCCGTACGTGTTATCATCAGTTTCGATTTGTAACGTCAAGAGTAGTATAAACAATGGGGCTTCTGGCGCGCAACTCACTAGGGCTGTCCCCACCCCCCCTGGAGGGCCCCCAACCCAAGCTGAAGACATATGGCGTCCAGGTACATAGGTAATTGGCAAAAGCTTATGTACGTGATCGGGCGTTCACATTCAGAGATAACTGGCAAAGGCTGACCTACCCTCTGTTAGAGACCAAACAGAAACATAATATAGCTCGCAAGGAATTTTACCACAAGATCAAGATTTACCACAACAGCTCCGGGCAGGCCAGCTTGAGCTCGGACTTCGTGAAGATATGCTTTGCCCAGATGCGGAAGCGGCTTGAGGCGGCGGGCTTCCAGTTCGACCACGCTTACCGTCAACCGGCACGCTGTGCATTCCTCCAACGCCACCCCACTTTGCTGGCCTACTTCTACCACATAAGTAGCTCGCGTGGGAGTCACCTGACATACATAGCGGGCGAGACCACTTGAGGACACAGTTAAATTACAGTGGGCTATACAAATCCTGTATAGCATAACAACTTTTCTTGGCAGCACAGCTAACAGACTTCAGCACGGTTATCGCTGTGTAGTACACGCAGGCGAGCGGGACAAGTCTTGTTAAACGTGACAAGTTTTGTGTGGCGTGAAAAGTTTTGTGTAGCGGGACAAGGTTTGTGAGGCGCGGCAAAGCACATAAATTTAAACCCAACAGAACTCCCTCGCCGGAGTCCTGTAGGGTTTGAATGTTATTCACTTCAATAAATCAGCCTTCTCAGTCGAGGTCTGGTTTACCAGACTCAAGTAGATTATTCATTTTATCGCTGATATATGTATACAGCTACACACCACCTAACCTCATTCTAGGTTACAATGAGTATGTTGGATAATGGTGATGGACACATCATTTTCAGCTTTTTCATGAAAGCTGCGCGAGCCTCGTATCGACCCTGCTGCACTAACGCGCCCCTCGTTTTCTTATCTAATGAGATCGAGTTATGTGATGCACCGACTCGAATGTGTTGTTTCATTTCTCGATATTTTTCGACTTCACCGAGTATTAACCCAAATTCGGTATCCGAAATTTTACCGTCAATCAGCGTGGTAGAGACGTGATTGGTGATGGAATTAAGCTTGCTCTCAGCCAGTAAGCGAATTTCATCGTCGTTTTTGGCTTTGATGGACAAGCGCAGACTTAGAAACTTACCCACCCACTTAGAAGGCCGCAGGCTAAGGCCGCGCCTTCCATGCTTATAGTTGTAGACGTCTCAATTATCGTGGACAACACTATGACCCCTGTGACGCCCAGACCCATATTTGCCGTGAGGTATCAATTCCATCAACTACGTGGACTGTGGTATTTTTTGCATAGAGCGGTTCTGGCATATCTCTCGTCTTCTACCTCTTTTTTCATAGTGGTAATATGTTGTAATCTGTACTCGTGCGGATCTTCAGTCGGGGGAGGGAGGGCAGATGGATCTAATACTGGATCTAATGCTGGATACAGTTGCGCCATCTTTATGTAGACAGCGTTAGAATGTATAATTATAAATCCGATGTGGGTTTTAAACTTAATCTTAACCGTTTCAAGTAAACGCATCCTCTAGATTTATGAGGTTAGGCCACGACAATGTCTAACGTCGTCTCAATCCTATTAGGTATCGGAAGTATTTTTACGACGATAGTTACACTTTTACCGACATGCTCTGTCAGCCACCCGATCTTCAGGCCAGGAAGAATGTAGAAGGGCTTTTCTGCATTATCACCCAATATAATATTCAGAATGATTATGGCACTCGGGAGAACGTTGCCACCGGGAAATGGTGTGTTGATATGGAGGTAAGATGTTGTATGTGGACCTCTTCCGATCATATGGCCCCCTTCCGACAGTATCCTTGGGATTGCACTTCTCTGGTCACGTTAGATGTGTCCGAACGGCCGCGTAAATGATTCAACCTGTAGCGACAATCAGGGCCCAAGTGTTGTCGGCAACCCAGTTAACGGCCTTACCTAATGGGTCGAGGAGCAAAGAGACGATACTCCCTTTAATATCTGGGAGAGCCGCAGCGGCTTTACCGGCGCGCTCAGCTAGAAGCCTGCCAAGGGCCCGCAGGGGCTTTTTTACCCGCTCTTTCAAACCGCCCTTGTCGGTTGGCTCAGGAGGTGGTGTTGGAGGCGATGGCGCTGCAGGGCCCTCGGTTAGCGCAAAAACCAGGGTCTAGGCAATAAAGCACAACCCAGTTAGGATTCTGGCTATGGTGATCCCCTGTTTGCGGAACAAAGTCCGAAGGCGTTCGGTTGTGTCCTGATGAAGAACGCAGATGACCGTTCCCCTGATCCGATTGATTTGTGTCCGCAGAGCTGCATGGGTCGTAGATGCAGCCTCGAGGCGAGCCTCTCATTAATCCTGAAGGGCTCGCAATCATTCTGCAATGCGCCGCCTGGAAAACTCATCGGGAGCCTCATCAAGCTTTCTTTTTTCCAAAGCAATGTGCTCGTCCAGTGCAGTCAGTCTAGCAAGGTTGTTTGTGTACTTTCCAGTGATTCTTTGCATTGCCTTATCAAGCCCCAGCAGCTCACGGACGGGTAGTAGGGGGTCATAAAGTATGCTGAGAACCTCTTCTTTCTGAAGGACAGTCACGATATTTAGTGGCAACGTGCCCCGCTTCCAGTCAAACCTAAGTTCATCCCGGACGAAACTCACCCCAAAACGGTTCTCTAGTGTCGAAAGCGGGAGTAACTTGCCTTTACTTTTGCTGATAATCTTAAAAATCGAAAAGGCTTCAAGGCGTAGTCGACTATTGACCAGCTCGAAATCAGAATAATGTCTCCCTTAGATGGTATCAACCCGTATTGTTCCTCAATGGCCTTACAATAGGGGTCAACCCGTATTGTTCCTCAATATTCATCCACGGCTGTCTGTGTGAGCTCACGCGCAAGTGATTGTGTGTTTCCCTCTCTTTGGATTGGCTGCTCCACCCCTGAAGAGAACGAGGTCTCTTGCGTCCACTCATCATCTGGCTCATCAACATCATGATCATCGAGAAGGTCCAACTTAAAATTCTCCATTGTATTCAAAAAATGATATAGTGGTGCATTAGTTCATAATAGCTATAGGCACAATTCGCTGTTTAATAAACATCACTCAAAACGGACGCAAACTCAATCCGCACCGCAAGCTCCTTGAACATTTCGGACATCACAAATAACCCGAGTACGATCAAACAGAACCAACAACTTCTTGTTCGGTTTCCAAACACCGGCGGGCATTACGTCATTGTCCCTGGGACCGAGAGACTGGCTTTCACCATCACGCTAAACTCCCCCGACGACGACCGAACAGTAGTCCAGAACCTCAGCCGTGCTGGAGTTAAGAAGACCACTATTAAGATAAGCGGTAATGAGTTGTTGTCGATCGATGACAGCGACGCCTACCACTGCTACATGGACCTTTGAAAGACGGCCCTTGGAGAGAGAGAATGCCCAGTGCCAGGGCATCGACACTTCGGTCGGCCAAAGTGTTATCAAAATTCGCCTCGGTGAATGGCGCTCCCACTGCCGCTGACAATACTATCGCTGCCGCCTATATAACCGATACTACATCCCCCTCGACATTGAGTTAATGGGAAGCCGTATGCCATTCTACCCGGGGAGAGGCTCAGATACGAGCTAAATTTCAACGACTACAGCTGCGTAATCCGGGCCACGGGGGACGCTGATGACCTGGCAGTTACCAGCTACACCATTGACAACATCAGAGTACGACATGGTCCCCCAGCCCGAGCTGGCAAGGATGATCTCTAACCAGTACGCCTGTAGGCTGGCAAATACTGTACGACGGCAATACTTGGACGGCATAATCCGCTGTAACAAGAGCGATACCCTGTTGAACATCAACCTCAACGTAATGCCCGCAGTATGAAAGGCATCTTGATGCTGTTTCGAGTACCCAACCGCGGCATTCCAGCGGGATACCGAGGCTTCGTACAACCGCAAAATAACCAAGGTGGAGATGACAACTGAGGGGATCTCCAACTATCTATACAGGCAAGGCCTGCCCAAATACCGGCAGTGGAATAAGGCTAGGGAATTCTTTGCAGCCGGGTGCAAGCGCCATCCCGAGGTGAGCATGGTCGCAAAAGACATAGCGCTGGCGGACGTGCCCCTTGGCGACTTTTGAAGCACTAAGTACGCCCTGTGGCTTGACCTCCGCTCCACGGACGACAACCAGCTATGCGCAAGCTGGTGGCGCATCGAGAGCGCCAGTCACGGAGTGGCCATTCAGATCACGAAAACATTTACGACTTCAAGGACGCTCATCGCAGCCCCGAGGATGGCCGATTCGTCACAAACCTGTGATAGTAACCTGTGGTCCAGGGACACCCACTCAGCGATTATCTGCGGAATAACGTGGGAATTTCACACTCAACCTCCTGGAGGGTCCCTATCGCGACTTGTTTCATCACGTTGTTGTCCTGTGTCCCACTCACTATACGGTACAATCGGCTGTATCAAGAGTGTCTCTGGGTGTGGAGCAACCCAGAGATCTATGTGGTAGACCCAGGCGAAAGGCTCCATGACTACCTCCATGCCTTCTATCAACTGTTGCAATGCAAGCCAACCCTGTACATCATTAACGACTGCTCGGCCATAAAGGCGCTGACCAAAAAGAAAGACATGCTCTCTGAGCTGGCCTTCTCAGGCCGGCACGCGCAGCCCAGAAATATATCTCGGACTTGAAGGATCTACGCGAGCAGACGCGCTGGGTCGACATCTACTACTGCAAAGATAGGGAATAGTTTGATAAATGTCTCCGAGAAAATGAGGTGATCTCTTCGGAAGAGCGGGCCAGAATGCGGCTGCAGCTGACGCTGAGGCTGCGACCTCGGCTGGACAAAAGAAACAGGAGCCATTGGAGGAACAGGTAGAAGCGCGTCCTACCAACCTGCACCGTGAAAAGCTTGCTGCGCTGGCAGCGGGGGGCCAGGTCAAACATTATCTTGGGAAAGCATTGACAGTGGACAAAATTGACTCGTTAGACGAGGACGAGACCATGACGAAAGCGATATGGCAGGCTGCACTACAATAGTCCTCAGGAGTGGTCAGCATGTTTCTTCCAATCCCACCCGAGAAAGTGCTTCATGAGTGCTATATCATCGTTACGGCATGTTGCTAGTGCCGCTAACAGCACCCTCGGAAAATGAACGATGGCACAGAACTCGACTCTTCCTTCGGAACACCAAGCGAACCCGCCGTAGGAGACCACTCTGTTGGAAAGAATGACAGACCATAAGAAAAGTAAAGACCCGAAGAAGGCGGAGGCCGGGAGTGCCAGGGCCGCTGTCAGAAAGGTCAAACAGAAACGACTGCTTGAACAACTTCTGGCTGCCAAGGAATCACAACACCATGGTGTTCTGTTGCTGCTGCTACAGCAGGCCTTGACGCCACCAGAACAGAAAGAGCCTGTTTCAGAGGGTGTTGCAAAGCAGGCCAAATCGACCCCATATATCATTGGGGTATCTGACCTTGTGGGTGGATATTATGTATTTACTCATCACCAACAGCTGCCGCCTCTCCCTGTTGCCCCGCAACTGCAGAAACCAGCACAAGCCGACTGTAAGCCCCACGCCCCTGTTCAGCAATTGAAGATTCCCATCGATCTTCTCCATATGGAATAACAGTATGACAACCCCAGCTACCGACGGTAAGATGCTCGTAAACACACTGTATCACAGGGCAGTATTTTCTGGCTTAGCTATGGGATACTCCAGATTGGGTAAGATGGTCATTGGAGGTGCCACTCCCAAGCTAGACTTCACCTCCCGTGACATCGGAATGGTGGTCGTGGACGTGGCCCTCGCGATGGTGACCAAGAACATGCTAATTAAACAGGGGATCATTCCAGCATATATTATGAAGTAACAATGGCCTCGATCGCTGTGATAGTTGGAGACGCTCTGGTAAATGCACTTGCTTTCTAAGGTAGTAACTTTCTCTTCGAAGCTCCGGGATCGATGCAGAGTGCAGACCCCAAGATAAACCTATAGAACAGCTCCAGGTGGCGCAGACGGCGCAGGCGGTGTGGTCTCAAAAAAAAAACAGCCTCTGGACTGGATTAATGACGAACTTCGTCGGCAGGGGCAAGCAGAGCGCATAATTCGCGATGTCTACTCCGCGAGGCCCGAGTGCGCTCAAGCTAAGGGAAAACTCTTAGCCCCACAGGGCCCCAACCTGTCCTAAGCGATTTTTATACATCGTCCAAGGGCCAAAAAGAACGCGAGAGAACTACATCCTCCTCGGGATGAGCGTGACTTGGCTGGTCGCCTACAAACTCACCAAGTAATCCGAAAAAACAGTGTTGGACTCTAGTAAGAGCTCCTCGTCGCAATGGCAGGCACGACATGAGTAGTGAGGCTCGAGGTATTTTTCCATACTGTTTGTAGATATCGCTTGGATACTGCGCGATGATGGATTTGCCCGAAGAGCTGTACTCCGCGCTGCCAGAGGTTGACTACTATGCCTGCTTTGGCGAGATTCCTGGTCATATGGCCCATATACTCGTAGACTCGTAGCGCACAAAAGTCGCTCGTTCTCTGGCGCCTCGCGGAAGGGCTTGGCCCCGTTCTCAATCACTTCTGGGATAGGGCAGGGCAGCTACCTGAGCATGTGGATGCCGCCTGTTGGAGACTAATCAGGCCTCTGGAGTACGTTGATTGTGGTGCCTACTACCGACCATTTGTCTATTCGTCTATCGAAGAGATACTATACGATAGCCCAAGGGCTACTAGGCACAACATGAGTAATGAGGCTCGAGTTATTTTTGCATACCATTTGTATTTGTCGCTTGCATATTGCATGATGATGGGGTTTTCCGGAGAGCTATACTCCGCGGTGCTAGAGGTTGACTACTGCGCCCGCCGCAACAAGATTCCAGGTCCTATAGCCCATGTGCTGATTCATAGCGCGCAAAAGTCGCTCGATCTCTGGCGGCAGGACAGAAGGACCGCAGTGCGTTTCGCAGCAAAGGTGCTGGAGGGCCCGACCAACGTCCGAGGGACGACTGGGCAGCTTCCAGAGCCTGTGGCTTCCTCGTGTTGGAGACGTGTTTGCCGACCAGTTCTCTATTCGTCTACAGAAGACACATTATAACCCCAAGGGCTACTGGAGAGGCATTGCCGCCATCAAGAAACTAGTTTCTGCTGATAAGGTCTCTGAAGGCACAGCTTGCGATTGGTTAAAGAAGAGGCCATTTGTCAGGTTTTTCTACCAGCCCCTCGGCATATTCCACTGCCAAAGTTTGATCTGGACGTGTCAAACGAGGTCCACCAAGCTGACCTGCTCCCTCTATCCTTTGACACTGTCAAAAACAAGGTGGGCACACGCACCTACAAGTGTGCCCTTGTCCTGGCCATGTCTCCAGCCGATTCAAAGCGCCTGAACCCCTACCGACAAAATTAGCCCAAGAATTTGCTGATGCTGTGGGCAGTATCGATAAGCGGGGGCCTCTGAGGTGGCCTGAACTGCTGGAGGTTGAACCTGGGCGTGAGTTCACGGGTGCAGTCAGTCAACTACTTACAAAAAATAGTGTAACCATCAGGCGGGGACATCCACCGGGACCAGGGGATCGTTGAGCGATTCAATCTGGCCCTACCTAAGGGGTCGTTCGGTCACCAGTACGCTCAAGTGATGCGGCTCCCTTCTGAGTGTTCTTCTGAATGGCTAGCTCGCCTACCGGTAGTGGTGGAGGCTTTGAACGGAAAGGTTACCCGACTCACCAGAGTCTGAAGCTATCAAGGCAAAAAGGATGGCATAAAAACCATCCTCCACTGTTCCAGGCCGTCCTGTTGGCCTTCATGAGCAAAGGCTGCCTTCTGGGATTGGCGTTCGCTCTCTGTACCAGCCTGGCCAACTTGAAGGCGGCCGTCGTCGAGCAACTGATCCAGCGTGACCCCTAGATATGTGCCGACTCTGGCGCTCGGTAACTAAACCCGTGCTATACTATTTATCTGATGGCCCGCAACGGGGGTTTTTCCGCGAGGAACTTTTCGTAGTCCCACTTGACACCTAGTTTCCGCCGGATAGGGTCCTACAGCGCCATTAAGAGCTCAGCGTGCTGGAAGGGTAGCTTTGTGTCCATAGGGCAGCGTATTCGCCCTATTTTCAGTTATCCAGCGCTTGGAGTCGAAGGGTGGGGGCGATACTCTGTTCAGAGGCTGCCCGTAGATGCGATGGCGCTCTGACCGCAGGACATTCATGAAATGGCGGAAGGTCTGCTTTTCGAAGAAAGCCTCTTTGTACTGCTCATGTCTGATGTGCTTCTCCACAACATTCTTTTTACAACTTTGGCCTTTTTGATGTTGTGGCCGCTGGTTTCATGTATGCTATACATCTTAGGATGCAGGCCAACATACTCGGCGATCTGGTGCATAGCACATTCATCCTTCATCTTGCCTAAGTCCTTTTTGTTCGCCGTAGAATGTAGTGGGAGATCCACTGGGTAGTCGGACGTGTCATAGAGGTGTGCGTGCCTGACCATATCCTCGTAGACATCCTCCACCTGGGTCTCCAGGAATAGATTGTCCGTGTACGTGTGGAGGAGCTGGCAGTTATCTCCTTACTGAACCTTCACCTGGTTGTAGTACAAGTCGTACATCAGGTTCTTCGAGAGGTCGAGGATCCTCATCACAACAGGCAAGGCGGTTGAGGGCCAGACGGCTCTTGTGAACCTGAAACGCTGTCAGGTCGTCGTCGAAGATGTTCGCTCTTGCGAAGGCTGGGCAGACGATAAGGCGCCTGGGTTTGTCTCCTTCGCTTGCTCGCACGAGTATGACATCTACTCTGTCGGAAGACAGAGTTGTTCATGGACTTGTAGGGGTCCTTTTAGAAATCACTGGCCGCCTTTTTCCGGAGCTCGGTATTCATTTGGATGTAGGGCTCCCTCCAGGGGCTTTGCCGGAAGCGTAGTGCAGGATGGATCATTTTCAGGCGCATGCCCATAGACAGGAAAAGTTGTAAGTTGCGGCAGTGGAGCACATAGCGTGTCTTATCGCGGAGGTTAGGGACCAGCTTCTCAACCTCCCTACCCCAACGCCGAGGAGATTGAGTTACTCCGACATCCACTTTTGGGGAACCACCATGCGCTCCAGCGCTAGCGGGTAAGTGTTGTGCACCTTATGCAGCTCTTCTGGGTACTCCGGATCCTCTTCCATGATATAACCCTCTGGGTTTCCTGTCGGATGGTCTGCGATTGTTTTTGCGAGTTGATCGCAGTTTTCCGCCCACCGGAACTTACCTGTTGGTAGCAGCCGTCTCATTGTCTCATTGCCCAGCCGTAAAGGTTCTTGGCTTTCAGGTAGAGGATGTGGCTGTTAGGCATCTTTGGATCATAGCCTTCCACCCTGGGGCTGTTAGGCGGGAGGTGACACTTTGAGACCATCGAGATACCCCCTCTCATTCCCTTCTCGATGAACAGGTTTAGGTCGGAGTCTGTTAGCAGTTCAAGATGTATGCCTGTTTTCTTGAAGAATGCATCCCAGGAGAGACCAGGGCTGGTATAATAATTCCCAGGGTGTAGGCCATACCGCCGAAGGCAAGTCTTCCGGAACATCTCGAAGACATATGCCAGCAGTAGGACATCAGTGCGGTTGTAGAGGTCGTGTTAGTTTCCCATGGTTGTGCGGTCGGAGGCCTTCCAGACCTTTTCCGCATGAGCATAAACCTCATCTCCGATTTGCGCGTCCGAATGTTTCCTGTGGAAGGCCTCCTTTGTGGGAAGCTCAGGCTCATCAAAGCATTGCCAGAAGTCCACGTACTCATATGAGTAAACACCCTTGCGCACGAGCAGTTCACGTCTCTGCTGGCTTGGTTCATACCGAGCTGTGATCTGGAACGTGGTTGATTCTTTGGCTGCTACCAGCTTGTCGAGAGATGCCAACAAGAACTGGGCGCTGTCGATGAAGCGGAGCTGCCGCAGGGAGGAGATGTATTTCTCGGTGTTGTTAGGGATACAGGATATACTATCCTCCTATAAAGAGTTAAAGCCTCGCAGGTTGTGGAAGGCCACTGTGATTGAGGTGGTTTGGGGGCTTAGCAGCAGGTTCAGGTTGCAGGCGTTGTGTGCAACACTCCGGTATTTTCCGGCGATGTGGCAGTGGTCGGTGACAGAATCACGTTGTCCTACAACTACAAGTTGCTTTTTTTGCCATAGATATGGCAGGTTGAAGCACTATTGTATGCCCACCAGTTCTCTCGAGTCATTGCTATGGCTTTCGGGTTAGCTAGCACCATCTTGATCTTGCGCTCATCTTCCTGCAGAGCTCGAAGGAAATGCTCTGCTGCATTGGGTCCACGTTACTCAACTGGCGGCTCTCTCTGCCCATCACATCGCACCACGATGTAGCAGTAGCTGCAAGCCTCGTCTTCCTGTGTTTTCCTGGTGTTGCTTTTCATGGGATCCAGGCCGGCGCCCTCGATTTTTGGTGGTGAGAGCCTCGAAGTCGGCATAGATGGTGTAAGAGTCGGGAGCTGCTTGTGGTGGTTCTGGAAGGTGAGCTTGTTTTTGCCCTCTTCCGGCATCACCACTCGCACAGCTGTCTGACACTCCCGTTTGTGGATTTCCAGCAGGCCTTCACTAGAGTGTCCATGAAGACAACGCTCGCAGAAGTGCATGCGCTCCCTGTGCCTTATCTGGTCATAGAGTAGGCGGTTGAGGTTTTTATCCATGTGTAGGGGAATTTACCGGCCTTCTCAATCAACAGTAGGTTGATGACGGGCGTGCCTATCCGCTGCTTACTTAGCCTGCGGACGATAACACTCTTTGTCCCAGCCGAATACGTCAAGTGGTTGTGTTTCTCAACCTTCGGAATCTGGGAGATGGGAGTTGGGGCTTCGATTCCTTCAAAGTCCAGGTCATCCTTGGTGTGGTACTTACCACCCCTCTGTGGGTTTTGCCTGCAGGAAACAGAGCTGACCGGAGTGACCATCGAAGGCAGTGGTCATCCTTGTTTTTCACATTCACAACTGTCTTCCTCTTCCTCACAGCTGCTGGAAGTGGGATGTAAGATCCACCTCTCAGCGGCTGGCATTCAGCGATGCCCAGCCATAGAGCTTCCACTCGATCGACAACCCACCCTGACCCTCATTGAGTCCACTTGTCAAGAGTCTTCAGCGTATGGGGGAAAGCCTTGCCTAGGACCTCGTTGATATCACTGGCCTGTTGAACAGCCTCCTGCTTGAGCATAGGATCGGTGTACTCCTCACCACAATGAGGTCTGTTTTTCGGAGCTGGATCTTGAGGGCGAGTTGAAACTTTACACCTCTGAGGGCTCGGAGTTCTTATTCGTGCTTTTCTTGTATCTGGGGACAGACGCCTTCAAGAAAAGGTCTATTGTCTGCACCGTGTGGTTGCCCTTCTGCCAGCTATGGAGATATCTTCCTATTGCCCGGGGGTTTTCCTGGAATGTGAGCTCATCTGCTAAGCACCCTCAAACAGCTCTAGAACCTCCTTCTGATAGTCCGCAGTCCTTCTCAATGTGTTGGAGTGAGGAATTGGGTCACATTCTTCCTCAATGGCCTTCCCCTTCCTACCCTTCTTCCTGCATGGTGGAATCACAGGTCGATATTTCCCAGGCTATAAGGGCTTTAGCAGGCGATCCTTGACTGCCTCAGGAATGGGCTCCTCAAGGATGTTTTGGACTACATCATGGAGAACTGGATTTTCTGGCATTTCTGCATGTATTTGGTTGATGTATTCATGCATAGTCGCCATGACGATTATGGATGGATAAACAGTAGACGCACGTTCCTCAAAATGGAAATTCGGTTTCGCGGTGATCAGTCGAAAAGGGGATTGAGGACTTACAGCCCTACATACGCGGGCACCTTCTTTGCCCAAGCTGACCGACGTTGGAGTTCGTTCATAACAAAGGGTTGGATACGTCTTGCGGGCTTCGGCTCTAACAAGATATTTTTGAGCCTGTCGGCCCCGCAAGGCCCGCATATGTGAGCCTCTGACTGTCCGGATGTTACACTTTGGACAGGGTGTCGGGATGGGGGAGTTCCTGCGCATGATCACAAGATGCATCGTGTAGAAATCGCCAAGGCAGCTTTTTCCGTAGTGCTCTCGGGAGCCGGCGAGGAGCCATTCACAATTGCGCTGTTCTATGCATGAATACATCAACCAGCTACTGGCGATGATCATTGGTATACCATACCCACACTTTTCTCTAACTGGAGCGTCGTTTTGTGTGCGATTGATCTGGCTACTAGACGCCGTGGTTCGCGGCGACTGCGAGCGTGTAATCATTGATTCTTCTATGATTCTCTGAAAGCGTTCGCACATGGTGGCGGATATGGTGTCACAGTTCAAGCGCGACCTCTAGCCGCCGGGTTTAGAGACTATCGTCGGGCCGCAGGGTGGCCTCGGGATAGATGAGGTGAACCGTCACGGTCGATACCATCTTTTCTTTCGGCGTCAAGCTATGTTATGTTTTTGTTCGGTCTCTAACAGAGGGTCGGTCAGGCAATCATCTCTGAATGTGAACGCCCGTATATAAACTTTTGCCAATTATCTATGTACGTGGACTCCTTATGGCTTGAGCTTGGGTTGAGCTTGGGTTGGGGGCCCTCCAGGGGGTGGGGAGGGCCCTAGTGGGTTATGTGCGCCAGAATCCCCATTGTTTGTACTACTGTAAAATTGAATGAATTATTGCCGCTGTAACAATTATATTGGAACAGCGAATAACGAATTCCTTCGTGCAGTACCAGGACTCCATGAACCCCCTACAAATTAAATGTCCCACTGCAGCGAAGCGAAAGATTTTCCGTTAACATTAACTGTGAAGATGTATGTTGAGGGCCTGCAGATATGATGATCCTTCTTCTGATTTTCCTATGTCGTTTGTTACCTTTAATATGGGTTATAACTATAATATACATGCACACTCGAAATACAAAATCTGTATTGTTTTACCATGGTGCTATCATTGGGGGCTTTTCTCGTTTGGGGTCAGCATGTGGTTACCCCTGGTGTCTAGTTTCTCTTCCCACGTTCTGAAGGCCCCTATACCTACCTCCGAGCCCAACACACCACTGTTACCTCAACAGCACAGTGAACCACACAGCTCTGATGACACCAGGCCGTGTCACGAACAGCACATCATGGGACAAGATGTGAGTCTCACAGAAGTGTAATCGCGTTGAACACTTCTCTAATTTTATAATTTAGCAAAATGCCCTAGCAAAGGTACTTGGAGATAATGTGGCCTATCTGCGTATGTTTGGGAATGGAAACGTGACATTCATCAACCTTTATAATCAACTTTTACTACCACAATTACAATCACTGTATTCACTTGGAAAGTGAAAATAAAACACTAGAACAAAATGTACCTCAGATGTTAGGAAGCATTTGGTATCCATGACGTCACAACCGTAATTTTTAATTGAAATAATTCGTTTTAATGCCCATGAATGCAGTTAGAAATTCTAAAGAAATAAATCGAACGTCTTGTCTTGACAGTTTGTAATAGGCCCCCAGTTGATCTGTTCTTCGTGTTGGTGTTTTCGTTGCCCATCATTGGTGTTAAAGTCGTACAATTTCTCTTAAATGATGTCAGCCATGCATGTTGATGGAATTTCCTTACTTTCCACCATTTCTGAAAGACCTCTGGAGGAGTTAAAATTTTCTTAAATAGTCTTCTGAATTGTTCATTGGTAAATTACGGAGACATACTGATTCTTAATATGTGTACATTGGCAAGATTCACCACATTCACATAACGTTACATTCATCACATAAACAGAGAAATCATTTACCACATGTAAATTCATCAAACATGCAACATTCATCACATACAGAGATCAAGAAAACTTCACCACACTCACATCCTTGGACACATTCAGTAAATTTGTCCTTGACATCGGTGACCAGCGTCTTAGAAAAGTAAAAAATAATTAAAGAAAAAATTCAAAAAAATCATTCATGAAGTTGGTGAACGTTTGGGGTGATTAAAAATTATCACCAGACCCCCACACACACACACACACTTTGGTCAGTGTTGTTTGGTTTGTGGTGTATTTGTGTTTCACTCTGTTTATGGCCAGGTTTTATTCCTTCTGCTACCTGTACTAGGGCCCATTTGGAACGATTACCTGTTTAGTCGTCGTCATTCTCATCAGCATTTTGACAGGTTGGTTAAATAACCATATGAAGATAATGAAAAGAAACGATGATAATGGAGATGCTGTTTCCAGAACTGATCACGGCATTACGTGAGAACATACCGCCGTGTACCACAAAATAAGTAAATCGTTGAAGGTAATTCATGCTGTGATCTGGCAGACAAAGAGATAGCTGTAAATTGCCAATATTTATGCATTGTCAAGAGCAGTTGGAATGAAACCCTAACTCAGGTAAATTGACAGGAGGCCAGACTTCACTGGGTAAAGTGTGACCATTTGCCAACTACTGTCACAATGTCGTCGCTACCTTGGCTTTACTCTCTTTATGCTGTAGACTTTTATATTGTATTCCTATAAACCAGGGGTTATTTTTTTGGTGGACTAAGCATTGTTTCCATGTGACTGTTTGTTAAATGTGATGGCCGCACAGTAATTTGAATAATTCTAGATCAGTGACGTCTAGTACATTGCAATTAATATCAATGCATTGTTTTCCTACCTAATTTGATGAAGCCATGTGGGTAAGACCTGTGTAAATTTGTACTGTTCATGTATTTACATGGACACTTGGATTAAAACCCAAGTCAGGTAAATTCACAACAGGTCGGATTTGACCGCTAACGTGTGACCATCTGTCAACTAACACTCTGCCGACGTTCCTCTGATTTTCCTCAGTGCTGTGGTCGTTTAATGTCATTCACCCCATCCTTATACGCAAAATGGAAAGGTCCTCATCAGGCCGTCGACTGTCAGCCGTCAGCGTAAGCCGTCTGTTAGGTCGTCCCTGATAAAACAGCTGGACTCTCTTCAATGCCCCAATGTTTGCTTACGTTTTGCCTGCCAGTGTCTCATTTGGCCAAATGCTGTTTCATTCCAGTGTCAGGATACTGTGAAAGGGTAGTGCGTCCTGTATAAGGATCATGTTGCTATTTTTCCAAATACACTTTTTAGCTGTTGCGAGCGGCTCTGTTTAGAAGGAATGGAGCTCTTCTCATTCTTGATCAAGGGGTAGGCTACATCTTCAAAAATGCGCATGCGTTACAGATTGTGACCACTGGCTTGTTCACTAGCTTCACGGTTATATACTACATTAAAAATCGCCTGACTCTTTACGGAGTAAATTCCACAGGAACATCTAAAAACTAGAGTGTCGTGTTGTCAGCCGACATTTCCCCTGGAATATATCCAATAATCATCGTATGCGGCCCACAATTTTCTCACAATACATCAGCTGCAATCCAGTGGCGGATATGGCGATCCCGTCATGACTGGGCAATAATATTCCACAGATATTAAAATCACCAAGCAAGTCTTTTTAATCATTATTTGTGTTCGCTTTTACCAACAGTAGCAATAACACGGAATTCCATCCAGCATGCAGCTGTTATGAAATAGCCAATGAATGTCCTGTCTTCATTTCCTGCTGAAGACCGTTTTTTCTTTATAATGCGTTGGTGTGCCTATGTGAGGCATTAGTTATAGAATCGAGGTAATCCGAATCGATGGAAGATCTGTTAAGACTGTACCAGGGCCGAGGTGGTAATGTCAAAGGGAATCTCTTAATATATAAACCGCATATATAAAGTAAATAATATTTATTCAGCCAAACACAGGCATGCATGTATCCGAAGAATTGTACACCTGTACTTATCTGTTTAACAGGAAACATTGCTCCGAATATCAGTTACATATTATTGGTAAAAATATAATATATAGAGTGTAAAACATATGAAATTTACAATTGTAGCTACAAATATATAATCATGGGACATCGGACTGTTTACATTAAAAATAGTTACTAATAAATGAAACATACATGTATGTGTGTGCTTTGAAAACAGAAACCGGATTCAGAATATTCTGGTTATTTTTCCCACTACAAAGCCATCGTCATAAGAGACATAAGTGAAAACTTCATGTGAAATTTCATGTTTAAAAAAAAAATTTAAATTCTTGTGTTTGAAGGCTATCAATATGGTTGTCATTGTAATTCATATATTTAAATACGTATAATTTTACTTTCCTCACAGTTTCCACTGGTCTGTGTGATAATGATGACGGCTTCCTGTTTCTGTGGTGTTTTCCCGTCAGAAAATTACGATCAGGTTACAAAAAATTGTCAGATTGTGATGAATAAACATTTGTAGAACGTACATAGTACAACATTACTTTTCAGCTAAAAGCTAACGATCGAGCTTAGTACACTTTATTTACGTTTACACTATGCTGTAATATTTTGTTATCCCAAATATCACAGAAGCCCTATATATTTCCTATAGTGTGACAGAGGTGATCGGTGGAAATTATTTATTTACTTATTTACCTCGCCAAACTCAAAGCCTCTTCCCAACCGGCATCAGCTGGGTTCGAACCAAGAAACCTCTTGGATGGCCTATGGGGAGAATAGGGCTTTGTCTGAATTAGGCAGAGGTGGCCACTGTGAAATGATCTTTCGAGTCAGGAATCTTACAACTATTCACACACAAATATATGCAAAAAAAGGAGTAACTACGGCGCCACACAGATAAGCCTATCTCGTGAAAAGTCCATGAGGACTATAAAGTGTAAAAAGGGCCGTACAAGTCAGGGATTATACAACCTCTTCACAAGGCAACCTCTTACAACAATTTAGGCAGAGATACATCATGTAGAGGAGTAAATAGGTCACTAAAATGGCGTCTCGTGTAAAGCGATAATGCTGTAGACAATGACTGTGAAGAAACAAAGTGATTTTTAACCGTGTTGGATTGATTGATTGATCAATCGTTGTTTAACGTCACTCTCAAATTTTTCTTTCACAACGATGGTCAAAGATTGGGCTGCATTTCAAAATCTGGATGGCACAAAAATACATTTCATGCCAGTTAATTTTAAGTAGAAAAGAAACCACACAATCAATATGAGGTAGGTTGTGTGTAACATGTTAGGTTGGATAAATTGTGGCTTTGATTGTCATTCGGAACTTCTGGCATTAACCACTTTATTTATTGATTGGTGTTTTAAGTCACACTCAAAACCTTCCCACATGCGAGCTGAGATGAAGCCAGTCTGAGCTGGACTTGAACTCAGAGTGACGGCATTGGTGAGAAGCACCTGGGTCATTACGCTGCGTTAGCGCACTAATCCCCTCGGTCACGGAGACCCCCTAAACTCGTTTTCGACTTCATGAAGACATCTGACAATCGGAATTCGTGTTTCGATTTGGGTTGAAAAGTTTTGTGTATGGTTGCTCATTAACACATGATTGAGACTGGGTAAAATATCCAAAGCTCAATCAACGTACATATACCGTATTTGGTGGGGATAAAGAATAAAACATCAGCCTATAATATATATATAATCAAATAATTTTAAATTTTGTGTTGTCTTCTCAAAATGCATTGAAATAAATTTCATCCCAACCTTATCATTGGTCGACTGCTTTCTTGGGGCAATTTGCGTATACAGTTTATCACGACACTGAAGAATGGCTTATCCCGCAGATTAAAAGACCTTAATGCTGGAGGTAAATCCATAAAGGGAATATATCACCGGGCATTCCTAACATAATTCCTAAAACTACATAAACTTTTCTAGCCATTTTAGTCAACGATTTTGGTTGCATAGCATATTCCCCAGAAAAAGTGTCCTCAGCACTTATGAAAATGGCAGCCATTTTCTCTCGCTTAAAGCTCAGTCGGCATGCGAGAAAAATGTTTGAACGTGGACCGCACACGGAATGGATTTCCACCTTAAACATTAATTAGCTATGGAATCCCTTCAAACTTTGTTTTTGAAAGGTTTAATGGGAAAGACAATGCCTTTACAGGTCCCACAATACGCACATAGAATATAAGTGATGGTCTTGCCTAACATTGAAGTCAAATGATACAAAGAGTAGTTTATCATACGCCTATATACCATATTTCCAAACTTTGACTAAAATTTTGTACGAAAATGAAAACCTGAGGATTAAACATTATTGCTGATCACATTGTAACATAGAAAGGACTTGCCATACAATTAAGCTTGTTTAGAAAGGGTGAACGTGGTTATTTCCATATGGTTTGAAATTTTTTGCTTTATTTTTGTCGCAGCAGATCTCGAGAGCGCAGTTCTCTTGTTGACGTGTAGTTTCGCATGAAGACACCAGATCTCGACAGATCCATGAAATGGACTCAAACCCGCTGCTCAATCCACATGCTCCATTCGTCGTCGCTTGTAAAACAGTGATGTTATAGGATAAGTCTTTAGGATAAGGTAGATTTTTGAATCAACCTGTCCTCTTGTGTTCCAACATTCTGACAATTTCAGATATTCCTGTCTTTCATCGGAGACAACTTAATCGACAGTGACGGATTGTCATATCCATTCCTCTTGTCTTCCCAAGAGTTACCGGCCTTGTTCTGTTAAAATAGACAGATATGAAAGTTAACATCCACAATGCAAAAGAGCACTGGCTTTCCTCAGAAGTAATTAAACATACTTACATTTCGGCAGAAATTATCAGAATCTTAACGGACATAGCGGTATTGCTTTCAAGTGTGGCACCACAAGTGCAGATAAAAATTAAGATATGGAATGCCAAAAATTAGGCAACGAGGAATTAAATATGATGTAAGGAAACCTGTTTATGAGTATTTAAAAAAAAATTTGTCTTAATTGATTTTCATAACTGAAAAAAGTCGTTGTATCATTGGTACCGTACATTGGTTACCAGCTTTGTGGCCTTTTTATACAATGCCAACAATATACTTCCTGAATAAATAAACACCAATTAAATTAATTAATTTCCGCATATTTTTACCTTATTTTCACACAAGCGTTAAACAAATCCTTAGCAATGCCCAGACCCGATTGCGCATGCATGCGGCTTGCTCAAAGTGTTAATTGTCAATAACAGTAAGGTTCAGTTAAGTGGGAATTGACTCCAGGCAGAACATGGGACTCCGGCTACTTTTGCCGACTCTTAACCAAGTCACCACATTTCCAGCATCCACAGCGGTCACTTGCCGGAAGAACTCAGCACAGTTTCCACTGTGTCCTATACAAGCACATTTACTTCTTTTCGTTTCTTTGCTGTGTTTGAAAAAAGGTTGCTTTTAACACTAGTTCTGTCTTATCTAGACATGGAAGAATCCATAAGGGGCGTCATCCATCTGTAATGAAATTATGAGCTATCCGCTGAATGCTTTGTACGACACACTATCTACCATAACTCCATGGCTTGTTTGAAATTCCGATGATAAATTGCGACCAGTATATATAAAGACTGATATGCTAAGGTTCGGCACGTTACATGCTTAAATTTCCATATTGTAGTTACCTATTACAGGCAACTTTTACCGATACAGATGATCATCTTAAAGAGTAAAACAAGCTATTAAAAACGTTTGATTGCAGCCTCCAGGTCCCAGGTTAGATATACGATAATGTGTTAATGTTAGCAAATACATTTGTGTTATGCCCAGAACTATTAAACTGTTAAACACATACATGCAAAGAAACAAAGGGGTACAAAGACGATGGCAACCACTCAGTTTCCCATCAACATCTGTACCGGATATGATCTCACCACACGTGATCAGAAGCCGGTCTCGTACTTTTTCTCCTCGTTGTAATCTCGTTGATAATCCGGCTTAGCATTTGGTACCTAGAGTAACATTCAGTGACATTACGAGTGCACTGAATTGCAACTGTTCTAGAATCGCTTTCTTACTTTTTATTCTCCTGACTCGCGACGGTTAATTCTAAGGGATCATGACTAATGATAAAATATGGCGGGTGGATACATTGAACCAAACGGCCCATTTTTTACAGTTCACACATATGATTTAGGATCTTTTAAATCAAAATTAATCAATCAATAAAATAAAAAACACGTTCGCGTTGCTTTCATCTTTCCAACAATAATCAAACCTACGTCAATCTCTGAGAAAGCACACTAAATTTGTGGTATTTAAGGACGTGAGCCACATGCAGAAGGCCCAAAAGAGTTGCTTTCTATTTGCATTGTTGCACCCTATGTTACCGAGCGCAATATGTTAGATATGTTTCTCTTTTCACCTTTCACAAAATATATATCCTGGATTGCGTAATCATCACTGAGTGTCCAAGCATCCAATTAGTTTACCTAGAAAAAGTTTTCAGAACATGCAAAATACGTAAAATACTCATATCTTAATTTAATTGTGCAAAATGTAAATTGCCCGACGAAATGAAATGAAAGTGTCCAATAAAAATGTTACTGTTTCAGCTCCATCCAGCCAAACTGGTGGGAACAGAGTTGAAACAAGCCGATTGGTCAAGCGAAAGTGGAATTGACACACTTGCTCGAGTCCACCGATTATCACCCTTGTATACTGACAACCAGGTTGAACTCCGGGAAACCTTGTTGCCCCTGGAGCAAATCTTCTTGCGCTTAAAGAAAGCACTGTTCCGATAGAAGGAAACATTTTTACTCCACGAGGAAACCCATTCACATGACATATTGTTCCACAAGGTATACTTTTGTTGCACCTGGGAGCTTACTTTGTAATAATCCTGATGTTTGTGGACTTTATGCCTGAATATTCGCCGACAGGATTCCGGGAAACAGCAGCACATATTATCCCAAAGCGGAGCGATATATTTAGGATCAACTTCGTCGGCTGTACTGCAACCCCCTGGTAAATAAACAACATGATGTGTATAAAACGCTGATTCTCGTGAGAGGTCCGGCTTTGCCTTCCACACAAGGTCTTTGTCAGGCACCTGGTTGTGGGTGGTGGCCGTTTACCCTAGGAACTCGTGTTTCCTCAATCAATGATCCTGACAACCGTCATATAAGGGAAATATTCTCCACCAACGTTCAATGAAGTTTTAAACCGATCAAATAAATAATTCTACACGCAGTTAGTAGCAAGTCACTTTGAATTTTGGATTTTACCGACAATGGTATTGAATGTGTTCCAAGATGCATTGACTTATGCATTTGCAACCACCGGACTGATTTTGTTTCTACAACAGATATAATATTCCACTGATACTTCATAGCTGTGGATAAAAATCATGCTCTCTCATACAGGTGTGATATGATTTGTAGGCAAGTCACCTGATTAGACCCACCTGTCAAGGCGCTTGCCAACAAGGCGACGAGGATGCAAGACAGCATTCCAATGGGGCCAAAATATTGGTATGAAATGGAGTAAAATGTTGTAATCCCCGGTCTGGAAATGAAAACTATAAGTATATAGCACCGAATTGGTATACTTTACGTCATACTCCAAAATATAACCCTACATAAAGGGCGGTGGGTTTTATTGGCGGACAACGAACAAATTCTGGGGGAAACATCATGATATACCTCACAGACTTACTGACGTACGGCTGCAACTGACTCCACACATTTCTCGGGATACCAACCAGACTCTGGCATTAATAGTACATTAATCAGAAATATAAGATTTATTGGTGACAACACTCGGCAAATCTGGTTTGAGGCTTAATTCACCTGTAAAACTAATCCAAGCCCTATATCAGGTTAAATTACTCTTGATATCATTCACTGTTGACTGACAGGTCTGATACACGTTCCGTTAGCGTATTTACATTTCTGGTATACACGTGCACATATAAAGGGTGTCAGACAATTGCATACACATCGGGTACGCGTATATATCAAGTACACCTATCTGAAGTCAGTTACATATACAAATGTCAGGTACACAGAACCAGTACATCCAGTTATATACGTTTCTCCTTAGCTCTGTAAGGTTTCCTTCGTCCTTCAAACCTGGCGACCACAGAAAGAGGGAAACGATGTGAATTACGGTCCAGAAATAACCGTAATTTCAACGGGTAATATAAATTAAATATACAAGCTTCCCAATACATACACGTCTTCCGTGGCGTTCATGACAGGCGCTGGCGTGGTCAGCATTGTGTTGTTTAAAGTGCCGTTCACATAGCAGTTGTGTATTGGAGCCGGAGGTAGGTATGGGGTCCCACGGGTGTAAGGGGAGAAGCTAGACCCCAAAGACAACCACATGCTGATCCCAAACGAGAACACGGCCCCCACGATTGCGCCCTGGTAAAAATAAAGCCCGAATTAAAGGTACGTGCAGAGGAATTGGACCTGAAACAATTTTGCGCATAGACAGCAATAGTTGTTATTGTTTATATTTAAAAAAAAAAACACCCTTTACTTTGGATGTGAAAAATGACATTGAATGAATATGGAAATGTTTAATAATAGGTTAAAACGTAATTCTAAAAGCGTGTGATGAACACATCATTTTTGGGAGACGTATGTCACGTATTACGGAAGAGAACAAAAGAGTAAACCACTTGGAGCAACTTGTTTTCTGATGTAAATGTTCTCCATGTAAACCATAATAAAATGCCGAAATATTGCCTACAAAAATTTGTATCTCACTTGTAAGATTAACACTATAATCTGCATTTTGCGAGAAAACCTTCATAGTCGAATAAAAAGGTGTTGGCTATAAGTGTAACTCCACAAATACGTTACAACTCAGTATAAAGCATTTGCTACTGGATCTGACTTTTGTCAGATTATGGTTGAAATGGGAACCAAGCCAATGGTAACAGGTGCTTACCACAGAGTTGGTGAACGGGAAGAAGCAGCCAGCTATGAACATTCCGGTAAGGGGTCCTGATATAGAGCCCAGGACGCCATAGGATACCTGAAACCGGAAGTGAGGGGTGTTATCCAAACGGCGTGAACACCCTATGTGAATTAAATACACCTACATTCAAAGAAAAATCAGGTGCAACACATACTGCAGGACATAATTTCAAGTCTGCAAACAGGTGCTTGAAACTTCTGAAAACATCCTTTTTGTTAAAGTGGTATAACCATGACGTCCATGCTATTTATTACTGGACAAAGGTCTCTTTCTAGCATACCACTTTCCCCAGATGGCTGTTTTCAAAAACACCAGGCACCTATTTGCAGGCTTGAATTTAAATGCATGTACATTAAAAGAATATTGGACGGTTAAAGCGGTGGCACGTTGCGATTGTCTGGCCCTTCACCAGCATAATGTCGCGTGTTTGAATCCAATTCTCTCCTTTCAGGCTACGGCTAAGTTTTGTCAGGTACCTGGCAAAAGGTGACGGTTACTTCAGGCACAGCGATTTCATCCATGGACTTCATATCAGTGAAGAATTCTCGAGTACAATTTTAAACACCAAGCAAAACAAATGAAATCAAAGAAAACCCAGGATTATACATCATAAAAAAATAGTTCACGAATTTTTGTAAGCCTTTCATGCAAAATAAACGCGATGTTATTCAGCGTGCTATGAAGGTAAATTGACAATGAAGTTGTAGATCTGCTAATTGTGAAGGCAGCGCAATTACAGCGTCCACTTTGTACCAAACAGCAGGGCCATGTTTTTCGAAGCGGCAGAAAGCAAACACATTAAGTCATGTTTTTCAAATCAATGGAAAACTGAAAACTATGTGTAAAAAGAGTTCATTACATTTAGTTTTTACGACAGTTAAATGCATTTGAATGTTTTCATTTCATGGCAAGCCTTGCACACTACTTACCCTTACATAATAGGTACTGTGACACAGTAAGAAATTTTTCCCATTCTATATCTAGCTTGTTGCATGTTGGAACAGCTTATGTTACCCAAGGATGAAAGATTATTTAAATAAAGTTCACAAAAATTTCGTCTATATCTAAATGTAAAGATTCCCTGTGATTGGATGGGACGTCATCCCGGATATCTTCGTCCCAACGTTCTAGTAGTGCAACAGTTTCAACATTACAATCTGCCGCAACTTAAGTTTGTGATATGAGCAAAATAATGTTGCATTCAGCATTAAAACCCGAGGAAATAAACGCATTTATTTATTTATTTATTTATTTATTTATTTACTTATTTATTTATATATACCACGGCGGCCAACATTATGGTGGTAGGAAACCGGGGGAAACCCAGGACCATCCCCAGGTTGCTGGCAGGAGAGCAAGCCCCCAGCGTGAGTTGGGCTTGATGAACTCACAACGATCGCACTGTTGACAGCACCTAACAAACGAATGTTTTGGCGAAATATCAGATGTCACATAAATTAACAAGATACCTGCTGCAAAGGTCCGCCAATTAACATAATCAGGAA